>CM056549.1:11201856-11599356 GCA_029721515.1 Synanceia verrucosa
CTATTGAAGTTGTGCTACTTAATAGAGATGTAGTTACAATACTGGGCCACAACCTTTGCTGTGAACATAACTCACTGTTCAGTAGAGGCATCCCCTCACAATTAGTTCTCAAGAACGAGAGCGACGCTAATATCTTAACAGCTTCATAACCAGCAGGTCAAAGGTTCAGCGATTCTCAGCGGCAGCTAATAACAAATCGGACCAACATGCCCTCAAGCACGACACCGTTAAACTCAGCTGCTTATATATATATATATATATATATATATATATATATATATATATATATATACACATACTAAGAGGCATTAAAAACGCAACATTGTATTTTTTTCTATATTAATTTGAATTTTCATAATTTATTGTGTGACTTCACTTGGTATGATACTGAACATGAATGAACAAAAGCAACAATAGAAAAATTAATCAACATGGATTACAAATGTCAGTATCTTGTGTGATCGTCGTGGCATAGACATGATGAGTGTGTTGATTTCGGCCACTGGAATCGCTTCCCACTCTTCCAAGAGTGCAGTACAGAGATCAGCAACCGTCACCGGCAGTGGAATACAACGCCGTACACGGCGACCCAGATCGTCCCAAAGGTGTTCAATCGGATTCATATCTGGGGAATAAGGCGGCCAGTCCATAACCTGCACATTATGTCTGTGCATAACGTGCCTGCAGGCGTGAGATAGTGCATCTGTGGACGCCAAAATGCCTGGCTACCCTCGCTTCAGTCATTCCGGATCTCAGCATACCAATGACCTGCTCCCTCATGTTTGCTGCTAAGCGTGGCATGGTGACCGTCTGTGACAGCTTGCATTTTTCCTTCAGGTTTTTAAAGCCTTGACCAGTTGAGCTCAAATCACCAAAAGAACTCATTGAAAGCTTTCAAACAATGTCCTAACAAATCACACATGAAAAACAGGGATTGGTACCGTCTGCCACGTTAATTTATTGTTTGAGCTGAAAAATGTGGCTCCATAGTTTCAATAGCCACGAGTGGTAGTAAACAAAACATTTTTTTGTATACAAAGTAGTTGTATCCAATTTTATTTTACATTGACTTTGTTGCATTTTTAATGCCTCTTAGTGTGTGTGTGTGTGTGTATATATATATATATATATATATATATATATATATATATATATATATATATATATATATATATATATATCAGCTCCACATAAACACAAGTATTATTCAGTGTACTCTATGAAGGAAGATATCCAAGGTTATACTGTAAAATATATGTGACCTGTCCAGATGTCTCTTCATGAGAGCAGCAATTGGTACAGATATCTTTCGTCTATACTGTAGCCACATTAACCATTTATGCACCCTGGACATCAGGGGATTAACACGTGGTCTTTATGACTGTTGCAACACTTTATGGGGTCAAAGGTCACAGGGAAGTCAGAGATTTTCACGGTAAAGCAATATTACAGCAGTGGAAGCTTGTGTAAGAGCACAATTCAATTTAATTGACAAATGCTGGTGAAATACTTTATATAAATTGGTGCAATATACAACAGGAACACTCATAGTCAGTATATATATATATATATATATATATATATATATATATATATATATACACACACATATATACATTTATATATGTGTGTATATATATATATATATATATATATATATATATATATATATATATATATACATACATACATTTATATACATTTTATATATATATATATATATATATAAAAACACCCATCACATTGCACACACTGACATCAATATGATGATTACATGCCCAGTTGTTCTGCTCTCACTGATATATAAATCATATATTAACACAACACAGACTGAATGCTGGATCCTTAATGTAGCAGGTTTAATTTTGGGATAGAGACATCTGCAGTTTGCTCATATTTCGTCACATATGAGTCACTGTTCGTAACGGTTGGTAATAACAAAATAAGACAATAACAAAACAGAGAGTTTAGGAAGTGTGATGTGACAAAAAGGATCTTGCAAAAGCCAAAATCCATGCAGAATCCACTCTAACCCAGACCACCAACAGTCCTCCACGTGTTATTTTAGAAACAACCTGGAGCAGAACTCCTCACAGAGCTTATTAGGCAACACTTTGAGAGAAAACGCTCACCTGCCTGTGGCTCTGATGGTTATTGCCCTTTCTCCAGACTGATTTGTGTGGCACTCACCACCAACAGCACAAAGTGCTGATATAGCCCACTTTTAACAAAATTTAACACTTTGGCGCTGTGGTATAGTGCACCCAGTGGATACCTGTGTTTTTTTTTTTTAGCTGGGTTTATTTTCTGGTTCACTTCCTGCTTCTTTTATACTTTGTATCTGTCTGTGTGTTTTTCAGTTTTTCAGTTCTGTTCTTCCTTAGTTTTTTCCTCCAGACACAGATTCTTATTTTCAGGCTGGATCTCTCTCAAAAGTTGTATTACAGAACATATTTAGGGTAAGGGGGTAAAAGTGCTGCATCATTCCTGTTACTTGGAGTGGGGTTAAAAGCTTTATTTTATTCTGTTTGTACAAAAAGGAAAAAAAAATCTTCAATAATAAGACAAATATGTTAAAAAGTGTCATGTTTTATACAAGAACAGATTCTCAAGTGTTCATTTAGTACAGTAGAAGCACAGTGAGTAGCCTTTTAACAGCTGACTCCCTCTCCTCCATCACTATACATTATTCTCTATACCTCATCATTTCTCTGTTCTCAGAGTCCCATCACTCTTTCAAGTAGGATCTTTTCCTTCACACTGAGGAGATAAAAAAAGCACACGTATGCTAAATAATTGCTTCCTCAGGTGACTGATATTTGATTAGATATTCATCTGTTGACACGTTTCCTTGCTCTTTTTTTCCTTGTTACACAAAGGAGTACTGTAAGGAAAAACATTTCTGTACCAGCTACAACTTTCTTTGCTCCTGTAATATTTCTCTACATTTTTATAATCTTGAATCTCTCCTATGTTTCATGGCCGTCTAATCCTCTAGTCTCTGCCTTTCCGTCTCCATCCTCATCCTATTTCAATTTTTCTATCTGCCGATACACAGGCTGTGAGCCTGCCCAGAGGCATCTTCCATACTTTATAACACCACCTTCATTACCCAGCCCGCTGCAGCTGCCCATAAATGAAAGACTGAAGATGTGGGAGGAGGGAAGTAAAGGAGGAAGTATAGCAAAGAAGAGGAGTGGGTCAAAAACCCACAGAACAAGTAGAGATGGACCCACAGAGACAGAGGTTCAGTATTCACAGACACACTGAAAATGGAATAAAGTGAGGAGGAGCAAAGCTATAAAAATCGAAGTGTGACGTTATTGGAGACTGGCTGGATGAAAAATGCCACCGCCATAAAATAATATTACAATTGGTCTGGCCTTATGGCATTGATGAATGCAGATGCTGCCCAGCGGGGTCTTTGGCTGGGGGGGAAGTGGCTAATTTGAACAGCCATCCTACCTGTGAGGGCGGTAAAAAAATATTAAAGGACATGAAATGAAAGGTTCGCTGTCAGCTGTTTAGTTTATAGCCCCACATTTCCATCACAGAGCGGCTTAAATGTCAGACAGAAGTCCTACTTGCTACTGTAAGAATAGCTGCCAGCGGGGGAGTTAGCCATGTGTGCAGGATTTATCGTTAATATTCCTAAAATTAGCCACAAACCTGAGCAGAAATGGTTCGAACAAATACGGTGTATGACAAGAATCAAAGCGTCTCTCAACCTTGCACACTGACATTAGAGCTTATGTTACCCCACATCTCGCTTCAACACTTCGTCAATAATCTGCCCGGAGGGGCCGTGGGTACTGACAAATTAATGGCAGCTGAGTGAAAAGGGACGAGCTGAAATCTGATCAGGTGTATTGACTGGAGGGTACCGAAAAGACAGCTGGACGTCTTAATTACTGCAACATCACGGTAATGCCGTTTTAGCACATTTGAATTGGGTTTAGAGACGCCCATCAGTGAACTATGAGGTCACTTTGATGACAGGGGAAGTGTGTGAAATGAAAATGATTCTCTTGATTCTCTTCTCTCTATCTGCTGCAGAGATAAATGCATCAGTTATGCTGTAAGAAAACAACACGTAGTATGTATCTATTTAGTTTTAATGAATATACACTGGCTTTACTGAAAATCCATATTTGTATTGTTATTTGTATTGTTTATGCTCTAACTGATCCTGCAAGAGCACATTACATACATTCCAATGCTCTTCATTTTCTTTCTTTTCCGTTACCACCATGAACCACTTGATTTATGCCTCATTCCAGGGTAATGGTTATTTTCCCAGAGAAAATATCTAGAAGAGCCTGTGGTAAGGTCAAGATAATTTCAAGCGTACACTGCATGGTGTAACCTTCATGGAGAAGAGAGTCAATAAATAAGGGATGGGAAAACAAAAGCGGAAGAGAGGGGAAGGAAAAAGGAAACACACTTTAGATAAAGCTGACCAAATGACAGGGACAAGTGAAGTGGTCTTATCTCCTCGTAGTCTGCAGGACAGCTTATAACCAAACCATAAGTCAACCTATTGTGTGTGTGTGTGTGTGTGTGTGTGTGTGTCTCACATGGTGGTCTTGCTACTAAATGCTTCAATCCTCCTGTGTGTCTCAAATTCAGCACAGATAATTTATGTGTCAAATAAAAGGAAACAGATGGCGGAATATGAAAAAAAAAAAAATCTAGATTCTGATTATGTTCTAACTCAGTGGATTTAATACATTTACACGTTTATGTCTGTCTCATATATTCTTTTATGTCCCCCCTCGTCTCTCTATCAATGTCTGACAGTCAGTCTTTTTGATCAGTAAAACACAGTTTTCTTATCTTGTCTCCTCCCAGCAAGAAGATATAAAAGCCTTACCTTACTTGACTATGTATGAGACTCTGGCGAGCTGCCATAAAAAAAAAAAAAATCCACACTCCTGCTGGCCATTTTTAATGTCTGACGCTATGGTGTGATGGTTTCAACATCACAATGGTTTGCACAATTTTCTAGTCATTCTCTGTCTCTGTTTTTTTGTTTCACCTTTCTGCAGCTGTGCTCTATATTTCAGTGCTCCCTTCCTTCTCTCCTTTCCTTTTCATTCATACACCCTCTCTCCTTCCACACCTGCCTCCTTCTCTCCTCGATCCAACCTTTCCACCTTGCTGTTTTAACTCTGTCCTTCCATCACACTTCACCTTTTGTCTTTGTCTAACACTATTGCTACTACAACTACTGTATGTTTCACCATCAGCTCTGCTTTTAACCACGATGTGGTACCTCAGCGTGGTGGGATGGGGACATAAGCGACCCCAAACTGTCATGGAAACCCGTGTCACGTTATCAGCGACTCGCCACACACTCAACCGCTGGGAATGCTGGGAGAGAAAGCTGTAGGGACATAGCGGTGGGAAGCACTCTGTGTTGTCAGTGCATGCATGGATAAACACAATCACTTAAACTCATTCTATCAAAACCTCATTTTACACATTTATGTGGGGATGCAAACACACACACACACACACACACACACACACACACATTCATTACATTTATTAAGTGACATTTGTTTAAAAAGAAAGAACACTGACATACACTCACCGGCCACTTCATTAAGTACACTTTGCTAGTAAAAGTTTCCCTGCAGAGCTGCCTTAATTCTTTGTGGCATACTTTCAACAAGGTGTTAGAAACATTCCTCACAGATTTTAATCCATATTGACATGACAGCATCACTCAGCTGCTGCAGATTTGTTGGCTGCACATCTATGATGAGAACACACTGTGGTCATAAAGGGGTGGACATGATCAGTAACAATACTCAGGTAGGCTGTGGTGTTTAAACGATGCTCAGTTGGTACTAAGGGGGTCAAAGTGAGCCAAGAAAATATCCCCGACACTATTGGCTATATGCACAGCTGCACTACTTCCTGAACTTCAGATAGCTCCTTTGTTTCCTGTCTGGAATTGTTGGACAAACTGATTAATCCAGGTGTGCCTGACCTCAGTAGTCACGACAAAAAAAAACACCTGGATTAATCAGTTTGTCCAACAATTCTAGACAGGAAACAATGGAGCTATCTGAAGTTCAGGAAGTAGTGCAGCTTTGCATATAGTCAATTACAGGCTGATGATACGAGTTTATATATCTTGATATGAGGCAGGAGGATCCATGATTTCATGTTGTTCAAATTCTGATGCAACGTTTTTCCATCTTCTGTTGTCCAGTTCTGGTGAGTCTGTGTGAACTGTAGCCTCAGTTTCCTGTTCGTAGCTGACAGAAGTGACACCAGGTGTGCTCTTCTGCTGTTGTAGCTCATCTGCTTCAAGGTTTGATGTGTTGTGGGTTCACAGATACTATTCTGCATTGCCTGTTTGGAACCAGTGGTTATTTGAGTTACTGTTGCCTTTCTATCATCTCCAACCAGTCATTCTCCTGTGACCTCTCACATCTACAAGGCATTTTCTCACTGGATATTTTCTCTTTTCAGGACCATTCTCTGTAAACCCCAGGGATGGTTGTAGTGAAAATAACAATAGATCAACAGTTTCTGAAATACTCAGACCAGCCTGTCTGACAACAACAACCATGCCACGTTCAAAGTCACTTAAATCCTCTTTCTTCACCATTCTGATGCTCAGTTTGAACCTCAGCAAGTTGTCTTGACCACATTGCAGCCATGTGATTGCCTGATTAGCTACTTGTGTTAACAAACCTTATAAACGGTGTGTGACTCTAGGTCTCTGCAACAATGGAAACTCAATGTGTTAATGATCATCTATCGTTGATGCAGATACGTGTGGCATTTGTTGAAACATAAAGCGTGGAAATTCTCCAGAGATTTCACAGACTGCGATTACATTTCCTCAAGTGCTATTAAGAGAGGCCATTAGAGCGATCTAAGGGATATCTAAAAGTTGGATCTGTTGGATTCTTCTGTGACGGAGCAATCTGACACAACTAGATGGTGCCTGAAATTTGGATAAATGAGGCTCCGTTGTGACAGTGTAATTGTAACATGTCATATTAAGCATATGTCTGGGAAGTGATGGCAGGCTGATTGTGGTTTGTGCTCATCACCTCCATCTGCTCATCCATCTGTCTCAACAAATACAGCTGATTTGCAAGCAAACCATGAAACTTCTCAAGTTGCACTAATTGGAGACCTCTGATAAAGCTGCATTAGAATGACCTAATTCATTCTGTGATTCAAACCGTTTGTCGAAAGGTGAAATTCACATCGACATTGCAGCAGTCCCTCTTTAAAAATGCTTAATTTATACTGCACTGTTGATGCGGATAACTCTACAGTGGTAACATCACAGTTTCAGCGTGATGCCCCTCTAAAACAGCTACAAGACAAACTTTAAGCAGTCAGTCTCAGTTTTCTGTAGCAGCAGTGCCTCAAATTGCCTGAAACAAGTGAACACTGGTGCAGTCAAATGACCCAGGAGCTGCTCCAAACCTTAATATTCTTAATGGGAACAAGCGATACGGTTAACACTTTGAGTCATGCAGTTTATTGAGGAAATGGCACCAAACTAATTATAACAGTGTCTGCATGCCTGTCACAGGCTGTTTTTTAAAGCAGCTCACACCCGCCATGTCAGAGGTGAATCAATACGGTTCAATACGCACAAGAGTGATATATCCTCAGCTGTAGTTACAAGAAAACGTATCTTAGAGTAGTGCCTGTCAATATTTAAATCTCCAAAACCATGCAACCGTACAGTCATCAGCTGCTTTCAAAATGGTGTTTACCACTCAAGCTGGAAGTGTCCTAAAATCATTGAACCATTAACTCCTCCCCAACACCAACACAGTCACAAACACAACCACATGCAACCAACCAAAGCGCTCTAAGAGTCAGAAAAACACCTGGCAATGGCTGCAACCTTTGTGCCTGCCTATCCCTCACTGAAGCCCCCGTGTGACTTAATGCTATATAATTGTCCCAGCTGAATGGTCCTCCAGGGAAACCAAATGACCTCTCACAATAGAGAGACTGGGGCTAGAGCAGGAGAGAGGACATTATTCTTGCATAATGAACTAAGTAATTGGTTCAGAGCAACAGCACCGTGACAGCATGGTGTTTAAGGAACGGAGCCACCGATACAGTAAGGTGTTAGATACAGTCTGGGTCAACGGGAGGACATTTTTCTGGAAGTACTTCACCTCGAAGATCAATTGTCACACTATTGCAGTGTTGACTATCATTCATACAATAAGATTTTTGATAAGTAATCAGTAACATCAGAGGATATAATGACTAACTGGATAAAGACAAATAACAGAACAGCTAGGACAGTCTGGTAAGTTCAGAAAATGACATCACAGTACAGAAAGAGAGGCATAAATCCACAGTTTAACAAGTTAAGGGCTTAATGGACTGAAATCCAAATATATTTTGTGGAATTATTAAGGAGGGAGGACAAAAAAAAGAAACACAGTTGTGAATCACGTCCATTTTGAGGAATTAGAATGGCGCCCATGGAAATGAGGTTGAAAAGTGACGGCGCACCTTTAAAGGTTTGACCTATAGCAGCCCCATTATGCAAATCAGTGTCATTTGTAAGCACAGCTTTACGTGAGTAGCGGGTTTTATGTTGACCATATTACGCTGCCAACCACAAGAATTAGTGCCTATAAAAGATTAGAATTCTGACCTGTAGTTTTATCACACCTATCAGACAAATTAGTGTGGTTTTTAATACCAGAGCATGAAACCACAATGCATCATTCCATTAAAAAAAGTCTGGGATATCACCTGAGCTCTCACATTGGACATGCCACCCCTTATGTGGGAATATTATTGAGGAATAATATGACTATCAATTGAAAAAACTGAAGGTAGGTGGCTTGAAGCGTGATGGTGGGTGACTATTTCAATGAAAGCTTCCTCTTTCACCACTCCACTGTTGAATATTTTACATCACAAGCATTTAGCTAAACGTTGCTCTCTAGAGGGGCTTATAGTACAATAATTCCACTCTTTTATGTAATTGTGAGTATTTCTAACCGGACAAAAATCCCTGTGCTAACGTGAGACAATGAACAAGAAAATATCCATGTGAAGAGATCTTGTTTTTCTTTAAATTTTGTTCTCTTCGCTCATCAAAAGATTTGTGGGATTCATTTAAGTGCTTTTCTCTGTTTGGCTTGATCCATATTCTCTTGGACACCAAGAAGTCATTAAATACAGCTGTGGTTTCCTTGATGTCTCAGTATGTTCTTGCTTCAAGGTGACACCACCCGACTCGTCAGGGGATGCACATGTCAGATAGGAAAAGATGCATTTCGCTTGAAGGCAAAGGCTCTGCTAAAGACTCAATCCAACCCTCTAAATCACTCCCCCACCCCCCAGTACAGTACGTGTGCACACGGTGTCTGGTTGCAAAAGAAAAATAATTAGGCCAGGGTGGCTGTCTGAAGCATAAAGATCCATTAGTAACAGGGCTTATGCATTACATGCTGTCTTTACAAAGGTAACCGGGGACTGACTGATGAGAAGGGCAAAGGGAAACCACAGGTCTCAAGACGAACACACTTGTCTTTCACCCATACACTGTACTTACAGCACTATCAGCTAACATAGAGGACTGCTAGCAGTGCTCATACATGTGTATTTAATAGTTTCACTTTTCGACCTGAAATGCACATTTTGTCAAATCCATCCTTAACCGCATTCAACAAATGGAAGTACTCTGGTGATTTTATGGAAAAGGATGGCGTCCCCTTCCAGGACTCTCTAGTTTCTACTTATGGAGCCTCCACACCTGCTAACAATTACCAAGAAGGACTGAATCAGGGTGCATTTCTGAGGGTGCTAAACTGAAACTCTGTTCATAAACAATTTATCAGCTACATTATTTTCACTGGAAACTCAAACACAATAAAATGCATTCTTCAAAATGATGTTTTCTGTCACTGGTTCATCTCAGCATCTTGTAACTCGACACAAGGCTTTGTGGAATTTGCAGAAAAAAATATGGCATTGTATGATTAAGAAGACTGGTGTGATAAAGACCCATGAATAATAGTGAATACATTTTAATAATTAATAATTATATGTAAGATGTCACATAAATAATAATAAAAGATTCTGCCCACTTGTGAGGGACAGATGGGCACCAAGTAAAACAAACATAAAACATACTCACACTACTTTCACTATGACAAAGATATTATTTTAGATTTAGTGACATAACAAGACCAACTGTTGCTGTGAAATGAGAACATTTTAAATTACTTGATCACTCTTATCATACTTTTCACACTTTTTAAACTTACAGTGCCACATCTACTGCATTGTATACTGCAGTATTAAACTCACTGCAAATACGTACAAACTGATTTATTAACAGTGCACACGAAGGGTTGCATCCTTCAAAAGGGGCAAAATAGGGAGTGTGCATCCAGTTAGTACGTTGGCCGCAATAAATATGCAATATGGGGCATTTCCACGCAACTGTGACGGAGGAGAAAATGTAATTGTATTAATGTGGCACACGCAAAGTGATTTATCAAACCTGACAGCAATTTTGTGAATAGAAACTGTGTCTTTATACAGTGATGCCAGTAACTCGTTACACAGTAACACGCTACTGTAATAAATCCACTTTTTTCAGTTACTATTTCCAAACCAGTAATTAGATTTAAGTTAATGTCCAAGTCACTTTGTGCGTTACTTTTTGTCTCATTTTCCTTAAAAAAAAAAAGAGATTTGTTTTTGTCTTGAGTGGAGTCAATCACGTAGGCGACAAGTCACATTTTCAGCATGACGACCACTCACGTGTGCGCACACACCTAATATACTTCTCCAATGCGTAGTTATCCAACTCTGTGGCACAACACCTGAAGTGATGTTTTTAGAGGAACAATCGTAGCCCTTGTCGTCTCCGTTTTCTCTTGACGGAGTGAAATATTTCATGCACCCAGAGAGAACAGAGAGGCTCTCCGACACGCTTCTCCGGTGACACAGGGGGCTCTCCGTGTCCACGTACAGCAATTTATAGAGTTCTATAAATTGGCCTAAAGCAGCCGCGACAAAACGAACAACAACAATGGAAGGAAGAGAGAGATGCACGTTCTCAAGCTGGAAATACAGCCACTATTGACTTTGTGTCAGCTAAAGACAACAATAAGGTTCGCTGTACACTCTGTGCTGGAGACAAAGTGTTATCCTGCTTCAGAAAGGCTGCTGAATGTAACTCAAAAAGTAACTCGTAATCTAAATTAGTTGCTTTTAAAATCAAGTAACTGGTAAAGTAACTAAGTTACTCTGTAAATGAGTAATCTGTAATCAGCAATTAGATTACTTTTTAGAAGTAACTGTGGCAACACTATATATAACACGTCTCTCAGGGAGGTACAAACATTTGTATCTGTAATTGGGCACATATGACTGAGGTTATTGAGAGAGACATTGAAACAGTGAAAGAAGACGCAGAGAATACATTTTCCACCCTCTTGTGAATATTTGGAATGAATGAGGAAACACAAATTAAAACATATCACCTATCCAGCCATTCCATTTAGAGCTGCTGGTGGAACTCGAGAAGCAACGAGAAGGAGTCACACAATACCTGCAATGACGATACTCTCTCTGTTTACATTTTTTTGCATCTGGTCATTCCAGCGTACAGTAGCTATTACAGCTGAGATCTCACAATCCTGTTTTTGGCCAGATCACCAAGCAAGATTTGCTTGCTTTGCATTGCTTTAGCTCATTTATGTGTTTATTGGCTTCATCTACCAACACTTTTTTTTTTTATAGGGTCGAATTTTACTTTGCGCTTTTGTTTCTCCAGACTCGCCATGCTGCAAACCATGAAACATGCAAAACCCTCATTTAAATACGCATCTCCAACACCTTTGACTCTGAAATCGCAGTTCAATCACATGCAAAATTCTAGCGTGCGCACACAAATTGGGCTCTTAATAGATAAAGCCCAGTCTGTAATTTGTATATAATGGCAGGAACGTAATTACACAGGCTATGCATAATCAAGCCTTTCATCATTTAACCCCACACCTTGAGAAATCAATCTACTCACTGAGTGCTAACGTGACTACATGTACACACACACACACACACACACACACACACACACACAGAACTACACAAAACAAAGTGGAAAAGATATTTTTATTATAAACACACCCAGGAGAGGGCTGTCTTTGCCTTCTGAGCTCTGGAAATAACTCCAAGGTCGGTGAGCTTCCACTGGGATCCTTACCATAGCAAAGTGCTAATTAATCAGGCCTAATGTGAGACAATGGTTGGCTCGTTGGCTCATCCCCTCGTAGGAGATGTACAATATACTTCTGGTGCTTTGGAGGATATTTCAGATCAAATGAACACCTGACATGAACATTTTGCCTTAATTCAGTCACTTTGTCAGTTTTGTCAGTAATGCATGCTTTTAAAGCAATACTCTGATAACTGTGGTCGACTAAGCCACATCACCACTGAGCAGCTTCTCTGAAGTGCTTTTTTGAAGTGGCTCACATTGATGTCTGATAAGACTGAAAACAGACGCCCAGTGGAAATACCACAGCTGTAACAGTGGCGTTAACATATTTTGCTTCAGTGCTGTGGTATTATCAGGTGAAGAGAGGAATCTAAGAATTTTATGAAAAATCCCAGTATTAACGAGACACAGCCTGAGCAGACACTACTTTAAAGGGACACTGTGTAAGTTTTTAAGTATTTTATTACCTCAAATCAACATCTTTATTCATAAATAGATCCTCATTGGTGTAAAATAACCTATGACAACAATCTGACTTATCCTCCTAGGCAAAGTATCAGTGATCTGTCTTTACATAGAGCGGGTCGCTCATACAGAGGCTTCCATGTCTCTCCGGTCTATCAAAAACCAGGAACTGCCGAGAGGGACATAAAGCACTACCTGCTAGTACCGATAGGGGAAAACGCGTTTTTGCGTTTCGTGATTCACATTTCACGGAGAAGCAGCGTGGAGATGACGGTCTTACTTACCCGGCACTAAACTAAATCCTGCCTGCACTTTTGGCCATAATACAAGACCATACTTATGCCGTGCCGAAGGAGAAATAATCTATATATATATATATATATATATATATATATATATATATATATATATATATATATATATATATATATATATATACATGTATATATATACATATACATATATGTATACGTATACATATATGTATACATATATACATATATATACATATATACACATATATACATATACATACACACACACACACACACACACACTGTATATACACAGAGATATCACACGCATCATCTATACTTCTGTGTTACATTATGTATGTATGCACTTCTTACTAGTGCATCATCAAATAATAATAACACAAGTTTGACTGAAATATAGACAGAAATGAGACTGATTAACCAACTGGGTCAAATCACCACAGAAACATCACCTGGAAAGCAGGAAAAACCAACACATTCTCACTCTCAGCTCATCAAATACTCACACTTGGCCAGTGGCTTTAAGCTTCAAGCTATGACTAGGAAACTGAAATAAAATCAACATACCATATACAGAATGATGCATACTAATAGTAGAATAAATATCTCAAAAAGGTAAACAAAAGCATGACCTGACATACTCTGCACTGCACCACAAAGCTAATACAAGAGGGAAATAATGTTCAAATGAACAATGAGCTAAATAATTAGCGTAAAAATGAAGCAGATATGAGAGACACCTCAAAGCTGTTCTCTTTCCTTTGGGTTCATCCAGAGGACTTTAGATATCAGACAGATGAACTTAATCAAAAATATGTATTCATGAGGAACAGGACAATAGCTCCCTCACCTTTTCATATCTCCCTGCCTCCCCATATCTATGGAACATCTTTCGCCTGTTCAGACATAAAAATAGGATGTACTGCGGGACTAAATTAGATTTTATAGAAAGAGAGGCGTATTACTTTCGGGTGACAATAGTCCTCCTGTTGCTGCTTTGCATAGACACCATCAAGCACATACACTCACTCACTCATTTGTACACACATACTGTACAAATTCATTTCTCTCTGAAATATAGATAGACACGCTGCCTTTTTTGCTCACAAACACACACAGTAAATTCTATGAAGTCAAGCCCATTCAACTGAAACACACTGTGTGAATATGTGATTGGAAATGAAATCCATCATATTAGTCCTGAGGTGGATCTGACAAAGGTATGATAATAATCTGTCGGTGGAGGTGGTACGAAACATATTCTCCTTCTCCTTACATCAAATGGAGACTCAGAGTGACTGGGCTGGCTCCATATGATGCAGCTGTATTTCTTTCACTTCATATTGTGATCCATATTATTTCATTTACATATTTGACTGGAGGTGAGACAGCAGTAATGACAATCTGATAGCTGCAAAAACAACTGCCTATTACTGAGCATACTCTACCAGCTAATATTGAACAAATGCTACACAGCTCAGCCCTGGATGTTCCTACATCTACTTCTGGATTTTTTTTAATAAATTGCTTTATGGGGTCAAAATTCAAAATTCTTGTACTACAGAGCTGCTGCTGGAACAGTATGGACAATAAAAGTCAATCACATGTAGACCACATTTCATACTGTAAAATGTATTCCACCATGGATAAATTATGGATTTCAGCATCTTCAGACATGAATTGCAACATAAAAAAAGAGGGACACCATCAGACTCGAGCAGTGTACGGCTGTATATTCACACCATGTGACTTTGCACCTCCAGGCCAAAACACAACAGTGTCTTGTAGCCCAAAGCTTTTTTCACATTATGTACACCAAAGCACTCCATGTCACACCAAGACAATCTATTTCTGATGGAGAGCATCAACACAGAACTGCTAGTGTGTAAGAAGTGGAGCTACTTTAAGATGAGTCAATGGACGACACAGCCAGTTAACACCGGAGTGAGTCCCCACGAGGGGATCCTCCCCCACTGAGTCCCTGACAACACTGAAGGAAAGGGTTGTGCTGGATTCATAACACTAGACAAAACAAGAAAATCAAGTCGTGTGGCACAGTAATTATTTTATGTTCATTATCTCATTTTCATAATTATTTCATTCTCATGGCCTTTAAAAGGATCAGATGAATTCTTCAAAAGCCATATTATTTGTGTTTCGATGATATCTCACAGTTCCTGCAGCGCCTCCACTCCTGCAGATTACAATGCTTGAGTTTTAACCTTCCTACTTACTGTTGAGTAATATGTGATGGCTATACACTGGTTAAAGCGTTATATTAGTTGTTATTAAACATACCGCCAGTACACTGTATGTAATTACCTCCGCCAATAATGTGTTCACCGGGGTTTGTTTATTTTTTGTTTGTTGGTTTGCAAAATAACTCAAAAATTTGTGGGTTGGTCAGAAGTGGCTTAACTTAAAACTGATTCATTTTTGATGGTGATTGGATCCAATTCATCAACACCACCAAAAATGAATCAGCTTTAAGTTTGGCTATTTCTGGCAAATCCTGAAAACTTCATATTAAAACCATCCATAACTTTTTGAGTTACTTTGCAAACCTACAAATCAACAAACAAACAAACAAACAAGCCCCGGTGAAAACATAACTTCCTTGGCGGCAGGGGTAACTTTAAATAAAAAGTTGTCGCCGCTGCCTTGGCGGAGGTCTGTGCTCTCTGAGTGCTCTTCTAGTTTGGTACTGTACATAGACGGTTAAATCTTAAGTGTGTTGCTGCTCTATGAGTTCTTGCATGTTTGGCAGATGGACCCAGTGGGCCCTGGACCCCTGACCCTGACAGTGTTAACACCGTATTAAACTCACTGAGCTACTGTACAGCAGCACCATACATCATTTAACTGGAACATTTTTACTTTCAAGCATGTAGCCTTTGGTTCTGACTGCCCCAGATATACTGACAGCCCACAATGTGTGCATATCACAATGCAGATGTTCAGTCTAGGTATTCAAGTGAACTTCTCGCGTCTGTGATTGTGAAACCCCGCCCTAATTGTCTCCACCTGTCTTCCCCTACCTTGCGTATAAATAGTCCTGTCATTTGTTTGTTCGTTGTGAGATGGTCTTGTCCTTGCCTGTCTCCTGTCCCTCGTCTCCAGAGTTTTGTCTGCAGTTTCCAGCTTCCCTCCTGGTCCCTCAGAGATTTTGAGTTGTAGTTTGATAGCCTTAGTGCCCTGTTTTGGTTTCTTGTCTTGTCTTAGTTTGTAGTTTCCCATTTTAGTTTCTAGAAGAATCCTCTCTCGAGATGATCCTAGATTAGTTTTGTACATAGTCCATAGTCCATAATCCATTTTTCTAGTATTCCCTCCTCTAGTGTAGAGCTGTAGGTGTCCCTTTTCCCTCGTAGCTTCCCTAATGTAGCTGACGCTAGAGCCTTTAGTTTATTCCCCTTACTCTCCCCTTGGTTGTTCCTTCCTTAGTTAATATTTTATAGCCACTTCAGGGGAGCTTTGATTTTGGATTTTCACGTAATGTTACATGTTTTGTTTTTTTTTTCTCACTTTGAGAGTGTTTTTTTTTTGTTATCCCTATTTCATAGTTGAGAGTAGTGCAAGTGTAGGCTCTCCCTGGCGTGCGCCTCCACCTGCCTGGTGATGTGTGTCATCCTCCATCTCCCCGCTGGTTGCCTGCTCATGTCTGCCTGCCTGGTCGAATCAATAAAGACCTCTGTTGATTGCACCGTATACCTGTCTGAGAAGTGTGTTTGGGGCTCTCCTGAAAACTTAACAAATTTTAATCTTCTGAGACCTCGAACAGCTTATTTAATTTTTTAAAAAAAAGCCCTTGCCTAGACAATTTATTTAAAAAAAAAAACATCTGAGAGCAAACCTTGTGATACAAGGAAAAACCTGAATGGATGTTTCTGATGAGTGTTTGGAAAGAAGGACAGAGTTTCTGTTGGAAAACACACACTCAACATCCATTCATTGTATTGTCTTTTATGCCCTTCTGTATTCCGAAGAGGTCACTGTGACATAACTTCTCTTTCAGGTTTAGATGATGTCCTAAACCATGTACCCACATCTTTTTGTTTTTTTCCAAACTCTGCAAACTAGCTCTGTCTCTTTTGTCATCAGCAACATCTCCATGAAATTATCATATTAAATTAAGTGAATTGTGTTCACAGGAACTCAAACGATACAAAAAAAAAATCATCCTACTAAATGCCAGTTCATTTGCATGAATGTCTGCGTACTGTCAGTCAGAGGGAATTTACTTGGGCAGAGAACTCCAGCTGGGTTCATGCCGTGAGGAGACAGTGTTACAGAGCCAATGTGCCATCTTTATCTATTTTACACTGTGATGTAATTATTATGGCTGACTAAAGTGCTTCATTCTGTCACAGGCAGCAACAGCAATATCAGACTGCAAGGAGGAAGGAGGAAAATGAAACATGGCAGCGTGGACAGATGACTGCTCTGCATGCGAGCCGGAGCATTGTACTGTATGTTTTTTTGTGTGCAAGTCCACATAATGTTCTTGCACATGAGCGCCTGTGTGTATTCCTGCATGCATGCAGTATATATAAGTATGTCATTGTCAACCCATGTAAGGAAGAACAGTATATATGAGCAGTATGTTTGAAAGGTGAAACATCAGCATCACTTTGTCTAAATGCCTAAAAGCCTCAGAATCAAATGCTAATGTTGCATTGTTGCTTATGTGCAAATGTGTGCAATGGAGCCATGCATCTGTGAGCACTAATTCACCTCCTATTTTATCTGCATGGAGCATCTAAATGGCAGTCAGCTCCCACTGTTGGTGCCCCCTTCATAATAAGTGAGTCAGAGTGCTGTCAATCTGCTACAAAATGCTCCTTTTTCATAAAACAGAAAATCAAAAGCACACATGGGACGGCTTTCTGACAGTGAATCATTCCTTCACTGTGAGTAAGATGTTGCTTCCGTGGTGAGCGAGCTGTATTATTTTCATGCCATTACAGCATATTTTAACTTGACAGACAGATATGACTAGTTATAATTGTTACAAAAAGGTCTTATTTTAGAAATTGGCAGCTCTTTCCCACTCATTGTGTGTCCACACTAGATGTCTAGGCTGTAGAGGCTTGAGGGCGACGGGATCTTGGACTGAAATGCTCGCTCTCTGTCTCCAAGCACACTTGTCAAAGTCAATGCATTTGAAAGATTTCACAGTGAGATAAATAGAGATGCTTTTTTGGAGATGGAGACTATTTTTTTTCCACTCACTGGAACTGACTTCCAACAGCATGTTTCTGGTTGCCTCTGATATAGAACAACACATAAGATCACTGGAGCAGAAATATTGATTATTCACTAAGTCCCGCACCATGAATGCTGACTGGCCAATCATAGCGTAGCATCCACCAGTGCTGACCACGGCCCATAAACTATACAGCTCCGCTCCGTAATCTCTGATGCAATCAGATTTTCTGAATTTTCAGCATTTCGTAAATTTCGCTATTCAAGTCTTCATTTCGGACTTGAGAAAACACATCAACACAAAAATGTGTCCGACAGGGAGTAGGAAGAAGCAAATGCTTATTTAATCCTTGCCCCTTCTCCTTTCTCAATATTTATATATTTAATATATATATACATATATATATATATATATATATATATATATACACACACACAGTGGGTTGCAAAAGTATTCATACCCATGACCAAAACTCAATTTCTCAGAATAGAATAAAGCAAAAGTGAGTTTCACATTTTTATATGAAAGGAAATAGCACAAACACAACAATCCATCACTGTTTTTGTTTGTAAGCACTCTTTACTATGAATAGATTGCATAAGTCTGTATTTCATTGTTGCAAAAGTATTCACACTAAGTCATTAAGTCACAATCAGTACTTGGTTGAAGCTCCTTTAGCAGCAATAACAGCGTCCAATCGCTTTGGACAGCCAGCAATGAGTTTTGCACAATGGTCCTTGGACAGTTTCGCCCACTCCTCTTTGCAATACTGCTCCAGCTGAGTCAGGTTACTTGGTGACCTTCGATGGACAGCAATCTTCAATTCCCTCCAAAGGTTTTCTATCGGGTTGAGATCTGGGCTTTGACTGGGCCAGTCTAGAACCTTCACTTTCTTCTTCCTGAACCATTCTTGTGTCACTCGAGCTATATGTTTTGGATCATTATCCTGTTGAAAGGTGAACTTCCTCCCAAGGTTCAGGCTTTTTGCAGACTTGAAGAGGTTTTCCTCCAGGATGTTAATGTATTTTGCACTATTCATGATCCCTTGCACACGGACAAGCTCACCAGGACCGGAGGAAGAGAAACAGCCCCATAGCATTATGTTCCTACCTCCATGTTTCACGGTAGGGATGGTGTGAGCTGGATCATCAGCTGTGTTGGCTTTGCCCCCAATTTTTTTTTTTTTGTTTCATGTGACCAGATCACACATTCACACATTGCAAGAGTGTCTTTCAGAAGTGTGGTGGCATACTGCAAACAAGCCTTGAGATGTTGTTTCTTCAGATATGGTTTCTTCTTTGCAACATGCCCATAGAGTTTTCCTCCACCAGCATCACGTAGTGACCTGCCCACTATTCTGCAAGAAGAATGGCTCAAAATCCCTCTGGCCACTGTGCAGGACTTGTATCTGTCATTCCCAAGACGAACTGATGCTGTATTGGCCACAAAAGGAGGCCCTACACCATGCTAATGAATTATTATGGCTAAAACCAGGTGTTTCAGTTTCATTGTCCAACCCCTGTAACTTGTGCTGTTTGAAAATGAACCAGGTCAAGAAATTTACTGTGTTTGACTTTAAGAATAGTGAATTAGCGTGTATGAAGTATACGTATATTTTTTTGAAATCCTAATAATGATTGTAATTTACATTTATAAGTTTTGCCCCAAACCTCTGTGCAGTAATTTAAATATGGTAAAACCAGCAACGAGTAGAGAATGTGGAGTTTGTGCTCCAGAATGTATTGTGCCTTACTGCGCTCAGAGATGTTTCTTGACAGTTTATTCCGTACATGTTTGAGTGAGGTTTCCAGTTTAATTTGTCATCTATTATTATGCCCAAAAACTTATTTTCATTAACTCTTTCAATATCCATACCTTTTATTTGCACCTGCATTAAGTGTTCCTTTTATAGTTAACAAATAATGTGAATTTACTTTTACTTATCTTTAGTGACAGTTTGTTTCTACAAACCAACCAACCACTGTAATGACTGCAACCATGTTTTCTCTGCAGCTTCAGCTGTATCGTTTTAACCTGTTTTCACCCTTAGTGAAGGGTCAATTGCGGGCACTAAAGATATAATCTGGAATCTGATAGTGATGACATTGCTCTGAGCTGGGTTTCCTTTCCTGTATAATCTGAAAAAGAAGCATTTATAGTCTGCTTTACTGTTTACTATATTATGTTGTCATAAAACTATAAACGCAATTATATTTACTGTATTCATACTATACATAGTGTGTATGCTCACACACAGTCGTGTTTACATCACATTTAGGGACATTACGTCCACCTACATGCATTTCCTCAAGACTGTGTAAACATCCCCACATTGTGAATAATACACACACACACACACGCACGCACAAGCCTCTGTTAGCTGCTTAATAATGAAATTTTTTTGCCTTAGTGCTTAATAAACTGCATATATTAAATTTGCTCATATGATGCACACCATGTGTAATGAGTCAAACATGTCAAGTCAGATTTGCTCTGGAGTCCACTAATATAAAACCATCAAAAACCAAATGAACATGGACAATCCACAATGTTATTTTCAGATAAATCAATTTTGCTCGACTCCATTAACTAACATCATATCCATGAAAGGCCAGTTTATGTGAGGTTATTAGATTTCTTTAGACAGTCATCTACTGGGAACATCATCCAATGAAATCTGAACATCTAACATCCTGCTGCACAGTTTTCAACATTTCTCCAGCAGAAGTACTTTTTAATAAACAACAGATAAATTTCATGTTTAGTATTAATTATGACCATCACATCTGAACAGACAAGATGACTGCTTCTCACAAAACCACAGACCATAATATCCATTTAGATCAAAGAAGCCAATACATTCAAGCAGCTATATGTCAGATATTATATTATAAATGGATATTATTAGTCTTTCGTTAATGTCATTAATCACACCTTTTCTTTTCATGCCGTCGTGTGAGCCACAATGTTGACTGTGGAAAAAACAAGCGTTTAAACTGCACCCTCAGTTCACTTTCACTTTTGTAAATTGGGCAAACACAACAAATTCGTGGTCATTAACAAGCCATGCTGACTAAAAATGACTCTGGCAGGCAAGCACGGGTCCATTCAGAAGCAGCACACAATGAGACAATTTGATCCGTTGAGAATACTGAGCTGACAACACAATGCCCACAGTCACATCAAAATTCCTTTTGAACGTGTCTGAAACTCAACAGAACATGCCTCGTTTTCTCCAGGCCAGCGAGGGTTTCCAGATCACCGGGAATTTGACTGGATCTGTTACTTTTCTGATGCTCTTGTTCTAACTATGGGCTGCAGACCAAATCAAATCGCTCAACTATGAAGCAATAATAAAAAAAGAACAACAACATAAACTATATATCAAAATACACCTCTCCAATAACAGTCCAGCACTGGGAACAACTGCTATTCCTTTTTAGACAGACAGAATAAGAAAAGTGGACGGAGGAATGAAACCAACAAAAGAAAGTAGACGAGACAAATCCTGAAGGAGACGAGGTTCACCGACGGAGAAAAACACAACCACACTGAGGAAATCACAAAGAAGCATGCGCAAACAGAAATCTATATTGAAAGAGAGCAATAACAGTAACGCACAGAGAGATGCATTGGGCGCCGCAGAGACGATGAGAAACAGAGAGCGTTAGGAGGGAGAAATACGTGGAATGAGATGTAAGAGAGGCGACGAGTGAAGGGAGGAAAGTTTTCGTGAGTTTCTGCCACTTTGTGTGACTCAGACAGCAGCGTCTGACTCTCCCCATGGCTTCAGCCTCGATCTCACTGAAAGGTCAATGTTTCTTCTAAAACTACCTATTAACTCTTCTCTCTGTCTATCCCTTTGCATACCACACATTTTTACATGCTTTTTGTCAAAGTGTTGGCACATTTAAAAATATGTTTAAATGTGTGTATGTTGCATATTGTGTTTCCACTGAGCAGCAGAATCCCTCCTGAAGCACAGAGTCCACGTTCAGGCCAACACAGACAGACTAAATGCCACCCAGCCTGCTGTTTATGGGTGTGAAAGTGGGTGGCTTTCTTAAGTCACAGTGCAGGAACAATAGATTTCACATTCTTCTATCGACTCCCAGAGCCAGTGACAGTTCGGGTAGTAACTGCCAAAGCTGTATGCGCCTTGGAGATTCATACACTCAAAAATACAAATCCTGTCGTTATTGCCACAAGAGGTTAGCACCAGTTACTACCACTGCTAAGTAATATGTTTCGCTGTATTTCATGTTTGGTGATAAATTGAAAACACAGAGGCAAGACAAAAAATAGAGAATCCTGCAAAGAAAACGGCATAATGATACCCACTTTCATCATAACACAACATACCCAGCATCAATATTATTATCTTCCACTTACCTGGTCGGGTCCTGAAGAGACAAATGTATCCGCAGAGGATCTGAACTAAGCTGAGCTAATTAATGCAGTTTTTTTTGGGAGGTTTTCTATCTGATCTGCTTAAGTATCATTGGTTGGGTTTCTGAACCAAGTCCATCCCATCAGTAGAGGCTACTCAAAGTTAAACCCCGCCAGCTCACTGCCCCACTGCCTCAGTGGTCAGAGTGCCAGGTCATTGGTCAGATGCTGGATACAGGTGACCCTCTTGTGATGGAGGCTTAACTAAATAAATGAGAGATGGTTTGATGAGGTGCTGCTGAGTGAAGACAGTCTAAGTGGCTGATTAATGGAAAGGTTGCTGTGTGGCGTTTCTGTGGAACTGGAAAAGGGTAATGACTAACAGACTGACAGACTTGTACTTGCTCATTAAGTACGTGGACTTATCATTTGTTGGCTGAAGGTCTTGCAAGTAAAATAAGCTGGCTAGCATCAGCTATTCTGATTTATTCAAATAGCCCAATGGTTAACTCTTTGAGTGCCACTGACGGCTTTTGCCGTCATTCAAAATCTGATACTCGAGTGCCATTGACGGCCGTCAAAGTGTTTTTTTTCTCCCGCAGCCTCTGAGTAATGTTGGGGCTTCTGTGATTTGTAGTTGGGACATAAAGGATTAATATACGCCACAAAGATCAAAGCAGAAAGTGGAGACGATCGCATTTAGAGAGCAAAACGGACTGGACAAAAAGTGATTTTGGTGCAAGTGGCCTCTACTCTACCTCTGATATAACAAGAATGTAACAAGGAAAAAACAAACTTTTTTTCATGATGAGTCTCTTCTTTCATTTGAGCTATTCTGTGTTTTCAGAGACACGGTTCAAAATATACTGTGGGTCTAGAAATATGACTCAAAATGGGCAAAAACTTTGGCACAAGGCACTTTCAGCTTTAAAAACAACTGGCACTCTAAGAGTTTGCATGGGAAATGTGGGAAATTACAGATTCACAGGCTTGATTCAGCATATAGGAATAAAATGAGGAGAGAAGAATAAGAGAAGGAGGGAGGAAATGTCTCTGTGTGTGAGTGGTGAAACAAAAAAATAAAATGGATGAAATGTTTGGACGCATATAGGACTGACATACAGGGTGGCGATTGTAATATATATGAATATATAGGTGACTTCTGCAATATTTGCCTGCTATTGAAAGTAGAATATTGATTATGCGCCTTTTCTTCCTGAAACTCTTCATTCATTATATCTGCTGCCTTTTCAGCTTTAATCCATCATTCACTCTCTCCCCTACTGTTCCTCTTGCTCTCATGCTACACTTTGAAGTGAGGGTGTGTGCTTTTAGACATATTTCAGCATACTTGAAACTGCCTCAGTATTACTGTACGCATCAGTGTGCATGTGTCTAAATGCAAAAAGATGTGCGTGCTGCCTGTATGTGAGTGTAGAGGAGGCAGTTGGGTTTGTATGTGTGTGTGAGACATCCAGCACGCCTGGTTGCATCTGTGCGATTGTATGACAGCAAAGTTAAAGCCACAAACACGGCAGAAGATGACCTACAGCCAGACACCGCTGTGTTCGGTTGAGCCTCACAGCTGAGAGGAGAGAGACCCCAGCTGACTCGCTTCAGATACAGACTAAATAACACACTGCTTCATTACGCACTGATGAGTGTGTGTGTGTGTGTGTGTGTGTGTGTGCGTGTGCACAGAGAGGACGACAGGAAGGAAGGAAAACATGAAGAACAACATGAAAGCAGGAGGAACGAGGGAAGGAGAAGGAAAAAAGAAAGCGTGAATAGAAGGTGCAGTGTGTGGTCATTTAATTTAGAAAAGCTGAGACATGGAAAAAGATGGAAATGTACGATGATTGAGAGAAACAGAGAGAGAGAGAGAAAGCTCTAGTTTGTACCCTGTGCAGGTAACAACATGTTCTGCCCTCTGGTCCAATAACTGGTCTGCTGGATGCATCCAAATTGAAAAGCATATGAGTGCATCTACCTCATTATGTACCTCTCTCTCTCTCTCCCCCTCTGTGCTCTTCCTTCCCAAATTTCCATTTCTCCTTCTCAGTGTCTTCATTTTTCTTTTTGCCTCTCCCTCCATCTGTCTCATCCTTCATCTAAGTTTTGTCACTTCCCCTCTCCTCTCTTCTCCCTTTATTTCTGAGTGGAAATTATTACATGGCCACAATCAATCATCAGCCTTTTCTTTTTATTTTTATTTGCTTTTTCCTGGAAAGGCAGAGTGCTCCTTAGAGCAAAAACAGTCTAACCTGCACATCCAGTAGACAGGATTACTGTATACTGTATATATTTTGTTTAAAGTAATGTTTTCCTTTCACATAGCTCATCCTGCACATTTCTGCTTGAACTACAATTATTTTTTTTTCTCTTGCTCCATCCCTGCAGGAAAACTCAGACATATCATCTGTGATGTCTTTTATTGGCTTTTGAAGAAGGTTTCAGAGCCAGGAGTTTGTGTTTACTACTGCTGTCATCTCGTCAGTTGTTTAGAGCCAGAAACAATACATTTTGGCAATGCACTGGAGTCTGGATGGAGCAGATTTTGGTCAAATAGGCAGCAATCAACATGAGAAAGTATTTCTCAGAGTTAAGCAAACAAGCAAACAGTTTTGTTTTTTTTTCAGATTTTTCTGCTTTCAAGGTTCAGAAGTTACAAAGACTCGAAGAATCTATAGTATTTTTTTTTCTTTTAATTTGTCACCCAAGTACACAAAGTACATTTGCTTTACATTATACTTGCCCGGTGCTTCTCTAGAGAATTCAATGGTCTCTCCAGCTGGCTGTCTTTTCAGACTGCATCTTCAGGGACACTCAGCCGGGGTGGTTACTGCTCGTTCCCTTCCTTACAGTCCCTCTTTCCTCACTCTCCAATCCAGCTTTCTCTCCACTTTATTTATCTCTCTCCCTCCCTCTTTCTGTAGTATCGCTCGGGCTAATTGTTACATCGTTCTAGCACTGACGTTGCCCTGTGTAGGAAGCGTGGCTGACCGCCGCCGGGTCTAACACGGCATGGGGGATGGGGAATTGAACAAGCATTGGCCGTCAGAGCTGGTTAGCTTCACAGAGCTCCTGTCACAACTGCACTCACAGTACAACCTGTTTACTAGCCAGGCCCCCCTGCAATTACCAGCTCCCCAGCAGGGGCCAAGCTTGCGCCTGGGGAGAACTAACTCTATCAGCACAAAGGGAGGAGGAAGACGGAGGGAGGGAGCCCCATTAAGAGGCTGAGGCATGGTGGTGAAAGTGATGAATCCTACAGGGACGAGCATGGGGCGAGCGTGTGTGTGTGTGTGTGTGTGTGTGTGTGTGTGTGTAAAAGATCTGGTAATGAAGTGTACACAAAGCAGAGCGGAAATAGGGATGAATTTGGTAAATGAAAAGGCAGGTAATGGATGTTTAGTGTTATAGGGCCCTTGGAAAATCAGCCTTTTTTTCTATTAGTCTATAAACCCACCATTAAAAGAATTGAATCAATGGAGGAAGAAACCATTCCCGCAATAAACCTCATGTGGTGAGGATTTTAGGGAGGGGGGAAATTTAACACAACTGTATAAAAGTATTGATATATTGATGTATTGTATATATATATATATATATATATATATATATATATATATATATATATATATATATATATATATATATATATATATATATATATATGTATATATATATATACGTATATATATATATATATATATATATATATATATATATATATATATATACTGTGTATATATACATATATATACTGTATAGACTGTATATACTATATGTATATAGTTGTGTGTCACCTCATCCTGTCACCATGACCTGGCCCCTGACTCACAGGGACAGTGGGGCAGTGAAACAGGCAGTAGCACGGGGCCCCTACAACACAACACTGCTTCTCAACCCATCTGTCTGAATGACAGTCGCAGACTGCAGTTCAAAGGCTGCATAACAAGTAATCTATTACTATAATCTATCATAATCTGCATGCTAATAGTGGCAGGTGCTGTCAAATCTGAGGATGTGACAGAGCTAAACTTTAACAAATTGTTGTTTTTTTAGATCAGCGGGGTTCTGGTTTAGTTGAGAAACAGCGGGTTAGGGAGCTCGTACCACCTGGACTAACTGTTATAAAACTCTCAAAATGTCCCACAGACTTCACTTTTTCCAGGAGTATCTGAAAAAACTGTATTTTTTTATTTTTAATGTGTTGCACCATCTTATCTTGACACCCCCCGCCAGACCTTCTACCGTGCTTTTCAACCTTTCCACCATAAGTCATCAGATACTCCTGGAAGCCATTCCCACCTGAAATCTCATCATCTATCCAATCTTCCGTCTTTCATCTTTCCTCCCCCAATCTTTGCATCTCTCCCCGTCTCGGTCTTCTCTAACAGTGGGAACAGCTACAGTGATAGTCAGCTGTGGTCCAGAAGTGGAAGGAGTTTTTTTTTTTCCCCTCGTTCTCCCTGCCCACTTACACTGCACATCTACGCGGATGGACTTGATGGCAGCCACCCCCACCCCGTTGTCAGCCTTGCAGTAGTAGCGACCCCCCTGCACCCTCTGGATGCCCTCGATGCGCAGCGTCTCATTGTAGATGGATGTTTCCTGGAACTTGTCTGATGCACTGCCTGCCGTCTTCGTCCACCGTACCTAGAGAGAGTGGGGGAGGGGAGAAACCGTTGAATTGATGAAGATGCTGTCGGTGAGAGTAAGGCATAGCAAGGACAGAATCAGTCAACGTGTGATGGAGGAAAGAAAGACAGAGAGTCAGAAGAGAGGCTTTGAAATTTGATTTCCAAACAGCATAGACAGTTCTAACAAAAACCCAGAAACGTTCTCACTCAAACATCTCTCTACCCAAACAAATATGAATTCATGTTGATAATTACACAGATAAAAAGTTCAATTTAAATGTAACATTCTGTTCTTGTTTCCTATAAATAAAAATGAGTGCTGTCTAATTGTTCAACAGATTATCCGATTCTCGTTTGCAACTGAAACACAAAACCAACAGTGATGTCACAGTGAGCCGAGACATCCTGGAATCATCCCGGAGACATCCTACATCACTGCAATAAGGTGAGAAGTTAAAAGCCACTGTCTTCCCTCGAAAAAGGACTCTCTGTAGAGCTACAAAGTCACATCGGGAGACTGACAGATGAGTCATCTGTTCTATTCCAACCTGTTTCAATGTTACTTGACTTGACATGACATGACAACTATTCAGTGATGGTCCTCTAGCTTATAATGACTGCTTGGTTGATGGTTGGGAAATATTGTGTTTTGGGCCAAAATCACAACATTGTTAAGACTATTCTGTGATCTTTCACATCGGCTCACATTGAGCCTTACCTGAAGAAAATCTCTGCATTGTCACATCATAAATAAGACTGATTTTTCAGCCGTGACAGACAAATATGTCCTGAAGCTCATAGTGTTACTCTGAAGGGCAGTTGAAAGGTATTGCTACATTCAGCAAATTCAGTGGAGAAAGTGCACGAGTGGAATGTGATGTATCATGAATATGTTTGCAATGATAATCTGCACAAGTCATGTCTCACTTTAAACAAAAAAAAAATCAAAGTTCACATTTTAATTCATGTCCATAGCTTAGCTCAATTTAAACAACTTTTTTTGTAGTAAACCTAGTCAAGTAATTTTGCTGCCTAAACCAAATGAAGCAATTTCTTTTTTCTTTTGTTTTGCTTTGTTTCAATTTTCATCATTAACAGCAACGGTAGCTCAGGCACGTTTCCCATGAATCACGCAATTCAGTCATATTCAGTAGCATAGCTTTGAAGGCGACGGAGGCAGCTTCATTTCACTGGGCAGGTCGCTGAATCTGAATAAGAAGAATCAGTCTGAATAACTGATCGCAAACAGAAAGGCAGTTGTGACTTCTTTTCCTCTGTGGGAAAAACCTCTGTCGGCTCTATTGAGAGGATGTTAATGACACTAAGTGCTGTGCTCATGGTGGCCATGATGCTAAACTCAAACCATTAGGAGTTTTGACAAACTCTGTATGGCTTTTTCACGCCTCAATTATCCCATCATGCCGTGGGAGCGGCGCACGGCCGACAGCTACATGATGCTTTCACTCGATTAATCAAGAGCACAAACACACAAACGCGCCTCAGAGATACATGAAAGCCTGCAAAACTCATCAGAGCTGGAATACTCTGTGTGTGTGTGTGTGTGTGTGTGTGTGTGTGTGTCATCCATTAATCCCTATTAACCCTTCTTTCTGATATCAGCCTCGACGAGACTATCAACCATGTCCTGTTGAGGAGGTCAGAGAGGATAATGGGTAAAAGTCACCGATACACTGATTGTGTGTGCGCACATGCAAATTTTTGTGCGCATAAGTGTGTGTTTCCTGCTGCACGGTTGTCTGGTTGTGTTCTTGTATGTGTACACAGTCTCAGCTTATGTACACACTACGCTGTGAGTGTGTGTTAGTTAGAAAGCAGGTTATATGGATTAGCAGATTATCAGGGCTTGTGTCAACGCTCCCTGTCTGTTTATTCAGCTCTGTTTGTGGGAAGGATTTGGAAGAGGCATTGCTCAAACCAGCCAAGGTGAGCAATGAACCGAACCCTGTCTCGTCATGGTTTAGTGACTCCACTTTGCATGAGTGTGTGTTACAAAAAAAAACAAAAAAAAAAACAAACCACAAAGCAGAGTGAAAGTGAGCATGAAGTGTGCATCTGTGTTTCCCTGCTTTTATCCTTTCTACTCAAGGATTAAAAGATGAGCCCAAATCTTACATATTATGGACATTTTGTTTGCTCTTGCTTTGGAGAGGGAGCATTTTAAAATAAGTATTTAGAGTTATTCATGGGATTACAGTTCGGGAACATTAAGATTAGTTTCAAGTTTAGACTCTTAATGGCAAGATTATATGAAAGAAGCTTTGGAACAGTAAAATAATAATATGCTTCGGTTAAAACCAGTTATGTTACTGTTGTGTCACTCTGTTGTATGTGTGAAAAAGTGGTTGAGCATGAAATCGGGATGACGTATTGCACTCAAAAGATTACAGAAAGTCAATGGAAGTGGAGGCATTACAGTAATACTGCTGAGCACATTGTTATATAAGGAGAACCTGGTGTAAAAGACATGAGCAAAGTATGGGAGGAAGAAAAAGCAGAGTGAGTCGGGGAGGAATATAGTGGGTAAGGAGAGGGTATGTGTGCGAGATATAAAAAAGATTGCATGTGTAAGTGAGAGTAAGAGTTTTCAGCGAGTGAGCGCTAGAATGAGAGGGAATGATATATACAGCATCGCTGGCAGCTGTGTGACAGGGAGAGAAATAGTGCATCACATTTGAGAGTTGCTACACCGGGGAGGCAGATGAAACAAAATAGAGAGAGGTGATATTGTGAATAAAGGGGACATTGTATGTGATGCAGATGACAGGCAGACAGTATAGGAGCCTATATCTGCCTGTGACACCAGCAGCTTAAAACCATCACCTGCACTCTCCTTCCCTGACCTCGTTCGCTCTCCCTACACGCCTCTTTCTTCTCTCTTCCTTCAATAGCCGAGTGACGCTGCTCTATTTTTTCCCCTCAGGTCCCGGTGGATTGGTCTGGATATCTCTCCCTAGTCCTTCTTCTCTTTCCTTCCTTTATTTCATGCTTTCCACCAGATCTTGTGTCTAAATACACGCACATAAAAAAAAAAAATACATATACATAAATTTCCCACAGACTTTCTCCCCCACGTAGATTCACACATGCTGGGAAATGAAGATGCATTTGTTGAGTCAGAACCTTTTGTAATAATAGCTCTTACATTTGGTTAGAAGTGTAACGTGAAGGGAAGCTGTGGGATCTCCTGGGAGCCGCCTCGACATGAATGCAGCAGGTTTTTATTCGCTGTTTCTGTATTCAGCTGGGGGAGCCGTATGCTGTCTAAGACAGATGTTTCAACAGGAGAACAGAAACAGAATGCAGCACAGTCTTGTCAGAGTATCGCGAAGAGGAATTTGGGGACTGCTTTATGTTCATGGTTTTATGGTGCTACATGAGGCCCCATTCAGACTGTGGTTACTGAAGTGTGCGCTAAAATACCGACCAGAGCCAAGCAGGCTAGTAAATGTTCCATAGTGGTCACATAATGTGTGGTCATCATTTGCAGTTATTTAAATAATCCATTCAAGGTAATAACTTGTCCTTGAATGTGTCACACTGCCTTGTGTACACTGACAGAAAGAGCAAAGTGAAGGTGATTGATAGAAACAGAGTCTGGAGTTTGGTAACCCCTGTCTTCGTTTTGAAATTCATTTTGAGATTTCACCAGGTGTTATTCAGCTGACGTGTCTTTGAAGCCTCAATGTTGAAGCTCAGAAAGTGAAGTCAATAATGTTCAGTGAAATGCAACTTTCTATCTGAGACCTACAGCACATTCAACAGCAGAGCTGGTTTTGATGAGTTGTTGTGCACTGAATCAGATAAACAACACTTTATTGACAATGTCAAGCATGTTGTAACCTGCCAAGTCAACATTTTCTTAACAGTGGCCCCTGAGCATGTCCAGTCACACTAAATCTGCTGTGCTCCATAATACAGATGGATATTTTAACAATAAAACCAGGTGCCAGGTTATTAGGCACATACACCTCGCTAAAGTCACTGCAATCCAATTCAACAGCCCTGCAATAAAAATGTAACTTTATAAAGCATATAACGCTCAGTTTTTGTTGAGATGACATACAAAATATTAGATACCCTTTTCAATGCTCGGCCAACACAATGATTGAGTTGAATCAACACCTCTCTGACACACTGTCAACAAAAAGTAACATTATGAGCTTTGTGAAGGTGGGATTTATTGCAGTGCTCTCCTATTGGATTGCTTGTGATTTAGCAGCACCTAATATTGGCAACAAAATTTCTAGTTTTAAATCTGCGTTGGCTTGTAGGGAAAGAGAGAGGGACATCTCGATGAATATGGAGCGGAGACAGTGACGGTATAAGGAGAGAGAGAATGAAAGGTGAGGGAGAAGAAGGCTAAAGTGTGTCAACCACACTGACAGGTTAGTGGCCTGCAGCTGTCTGTCTCAACAACTCTCCCTCTCTTTTCTCTGTGCTGTCTCAGTCTCTTACCTTCTTACCTTCTTTCTCTCCATTTCCCTCCATCCATTCCATCTCTACGAGTCTAAAGTTGTTCCTCTTTAACAGCCTCTCACGTCTCTGCTCAGAGTGACACATTTCAACAGGATCCAGCAGACATGGTCCAGTGGACGTCAGGCCCTTTCACCCTGCTGTCCTAACTGGAAACTGTCAATACATGAGAGACCGGGTGGCTGTAGCTCAGTGAGCACAGTGATCGTCCTTTAACCGCAAGCTTAGAGGAGGTTTGATCCCTGAATCCTATTGTCTGCATGTCGTTGTGTTCTTGAGCAAGACACTGAACCCTGAAGTTGCTCCCTGGGTGCTTTACAGCAGCCTTAAAAGGTCACATTTCATGGATTGACCTGCATATATAACAATATAATTACATCTTGTTTTATATGAGATGATTGTTTACACCTCGCTGTATATCTTAACGCATTGACAATATTCATCACAGTCAGAAAAGGGTGGAGTGCTCAGTCGATCTACGTTCCCCCCCCCACCTATGGTCACGAGCTGTGAGTTGTGACCGAAAGAACAAGATCATGGATACAAGCGGCCGAAATTAGTTTCCTCCGCAGGGTGTCCAGGCTCTCCCTTAGAGATAGGGAGAAGCTCGATCATTCGGGAGGGGCTCAGAGTAGAGCTGCTGCTCCTCCACATCGAGAGGAGCCAGAGGAGGTGGCTCGGGCGTCTGGTCAGGACGCCTCCCGGATGTCTCCCCTGGGGAGGTGTACCGGTACGTCCCACCGGCAGGAGACCCCAGGGACGACCCAGGACAGGCTGGAGAGACTATGTTTCTCAGTTGACCTGGGAACGCTTCGGGATCCCTTCACAAGAGCTGGACGAAGTAGCTGGGGAGAGGGAAGTCTGGGCTTCCCTGCTCAAGCTGCTGCCCCTGCAACCTGACCCCAGATAAGCGGAAGATGATTGATTGATGGATGGATGGATGGATATTCATCACAGCTGTCACAAATAATTATAATACAGATAATAATAACGCAGACAAAATGCCCCAGTCTGACAGAATTATTATGATGTGGACAGGTCAAACATTGACCACTTCACGTTTCCACATTTACATTTCTGGCTAACAAATAACATCCAAATTGGTAAAACTTGATGGTTAATTCATGCACACACTAATGCAAGAGAAACATGTTAAATAATGCATTGCAATTATTAGCTATTTATTTAGGTGTTTCAATCATGATATATCAACAGTGTTCCTGTTTTCATTTTAGGTGCGCCTGCTGCTAAAGGGACACACGTGCGTGTTGTAGTCATGATTAACTAAAACCATTTACCTACTGACGTTTTGACGTTTTGAGTCGATTTAACAGATCAGGACTGATCAAAGTTGATAATGAATGCTGTGCATGTTTTCTCAGCTTGAGTTGAAAGTCAGTAAACAGTGCCCCATTAAAAAAAACTTAAAATACAAACACTAACTGTTAATTATTGTACATTAATTATCGTTCATGAAGCGCTAAGGCATTGCTGGACAGCAGTTCATATTCAGTGTCATTTATCATTAAAAAAAAGTTACTGTAAGCATTGCTCCCCTGTCTAAACCACTGCTGCTTCCTGGGGTGTTATAGGGTTTGAATCCGTTTTATTCCCTCTCACTGACTCACCAAGAGCTTGCTAGGCCTGCCTTCTACAATTTTTCTAACGCTTTTCTTGATGTAACGCCAGCGGAGTTGACGATACAGTGCTTTATCCATCCAACTGGCTCACTTACCGTAAATAGGCTTAAGATAGTAATCCTGTTGTCGGGGAATACTACTTGGCAAGGACACAGACCCACACACACACAAACAGGAGCTCACACGTACACAAACCCACGCGAAAGCACACAAGAGGGAAAGTGTGGGAGAGGAAAACAAAATGATAGTGACAGAAAGAGTCGGGCAGGTTGATAATGGCAGCTCGAACCGATGAACAGACACAAAGTCATGGCTCCTGCTTTGCTTTACAAACAATGTCTAAAGTGAATGACTTCAAGTGACGAGGTGTGGATGACATACAGTACAACACGAAATAAACCTGCGCGTAAATATCCATTCTAATTATCTGTCACTGGAGCGACAGAGTGAAGCAACTGCAAGGAGAAGGGGAATAAATGGGTGGTTAAATGAGTAAGAGACGAGAGAGAGTAATAAATATGATTTCAGGCGTCGCCGCCTGAATGCACGGTTCTTCGCTGATTCATGGCGTCATGTGTCGAAAAGCTCTGGAGCGAAAGAGGAGAGATGTGTGGGAACAGGTGAGTTCAAGAAAGATAGTAGGCAGATAGTTTGCTTTTTTTGTGAGAGAATCAAAGGGGAGAGATTAGCAGAGATTAGAGGACAGGGACAAAGGAGATGAGGAGCAAAAAACGGGTTAACAAGGGACAGAGATATTTGAGAGGAAATAAAAGTATGATAAATAAACGAGAAAAGAAAATATGAAGCGAGAGTGTAGAGCTGACATTTAACAGAGCCAAATGAGAGGATAGGTGAGACGAATACTTATTCACAATGTCCACTTTATTGGCATTTTCATTATGTAATCTCCATTTATTAGTGATTTCCTGTTTAAATGTCTAATCAATAGCCTATAGGTAATTGACAGGACTACTTTAAGCGGGTGGTGCAACTGGATTATTGACAATATGAACATAATTGACTTCACATCAACAAGCTCTTACACGAATCATTCAGTGTAGCCGCCCAACTGAGCAACAGTTGCAATCAGATAAAACGCTTTTGACCCCTCGGTGAGGAGATCATGTGACACAGAATAGTTCAATAAAACTGACTCACTGATATTGAATACAACATCCCTCACTCCAACCTTGACATACAATACGAATGACAAGATGCCTTTTCTGCCTGAGTAATATGAGACCAGGGCGGCGATGACATGACAGGAATCAGTTTATAAATATATATATGGTTATATATAATATATATATATATATATATATATATATATATATATATTCAGTATATATATATATATATATATATATATATATATATATATATATATATATATATATATATATTTCCCACTCCCATGTCTAAAACAAAAGTTACATGATTCATTTTTTGGGAGCATTTTGTCGACCATCAGATTGCTCTTGTTAGAGTGGAACACACTGAGCTAGTGACAGAATCGGCAGACGTCAGCAGCTCACTTTAAATGTGGTGATGACCATCAGCAGCCATGTCAGCCGTGACCTTACACGCTCCGTCCATGTTGGAAGTATTTGTTGTAATTAGCACGTGCGGCATGAGATGGAGAAATGTGAGCCCTCGCTTACTTGTGTGTGTGTAGAGTGGATGATGTCATTACTGAGTGGAATGATGATGCTGAGAAATGAGGAATGCAAGGCTGCAGAGAAGTAGTATGCCTCTCTGACGCATTATTCTGGTACGAGCTTTTCATAAAGTGCCTATCCACCCTGGACAAGGTTAAACACCTATAAACCCAGCTATATCCATTAAAAGATTTATTACAATGTTAGAATAACAAAGTGAGGTAGGCTGGTGGTCAATATGTCTACTAATATCCACTTTGCCTACAGCAGAAACGTTCCTTACCTTCTTAATAAATATGCTAAACAACATTAGAGCACATCTGCAACATCTGCAGATAATATCTACCTTCCAGAGTGGGTTTTGAATGCTACACAGTATATGAGCAGCTCTCCTTCACATGGCAGATGACTTCTACCTCTAGACAACGCTCTGCCCTGGTCCAACACCACAGAGCACAAAACTATCATAGTAAGAAAGATTAAATGGGCAGGAATCACTCCTGGATGGTTGGAGGCTCCATCCAGGATTACACATCATCAACAACAAGCGTCACAAGTGGACAGGCCCCAAGGACCTATTCATTATTCCTACGTACATATTAACCCTTGGACATGTGAATTCAAAGAGCAAAATAAAAACGACCATGACCTGGATGACTGAGAATCTTCACAGACACCTTGGACGTATCATTCGTCAAACATAACATCTCGTTTCACTGATGATACACTGTTATACGTGTCCTTTAAAGCACATGAACTGACCAGTCTACCCACACTGAGTTCCTGTTAATCCAGTGTGAAGGACTGGATGACATCTCCTCTGATCTTCCAACAGCAAGAAAACAGGTTCTGATATTTGGTACAGAACATCATAAACTACAGATATAGTCACTGTCCGTGTTAAGTGTTAATGGTAAAGAACCATTTGAAGGCCACTTACTCTTTGAGCAGCAAACCAGAAATTATTTTATCAACTAAAGGTAGAGTCCATTAAGCTGAGAAAGAGTACAGTAGTAAAAAATATTCGACAGAAAAACTGAGCTCACTGTTGACAACTCTTTTCTTTCTCTTTGCTACATTCATTGTAGCAACTAAAAAGTCCATAAATCGAGCAAGAAAGTTGCCAAGTCGGCAACACTGACAGCCCATCCGTTCAGGCCTCCCTCCAATGCCACTCACCCACAATTATCAGATAACATATCATACCTTCATCTCAACTTTTGGTCAGAACTTTTGATTTATTGATGTCTGTTTAGCTGTTCCACCAACCAGGCTGAAACCAAGGATGCGTTTACGGTTACGACCCCTCGGCTTCAGATTGGCCGTCCCCTTATCTCACGTCAGCGGTGAGTCTACTCCACTGCAAACTCCTCAAAAACTCACTGTTACAAGATGGCATACACTTCAAATTCAATGATTATAAATTCCTCTTTATATTACTGTTTTATTATGTTGTGTTTGAACTGTACGATGTCGTAACAAATTGTGCTTGTTTTGATATCATCATTTTATTTTTTTTTATGTGTATGATTTTGCACACACTTTTAAATTGAAGATTTTGCACATTTATTGCTATTCTGTAAGTTTCATTAGTTCTTATACAGTATTATCATCCTATTTTGCATTTTTTTTTCTTTTAACTCACTTTGCATTTTAGTGCTATAATGCTGAAATGCTATTTAATAAAATTATTATTAGTGTATATTTTCAGTGTATAATATGTTGTGGAAAACAATTCAAGAGCCACAGATTTAGTTACTGTGTTCCACAACCACTGGTACGACATATATAAAATTATGCCTGTCGGTACATTATATTTCAAAAGCTAGTACTCAAGAAAGTGTGTATTACAATCATCTGGCTATACATGTTACATAACACTACAAACTATTCATCCATCCCCACACGATTCAATATCACCACCGTTTCATTTAACTTTGTGCAACAGACATTTAGACCCCATCTTTATTATTTTTCGCCTCAGAGAGGGGCTCATCAGTGCGTTGCCACGGCAGCAGACACTCCGGAGACACCATACAGACAAGGTATAGAGAAGTCCCACACAGACTGGTAACCCCAAACTCATCACCGGCGATATTAAGTGTTTTTGTTATTGCTTCGAGATGAAATCTGATTTCATGTTTGCTTCCCTCCTCTCTCAGTGCCTCCAGTAGTCAAGGACACGGATGCAGAGACACTCTCACTCCTCTCACATCTTAAGTAGTTTGGTCCTGTTGGGCTTCTCTTTGAACTGAAGTGTAGTGGTGACATGCAGACACGACACAAAAGCTACGTTATAAAGTTGCCTTCGTCAATGTTGGATAAGTGTGGATGATGAGAAGGGCATCATGAAGACGTGTCTGCATAAATTCAGTAGGGTGATCAACTTATCATCCTCACTTATCCAACACTGACAAACGCAACTTTATAATGAAGCCACAACAACAGGCAACAGCTCACACACCATGTATGCCACATTTTGCTTTGTCTAGTTACATAAAGGTGCCTGTATGTGCAGCTTAGCAACAACCTTCCAAAGCATAATGAACACCATACAATGCTTTTGTATGTTGATGAGTATTGTACAAGATGTTCTGTCTCCTCTTCTATTGGAAAATTAAGACTCCTGGAAAGGGTTGTTTTATATTTTTCTTCCACATTTTCCAGCTCGTCCTCATGTCTTGACCCTGTCTGTTTCATCACATATACTCACCTCATCACCTCTTTTTGTTTGGTTTTCTCACTGTTTCTCTCTCTTTCACTTGTTCTGTGTCTTCTGTTCTTGTCTGTACTCTCAAACACAAACTCAAGCACGTGGTTGTGGGTCTTGTGGTTTTATTCAAGGTGGGTTAAAGAGTTTTGTTTGCCGGGTTTCATCAAAAGAGCATCTCTCTTCCTGCCGTATAAAAATATTATCTATAATAATATCTATATTGCTGTATAGAAAAATTTAATGTGTACGGATGCTGCATGTTCTGATTGCTTGTGCCATCTTCTTTGTACCTTTTTTCCCTATCTTAGTCTATTTTTCATTTTGCTGCAACCTGTCTAAAGACCCCCTTCCCTCTTTTTCTAATCATCTTAATCTTCTACTCTCTCCTTCCTCTTCTTTCTGTCCCTCCGTCCAGTTAGGGGTCAGGCAATGACCTTGTTTGTGTCTAGGTCGTGTTCCCGCTGAGTGCCTGTACAGCCTCGTGCTGCCACCCGATCAGCCTTGCTTTCAGTCTTGCTATTGATCGCCTTCCACTCACCCCTCAAGGACAGAAATCCAAACCCACATTCCAGACCGCAGCCCTCATCTCCCTCCCTCTATCCCCTCTTCTTTCTTTTCTCTACCTCTCCACTTTTCCTCCTCTATGGCTCTCTCCACCTTTTTCCTCTCTTATAGAAGTCAACACACACACACACACACACACACACCAGTCTCAAGGTTGCAATGACCAGCAGACCCATGAATAAATAATAAGGAGGTAGGAATCACTTTCAGAAAAACCATTTACTCTCCTATTGTGTGTGCCGTATGCTGTGTGTGTGTGTGTGTGTGTGTGTGTGTGTGTGTGTGAGAGAGACAAGAAAAGCTTTGTGAGTGAGACTACAGTGCTTTGTTAACTAAAAGCTCCGCTGTCCCTGGAGTTAACTTGAACAATGCTCCAAGCACCTTCTAGATGACCTCTAACACTATCTCTTTCCCATCTTTTTTTCTTCCTTTCTTTCTGTCTTTCTTTGAGGAAACTTAAAAGTATTCAGAGAAATAATCAATATACTGTACTTTACATGACAGTCTTGGAAGAAATCCTTGCATATGCTTACCTCATTCCATTGTCTTCGGTGTGCAAACTCTGTACTAATATATGTAATGAAATGGAGGGGAAAAACACCTCAGTACCATATTTCTTTCTCACAAAAAAAAGAGCACACAAAGTAATTTTTCCAAAGCCAAGCTGCTCCTTCATGTGAACTAACAGTTTCTGACTTGATGCATGGCTTGCTGCAGTTGGTTCGAAGTGTAGAGAAGACAGAGGGAAGAGAAAGCCTAAAAGAAATAGGGATGGAGAGCGGGAGAGGGACAGGAGTGAGAGAAAAAGATCAGTTTGGAGGAGAGAAATAGAGCAGAGAGAAGACACGAAGAGAGATTAGGAAAGGAAGAGTGAAAAAGACGAAGACGGAGAAAGAGACAATAGGAGAGAGGAAAGGCTGCAACAAAAAAAGGAAGAAAGAGAAAAGAGGCAAAGAAAGACAGACAGAGAAATGATTAGATTTCTCTCTCCTCTGTTTGGATCAGGGCGAGAGCTCCCTTTTCAATCCAATCAAGCTCAGGCAAAGGTAAACAATCAGTCTTGATAAAGGATTGGATAAATCCTCAATCAGACTCATTCTCGGTAAAGCAGCTATTTATTGGGCTGGCCTCACATGGCTAAATTGGATCCTCCTCCTTCTGAGAGAGTGAGGAAGAGAAAGAAAGATGGAGAAAATCTACATCATCTCAGTCCGAGAACGAGCCAGATTAAAGTTTTGGGAGCAAAATGGTCTTTGCATTATAAAATAATGCACACTATAAAAAGTCTTTCCCAGTAATACATCATCATCTCCACCGCCAATCACAACTCATACATCATATTCCTGTGATCTTAAATAGCGCCATCAAAATGTGGGACACGAGCAGCTCTGTCTCAATGACAGAGACACATAAAAGTTCCCACACTGCTATTAAACAGCTTATCTGATTAATAAAATATTAAGCTCTAATGTGTGGGCCGCAGTGGGTGTGTTTATCAATAAATGTATTAAAACGTTGCCGGCACAGATTTGTAAGAGCATTGTTTCTCTAAAGGGTGAAAACAGAGAGAATTATGAGTTAAACTGGAGCTTCTCATGAGGAGAAGCCAGGATTACCCCAAACAATGAGATGAAACTACTCTGACATCATGTGGTTTCGAAGTCCCTCTATACTTAGATGTGACCAGTGTTGGGCATTAACGGCATTACTTTTGACAGTAACTAATACTGTAACACATTACATTTAAAATAAATAAATACAGTTACTGTTACAATATGGTGTGTTTGTCCGTTACTTGGTAAATGATTTCCTGATTGATGAATTCAGATTGCTTTCATTCATGCTCGCAGATGGCACTAGGGACGGGGACATGTCCTCCTCAGATTCATAGAGACACCATAGAATGTACAGAGACACTGATCCGTCCCCCCACTTTCCAGCATAAGGCGACAAAAACATTGCCGGTAAAACAGAGCATTAATGTCACTGCAGCAGCGCTACAAGCCCCGCGTTTGAGTGATCCAATTCACGGTGCATTCACTTGCACATGAACGTCAGAATTTCCAACTTTAAGTCAAAATTTAAATAAGAACCCCCCCCCCGTGAAGTTGGATCTCCAACTCGGAAAGTTGGATTAATCAACCTGACATAGAATTCAGTAGAAAACAGTAGCTACATGATTTGTTGTACGTCTGTAAGGCTGGAAGAACTAAACTTTGAGGTTATGTTGATCTGAGCTCAAAGTTCTGACTTCCAGAGAACACACCATAAAGGAACCTCACTCCCCAGGACCCTATGAGTAACTAAAAGGTTACTTTTAACACTAACACCTTACTTTTTGATGTACGTCATCAACGAAATAATTGAGTTACGTTTTGAATGAAGTAAATAGTAACTGTAACTAGTTACAAGTTTTCAGTAAATAGCGACAACACTGGATGTGACACGTCCTTCTAGTTTGGTTCCATGCTAACTTGAATGTGGATAAGACTTGTGAAGTATTTTTACTCATACTCCTATCATTAACATGTCTGTTGAGAGAGTGCTGCAACTCTCTCATAATATACATAATGTACGTCAGATATTTTTAATAGGGCTGTCGAAATAGGGCTGCGCGTTCATGTGATTAATCTGCGTTAATGCGCTTGTTTGTGCGACGGTAACTCTACTTGAATAAACAGCCCAAAATGTTGCGAGAGTATCAGGATTATATTGGGTGACGGTAGACGTGAAAAAGTAACAAAGCTGTGGTTTTTGGAAACCGTGGATGTTGTGAGCTCGGAGGAGGCTGTAGGAGTTGATGGAGTGTTTCCCGCCGGTGGCCACGGTGCTCATGTCCTCTTTCCACAATTCAAATCATGCATCATAAGGAGCTTTCTGTTATTAAATACTTAAAAATATGTCCCCAAACCTGTGTTGCATTTGACTTTGTTTGAATGTGGTTGAAATCTGCCAGATAGTCCGTATGTAAAAAGGGAACAAACACTTGATGCTTCATATTGAGCAGCCAAATCGGATTAATCTGATATGGGTACAGTCTTACGAACCAGTCTGCTTTTAGTAAAAATCTTTTCACAACATCGCCTTTGGGAGTGCTGAATGACAGCTTTCAGGTACACAACATATTTTGGCTGAGGCTGCTGCTAATTGGCTAAAACTTAAAATACCAACAGCCTTTGCAACACTGCAGATTGAATACACATGCATAGATGTAAATCAAATTCATGAAGCAGCCAATTACTGCATGCAAAGCATTCGGTCAGCACAAGGAGGCAACATCCAATTCAGCCAAAACAAAAAGAAACCAACCACTTAATCATGAATATTTGCTTTTGAGGCATGGAAACTGGAAACTCACTCTAGGTCAATGTCACAGATTTCAGGAAGCAACTTCCTGCTTTCGGGTATTTTGTCTCCTGGACATGAAGAAAATAGAAGCAACAGGCTTTGTTTTTGCTCACAATGATAGAAAATACTACAACTTTGTGCAATGACAGAGCAGTCAATGTGCAAAAGAAGAGGCAATATGGAAAGCTGGAAGGATGGATGAAGGATGAAGGAGAGCTGGGGTGACAGGGATCAGGTTATCGATACAGCCAATGGAGCGCAGTGGAAACTCTGTAAGCCCAATGGGGCTGACTGCAGCGCCGCAGTGTGCTACTCCAGCAGAACGCACTGGGACAGAGGTCAGCAAACTCACTGTTTACTTCTATTCTGTTCGATGCTAATAGGCTAGGAAGACGGACACTTGCCTGACTTCTGGTATTGTTTTTGTTTACTCATCGTTGACATGGACAGTTTGTCTCTCGTTTTTGTTATCACCCTCCACAGGGTGGTTAAAACCCTCATTGTTAGAAAGCAACAGCTTCCAACATGTACAATCATGAGTATCTTGAATTTAAATCATTCTTTTTTATCACAACAAGCATCACCATTTTTCCCTGATCATTGTAGCTTTCCTAAATTCATTTTGTTGTATCATCTCTCAACGTAGTCTCATGAAATATTCAGATGATATCATACGAAAAGTAATGCACAGATTTTTGTGCATCTTACGAATGACCGGCAACATGACCGATCAATGCATGCGCGAGCCCCAAAGAGCACCTGGAAGCGACAGCCTTAAAAATGCCGGACATTCTTTTCACTGTCAGCTGGAACCGTAACATTACAATACGCATTGAAATAAGCCCGACAACTCTTCCAGTGATGGTTAGGTTTAGGGATAGGATTACAGGGATAGGCTTATGGAAATAAAATGCATATTTCCCGCTAGAAATGTGATCAAAACGCACACGAACTCATAAACTACTCCACTGAAAACATAACAAATGTCCGCTGAGAATGTAAGGAATGTCCGACTTAACAGACGGAGCAGCCTGCATTGAACGTCACATGCTGTCCAAATATGTGGGTTATGTACGAATTTCAGTGCAATATTTTTCGTACTAATTTGTACGAATATTTCATGAGACCAGGTTGCATCTCTCTTCCTGCATGTGAGTAAACATCCTGTACAGCCTTCTTTCACAGGGAAAGACAACACTAACGTGTTGTTGCCGATATGTGCTATATTCAAGGATACCATAGAAAGTAATACAGCATGTTGTCTATTTGAATCTGTGTCAACATAGTCTGTGCTGACATGGGTCAAATACTGTTTGCTTTTCACCGGCAGCAGTGTAATTTCCAGAGCATTAAAACCTAAGGTTTCATACTGGATGTACTGTGGATGTGACACACAAAACTGTGTGTGGCTATTCAATAGTTTTGAATTTACACACGGAGTAAAATCAGGAAGTAAAATGGGAATTAAAAGAAATAATCTTTTGTATGCTATTTTTTTTCTCCTCCATGTTGATAGTGCTAATTATGCTGTTTAATAGTGTTTGCTTCATATTGCTTTTGTTTGGTTTCCTTACAGAAGTCAAGGTGTGAAGAAAAATATGAGAAAAACTGGGACATAACAATCTTAACTGTTTTTCTACCACATTGTAGCGTCTTCATCAGCAAATAAAACTCAGCTGGTTGAAAGCTCAGAAAACCGCCAGTGAATGGATCTTGAGTTAGGATTAGGTTGTACTAATTCCAACAAGAGTCAACAGTTAACTTCTATGTACAGAAAAACATCCAGGTTGTGCATACGATCACAAAATGACTTGATATAGATATATGTGACTATATATACACATACAGTATATATCTGGTATCCCACACATTCCCCATCACTTACAACTGATATGTCGTATTGGCCGTTGGGTCATTTATCAGGAAAAACTCATGCAGAGGTAAGAAATGTTGTCCAACCTCAGGTTTCCTGTCCAAGGGTATTAAGCTACTGACATGTTTTCACTGCTGCAGCTTTTTGCCTTAGTCTGTTTCTTTGTCTCTGTCTGCCTTTGTTTGTTAGTGTGTATCTACATAGGCATTTTCTCACACACAGACGTACTCCAACTCTTTGCCAGAGGCAGTGTAAGTCTTGCTCGCGCACACACTGTACAGTATACTGCATATTTTACATTCTGACAATGTGACCAATGTGATCATTATTCAAAATGCACAACCACCTCCGACCCAGAGAACAAGCAATCACTGACGCAATTTCCTACATCTTTGAACTGCTCCGGGGAACGCACTTGTGCAGTATGTGTTTTTCAGAGAACGTCTTTATAATTATTACTATTCCAGCGCTGTTGAAATATAAAGTTTTATTTAGAGTTGTATTTGTTTTAGGGCACATTGGCTGTAAATGCGATGTATATCTGTCTATGTGTGTGAGAGAGAGACAAAGATGGATGAATCAAATAAGAGCGAAATGACAGCCACACTTAGTCTAGCCAGGTTAGGTCAACAGTTTGATGTGTAATTACATATTACAGCTACACAGAAATGATTAGTTTTCAACTGCAGACACACACACACACACACACACACCAGACGATACACACAAACAGAGGAAAACAAGGCCTAGAAACAGGCACTGTTTTATTCATGTTGATGTGATGCCAGTGGACATGCGCCCGTGAGGAACACTGCTTTTCTCACCTCCCACACTCCCCCCTCACACACACACACACACACACAAACACACACACACACACACACACGCACGCACACACACACACACACAAACCCTGATCCAAAATGTTTTGCTGGAGTTCAACCCAGGAAACCAGATGTGTCCACTATTGGCTGAATCTACTGCGCTCTGTGTGTGTGTGTGTGTGTGTGTGTGTGTGTGTGTGTTAAAACACTCTCACACAGAATATGTTTTTATGGAAGAATAAAGGCCATGCTCGTTTTTTGACCAACTAACAGGCTGCAATCCAAACGCAGCATGTGCATCCCAGTCTGAGCTCTTGTATAATAACATTTGTTCTTCTCCACTTCTTTTCCAATGTAGCTAAGGAGGACAGAAGGAAATTCAATGGTGCGATGAGGTGGACAGCAAACAATTTCATACTGTGTTTCATTAACAACTGTATTGTGTATTTTTCTTTCTTGTGCTATATCTTTGAATGTCAAATATAAAATATCCACTGGTGTGACTGCACAGTTGGCTAAAAATGTAATTGTTTATAGCAGGCCAGAACATTAGCCTAACAGTTGTTCATGGGGAAATCAACCCATGACTTTTAAGTCACAGGCATACTGTCAAAATCCTGAGCTACTGCTGCGCTGATTTATCAAAACAACATACTGATTGCCTCACCAACAACAGAGATTACTCAGGTAAAAGTCAACCGATATCAGCATTATCTGCAAACACTGAACCAAGGTGTGGATTTAGCTTGTGCCACTGTTAGGATGTTTGTGTGACACTTCCAACTCATGACTCATGTATACAGTATATCATATCATATATGCCAGTCAGGGCAGGGCGGTGTAAGCGATGCTCGTCATAGATTGTGTTCACGTCGTCTGCAGCCACCAGCATGTTTTTCTCCAAACATACCAGCCACGAAAACAGACGCTCCATGTAAACAAAATGAACTTTTTCCAGATTTAAGGAGGTGTTCATGCATTATAACAGCATCAGCAGCTTGATAAGACCTCAGGCTTTGCTATATTTGTGTCAGGAAAATAGGGCTCTCATGAAGACACAGATATTAGCTTGAATATGAGATGTACATCAACAATCTGGCAAGATTTAAATAGGAAAGATTTGCAAATTTCTTAACAAGACAGTGCTGATTATGGGTCAGTGATTACTTTAAGATAATCTTCAACTCTGATTGGCTCATGGGTGTTATTTTCAGATAAGTGCACAGTTCTGTATGTAGTAGTCATTAATAATTATATAGAAAATAGTATCCAGCCAAGTCAATTTTAGTTGAATAGCTCAATATCACAGATATTACAATATTACAAATTACTCATTGCATTTCATGTAATTTAGTTGTGAAACCACACTGAAATTTCCTCATGAATAGCAAATTTTATAACTTATATGATGTTGTTATGATGCCTGGATAAACCACATTTATTTAATCATTTTAAATGAGTATCAGTTTGTGCAATTTGACCAAACACAGGGAAACCTTCATTCGTCCATCCATTAGCATCAGTTTGTGTGTTGTAATAACAGTCTCAACGACTATCTGCTCACTCAGTGAAAGTCGCTCTGGACAACATGATCAGCACTGATGTCAAACACATTCTGGTACACACACACCTTTCTCGGCAGGTGTTTTGGCAGCTTACCTGAGGTCGTGGGTGTCCTTTGACAATGCACTGAAGCACTAGTGTGTCTCCTTCCTTGATGGTGTAGATTCTCTCACTGATGTTATCATCCTTGACGTTACACGCTGCACCTGAATGCACGATCTGGGCGTTGGCTGGAGCTGTGAGTGAACGCATGGACACACACACACACACACAAACAGAAAAAACACATTTCATATTTAGTAATATCTCTGCAGAAAAAAAAGGTCACCCCATGTGTAATACTAGAGCCAGTATTGATGACTCAGATAAATAAATATCTCACATTACTCCTGCATCTGCATGAACAAAGCTTTTTGCAGAAATGCTAGAGTGTTTGGTGTGTCAGGGTTTGATGAGAGGTGCAGGCTTTTATTTGTAATTTGAAACACTGGTCTCCATTAGAAGGTCAAAAGGCTGAAATCTTCACACTGGGACAGTGTTTTTGTGTAATACAGAACAGAGAATGCACTCACATCGATCTTACCGGTTAAAGCTACAGTGTTTAGGATTTAGCGGCATCTAGTCTTTGAAGTGTAGCAGTGGTTGCAGAATGCAACCAAGTGAAACTTCTCCCTAAGTGAGTTTGAGAAGCATGGTGATTGATGCAAAAACATTTAAATGCTGTTCTGGGCTAATGTAGAAGCATGACGGTGAGCTCTGTGAAGACGACCGCTCCATGTGGAGATATAGACAGTTCATTCTAAGCTAACAGAAACACAACAACTCCTTTTTTCAGGTGGTTACACACTAAAGAAAACATTCTCATTAGTTTCATATCCCATTTCTCCATCTGAATGCTACTCACTCTTCCTTTCAGAGGACGTCACACAGAAAAACATGGCAGGTGTGCAGATGGTGCAACCGTGATGAATTGTGTTTGTGGTAGTAAGTTTGTTTTTTAGCTGTAGCAGTATTGTGATTGTATTCTGAGCCATTTCATGTTGGATACCGACGAGCTACTTTGTAAACTTAAACCATAGCAACAGTTTCACAGTGGGGTCCTTGAGGGAATTAAGGTTGTTCTTTGACTCATTCATCAGGTTCTAATTATCATATTGAAATTATATCAGCATATTTCCCATAGCTCCACATGTTGGTCTTTACATCCCTGAAGAAACAACAGGCAACTGCAGAAATAGTGGATGACAGATGCATGATGGGAGACCTCTGCAGTGGCGACAACTACAATATCGGAGTCTGCCCAGTGCTGACTCATGAGTATAGTTTGCGAGCGAGTAGCCTCAGATGGATTCACCTCCCATGTGATGAAGGCAGACAGGAGCGAGGAGAGGAGCGACAGGACAGAACGAGAGAAACATCGGGCGAGCAGGAAAAGGCCAGAGAGGAGTGTGAAGCCCCGGAGAGAAAAGAGGTGGACGGGAGAAGCACAATGATGTGATTAGCATCGATTCACAGAGGGAACAAATTTTCACTGCACTCCATGACTTTTATCACAGAACAGACAGGAAGGAAGTGGGCAGCGTGTTCACCTTAAACTTCATCTCGATCAGACGTTACGACGCAGAGTGCGATCACAAGCCTGGAAATCAATTTCAAAATAAAAGAAGCTGCCTGAATCTGTCCCTGCCTGTTCTCTTCTGTGGACATGGTAATAACTTAAGGTATTGGGACATAGCGAGTGTTCCTGTACACTTCAATTTGTAAATGTTGGTGACAAAAAGAGTAAAGAAAAAAGACTCAAGTTCAAGTCTTGGTTTTAAACGTGGATATTAAAAACCTGTGCTGTTGTCTTTTGGCTGATCCTAAGCCAGGTCAAAAATAATTCTGTTGGTATAAAAGTGGGCATTTTGAAGATCTTAAAATTAGGGGTGCTTGATAATTATTGACAATTATCATCAGATAATTACCGGCCAGGTATCAGGAAATTATGAGGTCATTCCGATAAGTCTGACGTCATAAAAAACACCCCTGATAATATGTAACATATACTTTTGTTAAAAAGGCTGTGGGTCCTCTTCCACTCCTATATGAGACTTGAACGAACTACAGTGAGTGCTGTGTTCATGCAGCGTCATTATAATCAGAAAAACAACTTTCTGTGGAAAAATTCATTCAGAATACTCTGTCATGTCAGAAAACAACTCGGTCACGATTTTGGTAGTAGCAGCCTTGACTTGACATCAACGTCCTAAGGACAGTATGTTAGCCTACCAGTAAACCATAGAAATACGAGCATGAAAAGGTTGGGAAAATGACTCGTAAACCGCGAACAGGGAACTTCCTGCATCACATGAATGTTGCACAGCATGCATACAGTACATTTGTAAACAGAGAACATGGCGTCGGTATATAGGACTGTTTCAAAGTTCGCTGGCTGTTCGTAATAAATGTTCCAAGCAAATGGTAAATGGTAAGTTTAAGTGTTGAGAATACAGAACAATGTCAGGTCAGAACATGTGTCCTATAGTCACCGTCTGAAGTATTAAAGGTCTTAGCTTTGTTTTTTGTGTTTGTTAGGAATACACTTTTTGTTTGTGTTTACACAAAAATGTTTTATAAATGGAACTTGTGGAATGAATGCACTTTTTCTGGTGTAAAGTATTTCTCTCTGCCCTGGCTGGCATTTGTGTATTTTCTCTCTAGAGGTCTTTATTAAGTAATGCAATAGATGTTCATCTGAAAAATCAATTTGTTTTGTTTGATATCTTTGAGCAAAAGTTCGAAAGGTTTGCTAATATTTTTCATTTGAAAAAATAAATACAGTGTCTTCATTTAAAGAGTCAAAACTGTTTTAGTTTTGCTAATAGGACTGATGTCATGATATATCTTAGCTCCACTTTTGCTCATTAGTCTTTCTTTTCTCCAGGTATGTTATCAGTTATCGATCATCGGTATCAGCCTTTGAAAGCAGAAAGTTACCGGTTATCGTATCGGTTTCAAAAAAACAAGTTATCGTGCATCCCTAGTTAAAATAACACAGCATATCTGCGCCTCACTGTCACTGACAACCGGAAAGAGTCTGCTCAATATTTATCCTCAGCTATCATCTCTTTAGTTCTCATTTTCTGAGAGGGGATGTTTTGGAGAAGAAAAGATAGAGCGAGAGTATTTGTGATGTGATTCCCACAATACATTTCGGCGAGTGTGTCGGTTTCAGTGAACACACTGTAGAAATGTGTGTGTGTGTGTGTGTGTGTGTGTGTGTGTGTGTGTGTGAACGCCTGTTTGAATATTATACTTGATGCTCTGTACTGTTGTTTTTGAAGAGCTCATCAACAGAGCAGTCAATCATTCACTCCTTCAGTCTTTTCATTATTCTTTCAAAGACCTCTTTAGCATACAGTGCCACAGCCATTTCTTCTCCAGAGCGGCAAAATATATCCACACGCATGCAAATACACACACACACACACACACACACACACACACACAGTACGCTACACTACACTTGCAGCAGCTCTCTTCATCCAAACTGGCTGCTTGTGTTCTCTGCTTCTTGCTCTGCTGCCCTTCACCATCCTTCGTCTTCACCTCAGTGTCTCTCTGTCTCTGCAGCTCATGGTGTCCGACTTCAAGGAAAAGAAAATAATCATGTGGAAAAAGTTCAAGAGCACAGCATGAAAAACCCTTCAAAACACACTCAAAAGTCAAGAATATGAGTTACATTTTAAGTGCTACTCTCCAAGATACAGAGGGCTTCAGTTTAGACATTTAACTACATAATTCACACGTTTAACCATGATTTCATCGAAACAGCAAACACTCAGCTTCAGATTCACACACATAGCTTCAGATTAATACACATATTCCCTCACAGGACCTGCCCAGTGTAATTACATCTTTATCTGCTGGACACTGAGCGGATCCAGTGCAGCAGTTGGGGGTTAAGTGTCTTGCTGAAGGGCATGTTCATAGCAGCTCAGAGATGGGAGATCATGTCTTTTTATTTGTGTTTTCCCAGTTTTTCTCAGTTAGCTCGCTGTTGACCAATGATCTTCCAGTAACAAACGAACCTCCAGGCTAGTTTTGACAATGTAACCTACAAAAGCATAAAAGTCTTAAAACACTATGTGGGGTAACACAGCTAGCTTCCAGAAGTACGCTGTGCTAACTCAGAAAGGCGGAGAGCTGATATAAATGGTGAATAATTGTCTCCTTACAGCTTATTGGCGTGTCGGCATTAGTTTGCCTCTCCGGAGAGGGAGGGAGGTCGAACAGAGCGGCTCCTCTGTCTGCTCTCGCCTCCGGCAGCTTGGCTGCTTCAACTGTCTGATCGACTAGGGAAAGGGAAGCCGAGAGAGAGGAGGAGTCAAGAAAAGCAAAGAGGAGGAAAGAAAAGAGAGATAAGAAGACGAGAGAAAGGCGAGCAAAGAAAGAAAAAAAGGGAAAAAACAGCAGACAAGTGCAGAAAGAAGGAAGAAAATGCAAAGGTGAAGAGGAGAAACAGAACGAGACTGAGAAGGAGAGAGGACAGAATGAATGTAATGAGGGCTTTGATAATGAAATTGAAAATTGATCAATGTTAAGGGGTTAGCTACATGAGGTGAAAGAAAGAAAAAAAAAACCAGAGAACAGAAGTAGATGGTCATAAACAGAGCAGAGACTGACAGCGAGGCCAGAGGGTGGAGAGGTTCGGTGGAGAGAGGCTCCTCAACAACAGGCCACTGCGGTCAAAACAAAGAAGTGATGCAAACAAAGAATGTGGACTCGACCTCAAGACTTTCACTCTCTCCTCTATTTTCACACAGAAACAGAAACAACACCATCGAAATAACAGACCAGACAGGCCACAGCCAAACTACAGCCAACTAACGACGTTTAACCACTTTAACTTCTGCAAACATCTGCTGAAGCAACGTGGTGTCCGACGAATTTTCTAGTTTGGGGCTGCATCTTCACATGTGTATATTCCTTAATTTACACACTCATCATCTACTGCTTTGTTACTTGGCAACAAAAAAGAAGCTTCAAAGATAAGTTCATACACTTTGTGACTAACTCAGCATGAAGTTGTTGCAAGCTTATCATGACTAATATAGAATCAATCAGCGTGGTTGGTGAAAACTGACAGACCATTTTGATATGTATGAAAATAAATACAAACTAAATATATGTGTTCATGTTGGCTTCTGTAGAGGGTCTACAAGGGTTCAACAAAGCATCCAAAAGCAATCATGTGATGAACCAAATTAATATCTTGAATTTTACCATAGCAACAGCTGTGAGGTTTGGGTTGCAATACTTTTTTTTTTTTACTGTAAGTAATACATCAACAGCAAAATAGACAACTGAATAGTACAGGACTAACCTGTCAAAATCAGGCCAAAGGCTGAGGCAGAGGGAAAACAAACAAATATGAGAAGTAGTTACAAGCACACGCACTGATGTGGTGTTATGTCCAGAGGTGCATTGAATCAGTTAGTGTGGACGACAATCATCAGTCACTGAAAGCTGCTGTTTTGACAGCAATCTATCCGACTCTGATGATCCATCGATCAAGACTGTTCCAGGGAACGCTGATTGAAAGTGTTGTCTATGCATTATTGGAAACTTTCTGAGACATTCAATGCACATTAGTTGTAAGTGAAACATAACTATCGGCAAATGCCTCGCCTGATTAATTGATTCGTCACCGCCTGCCATGTTTGTTTTTGTTGAGGGGACAGGACATCTCTCACTAAAACTAATGATGAGACTGGAGAGCGGGCGTCAGTGCTTGGCGGAGTGCTGAGCAACGTGTGTGGTTGAGAGTGTGTGTGTGCGCTGTTTGTATGTGAGCGTACACAAACACATGTGTGCGTCAGTGTCTCTGGGTGCTTCCATGTACGTTACACTTCATCTTGCCGGAGGAATCGCGCAGAAGGTCATGAATCCTGTCGAACACGAAGACACGCAGAGCATGATTGATAAGCGGAGTTACTTTATGGGAGCTGCTCATGCATGCCGATGAGCGCCGTCTCAATTCACTTCATTCAAAAGAGACCATTTAGATGCTTTGGCCCTTCTCCTGCCATCACAAACAGGCTACAAAGGAAAGGAAAGGAAAGTAGGAGAAGGAGACAAGGGTAGTGGAGAGTGGGTACCCGAGGGAAAAGTCACAGACTTTATTGATTAACTGCAATAGAGGAAGTGTTCATCAAACCACACACTCGCACACACATAGCGACACACACAAAAACAGCCTTATGAGCAAAAGCCTCACATTGCCTCATCATTTTTATCAGGATTCTTCTCTGCAGACAGGATGAGGTAGATCAAACGGCTGATGTCATGACCCCATCCTTTTCATTTTGGCTCGATTGGAGCTCCAGATATCAAAACGTGTCTGGGACATTGATTTAACTTTTGACCTGACCGTTAAATGCTCGTTATAAATGAAAGGACTAACCTTCAGTAACCTCTTTGGTGCTTTCAATCAACTGTAAAATGCTGTTTTCCCTGCTTACACATTCACATAAATGTATACATATATGTACACATATATTTAGTTTTGTTCTGCATGTTTCAGTGAGTCACAGTATTTTTCTGAATATTTTTCACAAAGTCACCCAGATGTTTCGCTGTGCCATTAAATATATAAAGCCTTCTTTAATCCAGCGTTGTCTTCCATACAAACTTGTTTTTATTTTATCAGTGGCAGGTTTCCAAAACCCAGACTGGGTCTGGATAAATTCAGCAATCACCCATTTTTTATCCTCTCTGTCTGGTTTTGGAGCCATCCTCATCAGAATATAATTTCCTGTTTTTCCTTTTTCCTTCAGGCATATTCAAAGGTTAAAAAAGAGGAGACACTGACATTGCTAAACATACCCAGTAACATATAATAGTGAAGTCCCGTCACTTAAAAATTAACTGAGACAGCTATTCAAACACAAGAACATTTTGATATGAGCCCTATAACTGAGCTGTTAGCAACCATTTGCAGTGACTACTTATTTAGAATTTATTAATATTTATTTTATTTTTTTTAATATTGTGTATTATTATTTATTTAATATTTGTGCCAATGTGTCACAATCTATGAATTGTTTGCATACAAAAAACTCAGTACTGAATGTATTTCTGCATAATTGGCCTTAAAACCAACAGCATTTAGATCATATTCACTGTACATGAATGTACTAATTTCATTTTTTTTTACTAAACCAATATACCACACTCAGAACCTACTGCTACACTACCAGTCCTTGTTCGTTCGTTCTTTATTTAAAGGAATAGTTGGACATTAGCCCATGTTACCTTTCTATAGAGCCAGACTAACTGTTTCCACCCAATGTGCTTAGCTAATCCAACCAGATGCATATTATTGACTATACAGAAATGAGAGCGGTATCTGCTGATCTATTCCTCATCTTCTATGTGAGCCATATGGCCATGCAAGCCCAGCTCAACAGGAAAGCCAGTAAGCGCACATTTGGAACCATAATTTCCGCCTTATGTTTCTATGTGTCCCTCAAACAATAAAGTTTAAGTTGACAAGCATGTCTGTGCAAAAATGACATCACCTCATAATTTTATCCTGTAAGATATCTCTGTGAAACTGTGTTAAGGCCAAAAACATGTTTTGTGAGGTCACAAAATCATCTCAGTTCATGCTTGAGGCCTTCCTCGGATCTCATTCATGAAAATAGTATGGACCCAAGAACATGATGCATAAATGCACAAAAAGGTGAACTGAGAAGCCTGGTTAATGCATGGAAAACAGCATCTGTCGAAAAGTGATGCCAGAAAGAGGAAGGAAGCAGCCTGGTCGAGACCGTGAAAAACACAGATATCACCTGATCACACAACATGCCGAGAAATATTGATTAAATGACCACGGCGGAGGAAGAGACAATAAGCCAACAGTAGCATGTGAATCAATTACACAAACACACACACAAACACACACAAACAAACACACACACAAACACACACACACACACCAATCATCACTTTCCAGAGTGGAGATTAATGCAAACAGAGAGCAAACAGTGACAGAAAAGAGAAATGGAGGAAACCCAGAAGAGGAAGATTGTTCTTTCCAAAAGAAAATGAATCAGTACATCTGTCAGTGGTTGTTGCATGAATTCATCTACATTAATATGTGTGCTCATGCATCGTCCATGTGTGAGCATCTCTCCAATGCATGCTCGCGCCGTTTATGTTAGTTATACTTGCGTTATGTTCAAATTAGTCATACTTGCCTATGTGGATTTGACCACAGATGAGACAAAGTGCATCTGTTAGCCGGCGGCACTGACTACATACGGTAGAGACAGAGCCTGAGCCAGCAGCTACAGCCTTCATTCAGCTTTCATTTATTTTATCCACATCAATGGAGGGCTTTTCTAGGATCATGAAACTAGCACGTCTGGGCATGTTTGATGGTGTGTGGTACACGCCGTGATACCTCCAGTGCGTGTGTGCACTGGTGTTTGACTGTTTTTCACAGCAATCACTGTAAGTGTAGGGAGAGATTGTGCGATCAACAAAAGTATCAGATGACAGCAAAAGCTAATAAAGGGGGATCACTGGAGAGCAGAGGGCAGATTGGAAGGGCAGGGAGGTGGAGAAATAAAAAAAAACTAGAATGGAGAAGAGGAAGAGAGAGAATGAGAGAGGGAAAAGGAGCACCATTGCAGGCTTCCTATCCACGAACAGTGAATCCTCTCTTTGAAATATTGTTCAATAGATTATTGGCACAGAATGCAATCCAAGAGCAAAGAGGAAAAATCCAAAGATCTCCTCTTTGTCCATAAGTGAGCTTCTTTTAACATCAATGATAGATTTTTCTGCAGATTTTTTCAGCAATTTTGAGAATTACTCCCGGCATGCTTCAACTTCATACTATCAAGAAGTCCAAAAATGTTTCATTTTATTGCACTCCTATGGTATTTAGGTCTTTGCTCTTCAGATACCAAAAAGGATCAAAACTCCAGAGATGTGATTAAATCTAACTAAAGCAGAAAAGGTAGAAGTAAAATTCCAAATATGTCTGCAGATCCCCCATTTATTGTATCAAATACTTCTTCTTAGGGTACAATATTGTGCAATACAGCACACAGGCCTGAGACCACACAACGCCACGGCCAAATTAACAGGCCAATTCAATATGTGAATAAAATGTTTGTAACGGTTGTGAAATGTGGACTGAAAGAGGTAGAAAAGAAAGACAGAGAGAAAAGACTGCAAGTCACCAGTGGGGGAGAAGGGGCAGTGTCTGGACTGGAGGACTGGAGTGATGTGAAGTGATTAGAGGTTTGTAGAGCGCGGTCAAACATGACTCGTACTCCTCCATAGGAGGGTGCTTGCAGCACAAAGAGATGAAAACCGCTAAGATCTTTGGGGGAGACGGACGGAGCGAGGACAAGAGCAGGGAAAATGAGCGAAGGATTGAGGAGACGAGGAAATAAAGAGAAACGTGTGACTGGCAATGGCTTTGTGAGTCTGTTGGAGCAAATAAACAGTGTGTGGAAACTGACAGGAGGAGGGAGAGGAGAGGAGACAAGACGAAAAGAGGAGAGGAAAGCTTAGACAGCTAGCAGCCTGATTGGGTTTAATGAGCATAACGCTGTGTTTACATCAGGGCTCCCCCTGATAGTCAATGAGGCGAGTCGTTGTCAGTGACCCCTCAGTAGACATAAAGTTCTAAATTGAGCCATGTTTTTTATGCTCTTGTAAACAGTTTTGTGCTTTTGTAAACAATTTAATCATACACACAGTGGTTGTATAGATAATAATAGTGAGCATGACAAACAAGACTTTCCAAGATGAGAGCCAATTGTGGTGAGAGATTGCACAAAGCCACCATTCATGACCCGCCAAATCCCCCGGTCAGACTGAACAGAGCCAATACAGTCTAAATACATTTTGGGTTCTATGAAAGACTCCATTTGACTGTTGAAATCACCTCTAAAACTCATGCAATCGTATGTTCTGATGGCCAGATTGTGTATGTGAAGGAAAGTAGAATTATCAGGACACAGTTATCCCAGGATGTCAAGACTGTTAAGCACCAGTCAGCCATTGCAGTGGTAAGATCTGCATCATTACTCACACGCTTACACAAAAGTGTTTCTGATGATGCCAATGATTCAAGCAGCATCTGAGCGTAAAAATAAAACAGTGACAATGTTCACATAAGCAGCTGACCGCTTGGTGTGTAACATTTTTCGGCATGAATGCAGGGATGGCAAAGTACATCAGAGGTCAGTCGGTATGGTAGTTCGTACATCATTTTCATGCAGAAAACTGAAATATGTCTTTGACTACTGTGTGGATTACCATGAAGCTTAGACATTTATGGTCCCCTGGGATGACTTCTGCTGATTTTGCTGATCATCTCACTTTTCTTCTATGAAGTTGATTTAATGTTTTTTAGACAGGTTGTCATGAAAATCCCTTCAGATTCAAATTAAGACCTCACACTGACTTTCATCAAGCACCACAAACAGGTCCAATACTCTGGTTTATGACCATATACTCTGAAAACTTATCAGCCTCAGCTGTGTGCTAATTAGCACAGATTAGCATGCTAACATCCATCCATTTTCTTCCGCTTATCCTCACATAGGGTCGCAGGAGGGCTGGAGCCTATCCCAGCTGTCTTAGGGTGAAAGGCCGGGTACACCCTGGACAAGTCTCCACCTCATCACAGGACACATAGAGACAGACAACCACTCACACTCACATTCACACCTACAGGCAATTTAAATTAGCCAATTAACCTAATCCCCATGCATGTTTTGGATGGTGGGAGGAAGCCGGAGTACCCAGAGAGAACCCACGCAGACACGGGGAGAACATGCAAACTTCATACAGAAAGGCCCCGGACCGGGATTCGAACCTGGTACCTTCTTGCTGTGAGGTGACAGTGCTAACCACTGCTAGCATTTTAACATGATAAACAAAATCTGTTGATAATTAATAAATTAATAACTGAATAATGATTTAATTAGGCCTATTATAGCACTAGCCTGTACTGAGTAACTCAATATTGGAGCATTGGGATTAGATCATTAATCTGTTTTTAGAACATATTAAAATAATTCTGACAGGTAAAATGATATGGCTGGATCAGAGTAGTCAATGTAATTCAGCCTCAGGTAAAGAAAACAAGATCCTCTATTAAATGAAACTGAACAACACATACTTGTGCAGTTAGAAGTACTGACATCTTGATTAGAGTTCAGACAAAGTCATACACAGGTATGCATGCACACACACATCGCTCTGACTGGAGGTTTGTGCTGCAAGAAATACGTATAAAGTTTGGGTGTTTTGAAATAGGGGATCATAGCTGGACATACTCAGCATCAAATAAAACCATGTCTCAAATCATATTCGATGTCTCTTATGGACACACATTCATCTGTTGCCTTCAAGTACAAGCTCCCTTCTGGGGGATTTTCAGAAGTTATCCTCACTCAAATCTCCTAATAGTGTGAGACGGAGCTTAATGGGGCACCCTGGTGGTCAAGCTGTGAACCCTGCTATCTAATGTTTAAGCTCATCTCTCGACTCCCACAGGTCGTCCAGCCTCTCTCTGCCTGCTGTCTTCTTACACTCTGTTGGACATTATCCGTTGAGTTTAATGTCAATAAGAGAGAATCAATCTTAGAGGACAGGAGGGGAATAAGAGATGAGACGGCAAGCACGGATGATTCACAAGTTGTGCCTTAGAAGTGTAAGAGATTTGCATTTTCACACTGCCTAAATCATCATCCCCACCAACCTCTGGGTCTCTCAAAGAAACACGAGCATCTGTCAAGACAGGAAAACACAATGAGAGCGATGTAAAGAGAGAGAAACAGACAGAGGAAAGTAACAGCTGGCCAGGCTTAAAAACTGCAGCAAAGGTTTTGCTTCTTTCATCGAGTGTGTTGTTTCTTTCCGTCTTTGAGCGGCATATGCAACACAAACCACCTTAGGTGTAACATGTGGTTATTTTACTCAGTGTGGCTTTTTGGAGCAGAAAAGGCATGATGAGGAGAGACGAGGGAAAGCCTCCCTGTCTGCGAGTTTCTGTGATTATCTTGTGATGGAGAGGAGATATGACAGAAAGTCACAAGGCAGAGAACAAAACACTCAAATGACAGGGGGGGAATGAGAGCGCAGGGGAAAAGCACTGTGTCTGGGAGGAAGGAGAGAGGTGATGGAGACAGGGCAATGTGGTGTGGAGGTCATGTGAACCACATCATCTGTCTGCCTGACTGTCAACCTGACCTTATTCCATTCAACCATAATGCTCTGACTCACTTTGATGGCGCACACTCACACACACATTCACATTCACATTCACACCCACAGCACCAGATAACAAGATGAGCACTTGACTTTATGCGCAGTGCATACAAGCAAAAGTGAGAATTCCTGCGTGTGCGCGTGTGCGCATCTCCAAGGAAACTGCAGCAGAGCAGCCGAAAATGCATAGCGGTCAGCCCAGGTGAAGTGGTGGGAAGGAAGGAGGTGCTGAGAGAGAATGTCGATAAAGAAGAGAGCAAGAAGAAACACTTGAATAAAAGGTCAGAATACAAGCTGGAGGTAAGGTAGATGAGGCAGGTGTTGGGTGGAGGGTGACGGTAAGTAGTACAGGTAAGATATTACACATTCTATGCACTTTAACGGCCATGCCAATAAAGTGGCTGAAATTGGAAAATTGAAAAAGAAAGGGAGCCAGACAAAGAGTCACAGAAATGCTGAGGCAGACTTGGGAAGAAAGGCACAAATGAAAATGTGCTATACTAGCATGCTCGTGGGTAAATCTCGTAGATAGAGAGGAACACTGAGAAAAGGTGAAAGAGATAAAACATAAAGTTGATACAGATGTAATGGAGTGACACACGAAGAGAAAGAGCACACAAGGCAGCAATTACCTCACAACTCAAATGGAACTCCCTGTGAGACTGTCAAAACAGCCAGACGTCAGATATCGATATCACACAGAGCCACGGCATCCATTTCACTAATTGATAAATAATACTTCATTAATGTGTCACACTCCACTTTACCCAGGCCCTTCTCAGCTGCTATCAGAATTGAATTTAAAGTGCCGCCTCGCAATAAAGGCAAGCCTCAACAAGAGTTTAAGGAGAACGGCTGGCATTGATTTATTCTGTTCATCAAGATAGAATAGATAGAAAGATGTGTGAAGGGATGGATGGATACAGTCATTTTAAAGAAAGATGCTGTGAAATGCTAATACTTGTACATCAACAGTGTGACTATCTTACAGACAATTAGAGGAATGGTTGCTCATTTAGTGCCACCTCAGGGATTTTGTTTCTTCATGTTTCTTCACTCTGTTTCTGCTTTTCTAAAATTAAAAAATATCATATTTTTGATAGCGATAAAGTGAGAAAAATCTAGACAGTATGCAGTATTCATGCACACTAATGTTTGCAGTAAACTGTGAGGTGTTTACGATACTTAGAAGATGAAGTGATGAGTTAAAAAGTCATTCTAAGATGATTATGTACATGATATGTGATGTTAACGCTGTCTTCCCTCTCCGCCTAACTGATAACTTTTTATAATTCAAATTAAGAGAGCTGTGAAAGGTTGTTAGGGGGTATGACAGCCTAACATCTGGTGCATCTGGCAAAGACGAGCCATGATAACTGCATTCACTGAAGGTGTGTGTGAAGGAGGTTAACAAATATTAACAAATGTTTTGTTAAAGTGTAAATATGTCACATCTGAAAATCAGCTTGACGATACGTCCACAACAAGGCCTTCATAAAAGCTGCAACATTTGCTGTTATGGAAATCACCACATGGCTTTCTAATACAAATGTCATGTGTCATCCCACTTCTTTTGCATGATGTCCAGAGTTTGTGAAGCACAGAGAGAGAGCTGGAGAGGAGAGGGAGGGAGGGGAGGGAGGGAGGAGAGGGGAGGTGTAAAGGATAACTGAAAGTGAGAGACTTCTTAAGCCAAGTGAGGGAGGGACTGTTAATTCAATTTGCTGTGCTATGAAATTTGGATTCTGGGTGAGGAATAAGAGGAGGAGGGGGGTTTCATTTCTTACCGAGCAGGTGCACCCACTACACATTCCTCACTGTATGCTATGTGTTTCACACTGTATGTTTTAATGTAATTCAAAAAGCTAAATAATTCAGTTTAAGGGGGAAAAACAGAATTGCTGAAAAGAGTATGTGCACACCCAGTACCTTCAGCTATGATGGATTATCAGCAATAGGGCTGCCCTGGATGAGCTCTGAGATGAAATTGGAGCAGCGAGCTGCACGCTAAAAGCTGACAGGGCCAGCTGGCCAAGGATAACCTTCACGTGGCTGTTTGGCTTGAAAGCCAAAGATAGGTCAATAAAAAAGTGGGGTCTGCTGGTTAATCTGGGGTAGGAAACTTTTCTAAAATGATGTATGTGTGCTGAGGGGGGAAAAAAAATGTAAAAAAAAAAAATAGGCGACATAATTTGAATCGCTTCTCCTCGTTAGACTGGGGGATGAAGCTAATCCCAGTGTACACTGGGAAAGAGGCAGGGTACCTGCTACACAGGTCATCAACTCATTATAAACCTAACACATACAGACACACATTTGCACTTGCAGATAATTTCCAGTTCACATAAACTGCATGTATTAATAATTTACGTCAACCTGCATCAATCCTGGTTGGTGAAACTGGGTTATCACAGGGGCCCAAGTTATGAAGGCGTCTATTAAAGATGAGCGCTGACCCCACCTTGTGACTGGGTGACAGGCATCCTAATTGAGTGCAAAGCTTTCCCCATAAAGAGAATTCCTACCGCAGTATCTGAAAGAGCCTTTCATTAGCTGTACATGAGGTCAAAGGATATGTAGTTCTGCAGGATCTGTGTGAACTGAAAGTTCGTGAAAAAAAATGGAATCCAGAGTTTCTTCTCGAATCAAATCTTAATTTTGGCTTTTGCTAACTTGAGAGTCAAAATTTAAAAAAAAAAAGTTATATTGATAATTTCTTTAGCTCATGTGTTTTGGAGTGATCATTACTTACACCATGTCTCTTTAAATTACAGGCTGAACATTATGTTTCCAGATGAACTGTTGAACTAAAGGCAGTGTAATGAAATCAATCTCTCAATACAGAATGTTAAGAAGTTTCCAATGTGTTAAACTTGGAAAAAAATCAAGCCAGAGATGACTTCAGCGAGAGTAAAGACTGTGCAACAGAGAAAAGAACCTGAACAGAATAAAGTCTCACACTCTTGAAAGGCATTCATGTCAGCCTGTCTGCCTCCTGTTGGCGTATTAGATCTCTTTATATATGATAATGCCTCTGTCCCTCCATGACATATTTGATGAAATACATATCAGCCAAACTGCAATCTCACACAGAAGAAGAACGCTGAGGGCTGATAAAGATCCCGATGGATTATTTTCCAACTGATGACGCATCGGATACTGACGTAGCTAACAAGAATGAACAGTAAGCCTCAAAGTTCACTGCAAGCATGAGGCACCCAAATGGGACCCATAGTCAAGATATCCAGCCAGTTTAAACAAGGTAAAAGTAGACAAAATGAGGAACGCTGTGTTGTCTCCATTATGGGCAAAGTAAAAGAAGCAAATCATCAAATGCTGCAGCTGTACTAGTGTATTTTCTAAAACTAAGCCAGGGCAGAAAGCTGTGCCTGGATTGGTCTCAATGGTATAAAACAAGCTGCTGGCATTTACAGGATGAGAGACAATGTTTCCCAAATTTGCTATATAAGCCACAAAAAAACAGCAAGGGTTTGGAAGACGGACAGTGACTCATCAACGATGTGTTATTTAACAACAGATTAAATATTAACCTGCAGCTGAGAACAGTCAAAGCCCTGAGGAGGGTGGATAGTAACACAACAGACTGATGAAGAAAAGAGAGAAAAGAGGCAGAGAAAGGACAAATGTGAAAGTGTAGTACTTTTAGTAATTTGTCCTTTCAATGCCATTCTCTGCTGAAGACACGCTCTAGCAAACAGGATGTGGTCAGTGCAAAGAAGCAGGTCTAGACTGTAGGTTCAGTGTGAATCCAGACACTATTTTTACCTCCGCCAAGGAGGTTATATTTGCACCAGGGTTTGTTTGTTTGTTTATTTGTTATATTTGTATGTTTGCTGGTTTGCAAAATAACTCAAAAAGCTGTGGACAGATTTTGACGAAATTTTCAGGATTGGTCAGAGGTGGTGATCGGATCCAATTCAACTGCAACACCAAAAATTAATCAGTTTTAAGTTAGGCTACTTCCAGCCAATCCTGAAAATTTCGTCAAAAACCGTCTATAACTTTTTGAGTTGCTTTGCAAACTGACAAACAAACCAACAAGCAAACAAGCCCTGCTCTGCGCTCTCTGAGTGCTTTTCTAGTTGTATTTGTGTTTGTTTTTTTTTGTTTTTAAATAAAAATAAAAGTCATGATAAACTACCATCATATCCTGTTGGCTAGAGAATGTAGCTAAATTCCACTATTACATACCACAAACTGATCACGTAATGTCTGATTAAACCTCCCGTTATGACCGATTAATGAAGGCAATCAAGACATCATGAGCTTAATGACTTTTCAGACGTGAAGTGAGGAACTCTGAAGGAAAAATCTCAGTCTGAGTGCCACTCTGGCTACTTAAAGAGGGCAGTCATGAATTTAAACAACAGAGTGAAAGTGGTCATGGGAGAGTGAACACTGCATTAGAGTATTTAATCAACACGTTTAACAGAGTGGTGTGAACTTAAACCAGTATATATGTATACAGGAAGTCAGTCTGAGTGGTTTCAGTAATTAGTAAAAATGTGTCTGTCTGTGTGTGTGTGTACGAAACACACACACACACACACACACACACACACACACACAGATGCAGGGCCTTTGAGCTCTCTGTGTTGTCATCCCAGCACCTCTGTAGTTTCACTCTGGGCTCCAGAAAGAGAGAAGTGAGAGAAAAAAACAAGACAACAGAGTCTTTTGAAGTCTCCTCTCCCCTGTTGTGTCAAAAAGCTTTGACAAGAGTGGAGGAGGAGCGCTGATGAGAGTAAGAGGAGATGGCTCCTAATTGGCTGCGAGAAAGAGGGGAGGACGAGGAGGCTCCCTGTTAAAATAAAGGGCTGTGAGTGACAGCGTGCGAGTGTGTGCGGCGACAACACGCTCACAATACACACACCTCACAGTCTCACAAAAGCCAACTCAATCAGCTGTAATGATAATGCTGTGATGGATTCGTTCACAGGTAAACCGATTGTGGAGATAGCGTGACTCCACCCATTGGTTTGTTAAATATACTGTAGTTTTGAAGCCTTGAGTTCGACATTTTGGCCGTCACCATCTTGTTTGTTTGCAACCAGAAGTAACCAGAGGGTGGGGCCAAGTAACACTGGATTAGACATTTTTAGGAGATTCAAATGTTACAATTAACTTTAGTTAACTGAAAATACATTGTGAAAGAGTGAAGGATATAAGACGGACATGGACAACATCCAAAGCAGACAGCACCATGGTGTCGATAAAACACAAATTTGCAGCACTGACCAACAGCAAGTCATCCTGACAGTGCTGACCTTAGAGGGAGCCAGAAAGTTCAAGAAAGAAGGAGCTATCATAGATAATGACTTTTATTTAACCCACTCTGTCTCAGAGTATAAACTGTTCCACAAATGGTTTGCAGACAGTTATGAGACAGAAGTCAATAGTTCAAGTACATCTTTTGAATAAACCAAGGGAATTTATTGTTCCATTAGCAACTGCACTAATAATGCAGCACTTGGCTGCAGCAGTAATGACGAACAGATTGAGGATAGAGGTAGGATGGAGGATTTCTATAATGGCCGTCACACGTTGCTCATAAGCATGAGAGCATACAGCAGCATCTTGCTCAAGGACACATTAATGAGTACAGGATAACAGCAGCAACAAAGCTGTTTTTCTGCTTCTCTCATGCACTGTATTTACAGCAATACAGGGGATTAGACGTCTGGATATTCTGTCAAACCGAGTATTCTGTCACATCTTAACAACGTCTGCACAATATGGGTCACTGTGAAAGGAGCTGGGAAATATGTCACAATAAAAAGACAAGTGACTCTATGATGTGCACACATGCACACGCACACACGCACACACCCACACACACACACACACATGCACACATAACAGCTCGTTGACAAAATCCCAAGATGCTGTTTGAGCCTCACGACCAACTTTTCATCGCGACCATTAGAAGCTGTGAAGAGTGGAGGAGGTGGACGAGATTGAGACGAAGAGACGGGAAGGAAGGGAAGAAAATAAAACACAGTAAACAGGAGGAAGTGAAGAAAGTCGGCAAAAAGAATAGAGAAAGTGAGAAAGACGGAGCACAAGTAAAGGAGAGAGAAGACGATGACAAAGAGGGGAGAGAAAGTAGAGAAAGTAGAGAGCGAGCGACGTGCTGCCTCTGAGTGAAATGCCACCCAGCCTGTCACATATCTCTACAATATTAATTACATTGTGCCACGCTTCTGAATAATGGAACAGCCCTATTTAACCAGACTGAATTATTTAGCAGCTACTTGGCCTAGTGTATATAACAGGATCGATAAGCACCAAGTACAGGTAATGAAATTCCAAAGGGAACCTCAAGGAGGAAAGTTGAGTTCACCTGAACTCAGTTAGAGACCTGTGGGTGTGTGTCTGTGTCAATGTGGGCATTATTTTGTGCTTATCCACTGCATTGTGTGGACTTAAATGAGAAGTGCCTTTTTTTTTTTTACAAATAGGATATTTCTGGGATAAAACACTGCCATTTACTCACCAATTTCACTTTGGAGACATATGGCGTACTTCAGATGATATTGGATTTGATGATATTGAACAAACAAAGCATGTATGTGTATGTGACGACATCACAAATGTGTGAAAGCCACATAGGTGAGCACAGGGGTCCTTAGCAAACTATGATACACAGGAAGTAGAGTCTGTTTACAGATTTAATTTTCTCAAGTTACGGACAACTCCGGACTCAAATGAGAATAGTAATAGTGTAGCTCATCTTATTAAACGTCTGTTATTTGAGAAATGGTCAAGTTTGTGTCATTTACTGGCTGCATTTCTGTGCCCCATTCACTCCTGTTAAATGGATATCATCAAATCCAAATATCATCAGAAATACTCCAAATGTCTCCAAAGTGAAATGGCTGAGTAAATGTCAGTATTTTATCCCAGAAATAAGGTCCAATTTGTATAAATGGTACATCCCCTTTAAGAGTCCCCCAAGAAGCCTTTGTGTTTGTCACTTGGCTTGCACTCACACTTGATGTATTTATGCATACATCAGAGCAAAAACTAAACTGACACAATAAGGCTCCCTTTATTAATTTAGCCTTTCTTGTCACCAAACCTGGTGTTAGCTCTGATGCTGGACTCTGAAAAAAGTAATCATTTCAAACCACACCAAGATGTTTTACTGACACCAGCCAAGTTGTTTTTGTAGTTAAACCTAATCGAGCCATACCTATAGGCATGCCACACCATGAAACACAACATAAGGGGTGTAGGAATAATGCAGTGGATTGTGGCTTGATAGCATAAACACACTTTTTTGAGAATTGCAGCTAACATGGTTACAGCAATCCAGAGATGTACAGCCCAAACATGAGGCGCTAACCACAGCCATTAAACCCTGCAGTGAAAACGCCTGATTTGGAGCGAGAGTGCAGTTTTAGGTGGTCGAGGTTCACTTTCTCACCTGCTAGAACCCCGACAGAAAGCGAACCGACAACATTTCCTTTCCTCTAATGGCTATACCATTAATTAATCTGCCATGAAGTTAAGGTAAATAGCCCTTATAGAATCCAAGGCAGTGCATGACATCTTGCTTTCTTCCTGCATGTGCTGCAGTACAGCTCCATTGTTGCAGAGTCAGAAGATGAATGGATTGGGGACAGGTTTTGGCAAAAGTGGTGCCCATTCTTTCAAAGAGAACTTGCTCACTCATCACCTGCAGTGTGTGATGAATGAAGGTGGGTGACATTCCCCTGGCTCCACCTGGCCTGCATCAACGAGGTTTAGTCCACCGGGACATGCACACTGTAGGCTCTACAATGAGATGATGTCACAAAGAAGAGCTTTTCTGGGCTCAAAGCTTGAAAAATAATCTTCCTTTTTGTGCCTCGTTTATACTTTATGAGGTTTGAATGCCACAAATGTCAGAGGTTGTTGTTTAGTTAGAATGTACATGACAGGAGTTTTGGGATACTTACTCAAAAAAAGTAATGGATTACACATTTCAAGTTACTTAAAAAAAAAAAAAAGCAAAGTAATGATGTCGGTCCAAACAGCACTTCTCAGACAAAAGTGCAAGGCAGCAGTCCTGGCAGTATCCAAAGTGTCTCATGTTTACACTTTACCGTTTAATGTTCATATTTTTATGAAGACGTCTGCTGTTTTTGTTCCGTCTCCTCGTCCATGAGCTTGATCGCTAAAGTTGGACGTAAAGTAACACAAGTAACAATGTTTTTTTTTTTTTTTTTAATGAATAACGGCAATGCGATTACTAAGTTTGCATTACAACAGTATTGTGATACATTACTGCTTTACACACAATTGTAACATGTTACCCTCAACACTGCGTAACAGATAAATATTGCTTTACAGCTTCACAGATATATTACAATACAAATACTCCTGTATAAACACAACCATACATATGCTGTAAATTCAAGCATAAATAGGCTGTCAGATGTGAAACGGTCTCATGGAGGGGTGAGTTGCATGGAAGCTGCTCTACTTCAGATTAAACATTCAGATAGGTCAGTCCCTGTGAGGGAAGTCTGCTCTCCTGGAAAAAGGTTGAAGCAATAATGGCATTGTCCTTCCACTGAACGTGTTTTTATGTTCACATTGTACTCATCTGTGTGTGTCCCTTAGGTACTGCAGCCCAGTGAACGCATACATGTGTGAGTGAGTGTCTATGCAAATATCTTGAAGGAGCCTGTGTCTGTGTGTACGTAGGAAGGTGTTTCGGCAGGGCACGGCAACCCTCTTCACAATTAATCAGGCCTGCCATCCGTCCCTCCCTGGGAAATGGATGTAAGCAAAAAGTTAAAAGACTTAATTCATAAATAAATCACACGCTAAATAATAGGTGTTTGTGTTGCCCGCAACGGTAGACAAGGCTGTGAGTAAGCCAAGGGAGGGAGAAGATTTACTCACACGCTGCACATGCTGGATGAGGCAGGACCGCCGAAGACCATAAATATGCATTACTGGCTGCTGGTAGTGAATGCAACAACAGGTAGAGAAAGCTACGAGTGAGGAAAGAATGAAGGAGATGGAGCAGAAAGAAGGGAAGGATGCTGTAAAAAGACATGAAGGAATCATGAAGGAGAGGGAGCAAAAAGGACCAAGAGGGAATGAGAAGGAAAACAGGATTCAAGTAGAGATGATGAGGTATGGGACAGCGATTTTTCTACTGTAGATTATTTATAGAAGCATTTTGAAATAGAAGCGGCTAAAAGTACGAACACTCATCTGGTTTCAACTTGTAAAATCACCCTGGAAACGATGAAAAAAGCAAATGTAATTTAGCTAAATTGGGTGATTATACCAATAGTCTTGCTGAGAAAAGCAAGATGTCCATTACTAATACAAGGAACCAAAGCTCACTTAAAAACAGGGGTAAAATCAGGTAAGTTATAATTTTGAGCAACACAATGCAACACCTTTAACATGCTCGATTCACACTACTTACTTTGAGACCCAGAAGAAAAAAGTTTTTTTTTTAGATAATATAAGTATTGTGGTTGAAAGAAACATGTTACAGCAACTTTTTTCTGGATGTCGTAGATTTATTTTTTATCCTCTGTCCCTTGTAGAGGACATTGGGTCTTGCTAAGTGAGATAATGCAATGATATTTTGTGGAATTTCCCGTTTATTAGTCCTGGTCGTTGTGGACACAGCCATCCGTTAAATGATTCTCCTCCACAACAGGATTTAAACTATTTATAAGAAAAAGAAAGGAGAGCCATACTTGAATGTGTAAAATCAAGTTTTTAACTGACTGTAGTGTGTGTGTTTGTCATGACTGTCTGTCATACCAATAAACCCTAACTTACAGGTTGCTTCTTAACCATAATGGAGGGTGGGTGTCATCACTTTGTCCCTGCTCTGTTTCCTCAAAAAACATCCTATACTCCTCTGAGCGTTCACCTTCCTTCTCTACTGTCTAGCTCTCCTCCACCTCATCTTCTGACACTTCTAACTCTGACTATCCTTCCACAATCCTCATTAAAACCCTCTCAGCCTCACTCAGCCCTCTGCTTCCTAGAGTAAGGAAATTAGTCAAACACAGAGGTAGTCCTATTGTCCACTACAGAGGACACTGAATAAAAACTGTGTTTTGAAAGTATGAGAATTACTGTACATTTGTGAAATCTTACTAAATTGAGGTGAATACTCATATATTTAGGAATCCATTTGACTATTAGCAAGAGAAACATGATATCTGCAAAAAAAAAAAAAAAAATCATTTACCTCCCTTGGTGCCATAAAATGCAGAAGTTGAGATTCGAGCCATTTTGAAAAGAAAGTTCATGTGCACTGTTGGTCACACCCCCACAAGTGTGACATCATTACAAAGCCAGAACAGTAGGATTTAAACAGACTGCATAAAAGGTGCTTAACTTAGATGGCAAAAACTCATGTCCCCTACAGAGGACAAAAATGATTTGCTCGGTCTCAGGAGGAAAAATTATCCCGGTATAGCCAATATATATATATCCCGATATACGGGTAGTATTTTTTCTGATGTGTCTTTACTTTCCATTGTGCTCTCCTCCGTCTCCTCTGCGGTGTAATCCCTTATATGCTTTTATTCTGAAGGCTTACTTTGAGAGCGACCGGAAGTCCGGCTATGTTTGCGCTGCATTTTACTATGCAGTTTGGCTGCTAATAAACATGTGTTTTAAGCAATAATAAATCATTCACACACAACACGATGTCCTCCATGTTGTTTTACTGCTGTTTATTCCCGAGCTACAACTGCCACAAACAAGTCCTTGCTGGTGACGTGAACTTGCTACCACAAAGCAGTTGCATTGCTGTGGTTACAGTTGTGTCACACTATTATGCCTATGCTTGAGTTGTACTCTAGACGGCGTATCTAAGCATTAAAGTTAGCATAGCAACAGAGCTAACTAAGTAGCTACATTTTAAAATTATGATATAAACACCAGAGGCTAATATTGAACAGTAGACATTTTTATACCGCACTACTATATATATATATATATATATATATATATATATATATATATATATATATATATATATATATAAGGTAATATCGCAGAGCTCTATGTTTATTAGTACATTCATCGTAGACGTTCAGGACTATGGTCTGTTTCTTGTCTGCTGTGCCTTTAAACAAACAGATGTGTTGATGGGATTTTTTGCTGAAGGCATCAAGAAGCACATGCCCCGTTGACACTACTTTTTAAACACACTCACTCACAACACATGCTTGACATGCCATGAAGTGATTAAATATTCAGACGCAAAGAGGGGGCGAGAGGGATAATCACATGCACACACTGTCAACTTGCTCAAGCATATATATTCCAGTTTGCCATGAATCCTTATGGGCGCTGAGCCATAGCCTGTAGAGTTATTACACCTGCACTTCCTCTCGCTCACTCTCCACCTTTCATTTTCTCTGGGTCTCTCATTCTCACTCTCCCATAATCGTCTCATTCTCCAGCTCGGTTTCTCAACTCATCTGGAAAACACAGTCATCTCTGAGGTCATTGTCTCTCAATGAATGGTCATTACTTTGGGGATAAAATGCACTTCGGAGCACTGCTTGGGGCTACGGCAACCTTGTCCATTAGCTGGCTGCCTGTCCCAGCCATTTAAATCGGTCAAGGAAGAATTCAAATGAATAGCAATGGTGCCTAATCTCTCAATAACTAAAAAGCCATCTATCAGCATGTGGTGATATGTTGTACTGTGCCAAATTACTCATTTAGATTCTTTGCATCAATAGTAGATTGGGATGAAAATACAATCTTACACCATGTGCCACAGACTGACACAATACTTGAAAGATAATAGTGAGATAAATATAGAAATCATTCATTTTCCTGTATTTTCAGTCTTGTAGGAATGATGGATGGATTTTAACTGGACAAAACTAAATGGGACACAAAACAAAACCAACTCCCAAGTCTTCTGTTAACATGTTAAACATTTCTAATTGTCTTTGTTTGCATTTGTAAAATGTGTCCAGTTCTTCACGCACATGCATGTGTATCTTCAAGTATTCCTGTCTGTCCCAATGTGGGCCTGCCTTTTTCATAACTACTTTCTTTTTTTTATTGCATCTGATTAAGTCTCATTTGAAGCATTAATTAGCTGAGGTACTCCGTTCCAGCTGTCTATACTCCGACTAAGACAACAATGACAAAACCGTCAGGTTTCTTCGAGAGCCACTCACACTTCACTGACTGTGATAATACAAGCCTTTTTGTCTTGGGACGAGTCAATTTCTTTTGATTCTAACATGAATACTGTGAGTATTGATGTTGAGTAGTAGCAGAAATAAAAGAGGCAACCTGCACAAAAAGGACTGAATTCAGCCGGCAGACTGAGTACAGCTCTAACAAGACTGTGCTCACCAGAACGACAGATACACTGGAAGTTTGTTTAAATTTTTAAAGCTCCTTAAAAGTAACCTCTTGTGTATCTCGGGAACATCTTCTCTTTTACACACTTGATGAAACTATTCCACTTAACATAAAATTTTGAATCAGTGGTGGATAGGGTGACCATCCGTCCGGATTTAAGCTGGACAGTCCGGAATGTAACCTTGTGGGGCCTATGATCACGCCGACGTGATCAGATTTTTTATTGTAAATATCTGTATATAGTATTACTTTATTTCAATTTTACATTTACATATTCATATTAGCAACCTATATTTAGTTTTTCAAGTTCCAAAACAGTTGATTGAGCATGTTTGTGGTTTTTATTGTAATAAATACAATTTCTTTATTCAATTCAAATTTGATTATTTTTTGGCCCAATATGTTAATGAAGGAGGTTATAGTGAAATAATAACTCTCTTCATATAGATGAAGTTGTCCTGGAAAAAAGATACCAAGCATGGGCATGTTCAACATTTTTATGTGGTATATAGAGACAAAATCAAAAGTATTAAAAAACGGCCAAAATAGGCTCAGGACCAGCGTCCTGCGCAGCCTCAAGCTGGGAGGTTATTTGTCCTCCTTTTTGGAGCTGCACGTGAACGCAACGCTGCATATCGTCTGACGGTGTAAGACTGGTTATAAAAATGATTGGCTAAAAGCGGTGTCACTAAATTCTCTGATTTCTCATTGGTTGAAAACTTAAACAAGCCGCCCTGTGCTAGCTGTGCCGGCGTCTCATCTCGTTAACGGAATGTTAACATGCCAAAAAGATGGACCTCATTCAATGCCGAAAGGTCAAAAGAGCACACGATTGTCAGCAAAAGTAGCAAAGACGATTTGCATGTGTAATGAACACTTTGTTGCTGTGATGTGGACGTCAGCACACAACGAAAGACGGCCGTTGAAAGGCATGCTAGCATGGAGAAACATAAAAGAAACAGACGGGCGGAGGCAACATCATCTGAAGATGGCAAGGTATCCACTGCAGAACTCTGTAAACTTTATCATGCAGTCAAGCATCACCAGTCATACAGGAGTGTAGACTTCTGAGAGATCTTCAGCGACTCATCTAGTACACCAGATTTGTATGTTGCGATTTTTCTTACTTTAAATTAATGAGTTTCGTGAGACTAGTGAATTCAAGTTCCCTTTACTCAACAGCCCATATATAGTACGTATGACGAGAATTTTATTGTGAAAGGATTAGAGGGAGTGCATTTAGTCTGTGCTGCCTTTGTCAAAGTTGAAACAAATAATAACATTTGTAGTTTTAGTTTTTAGTTGTTTTTTTTTTTACCTGCGCTTAGTTCATCAAATTCTTCTGCCAAACGGAAAAAGTGTCCAAAAGGTATTTCTTTTCTTAGTTCATGGAAAATTCTGGAATTTAAATTTGCTGCTTTGTAAACAACATTTCGTAGACAGCTACTGGGAGAAATTGTTAGGAGAGGAGGTAAAAACACCAATACCCACCAAAACCCATGTTTAAAGACTGAAATCTCACTTCTGTGTTTATTTATCCACCTGCACATAATGCAACAGTCCCAGGTGTTTTCTCTGTGAGTGCTCAAATTAAAAGTTTTAATTGCTGTTAAGGTAAAGTGGAGGAGAGTTGTTATGCCAAGTTTTTGTTGGTTTGTTAATCATCGAAATCTCACATCTGTTTCTTTTAGCTGTTCTACCAACACTAGACAGTGGCCTGGGTTGCCATGGCAATTAACAAGACTTGTGAATATCAAAGTCAAAGAGGCTTATGATTTTCACACAGAGAGATCACTCAACTGAGGAATGGATTAATTACAGCCTGGGCTAGCTTTTACCCTGAAAATTGTGGCTGTGTTATTTCCTGATTCCGGGCAAACAGAGGCTTCTCACTGGCACATTTTACGCAATTGTACATATAATATCATTGTTAAACACCTGATTTCTGTGAGAACACGATGAGTGAGTTAGTGAGTGTGTGCATGTAATGCTTCTTTCTTTAAGATAGAAGCCAATCTGAGTTTAAAGTCTTTAGGAAAACAACACTTTTGCAAATATTGTGGCCTATCTTTTTGACAATTGGGACTCTGTTATAGCCTGGGCCCGCCCATACTTCCTGTGATGGTGCACAAAATTTTGGGACCAAGTCAGTCTGGCCAAGTTGCTGTTCTCTTCAATTTCAGATTCCCCCAGGAATGGGGACCAATGAAAACCTAGTATTTCCCTCGGCTCGACTGAGGCATGTTTAAGGCAATGACGTACTAGTTCTTTGGATCAAGAAGGTTTCATCGCTACGCATACATCAGAAGAAAGGGTGGTCTGATTGGTTGAAGCTTCGTCCAGTAGCACACAGAGGTATTTGATAGACGCAGGTTAAGCCCGCCCTCTGAGAAGTCGGCTTGGCTAAAGTACGCAGAGCTTTGTAGTCGCACTAGCCAGGCTAACTTAAAGAAATAGGTCGACATTTTGGCAAATACACTGCTTACTTTCTGCACAAAAGTTAGGTGAGAAGATCATTCTTATGTTTAATTGATTATAATGCTGCTACAGACTATAGCGACAGTAAGTAACCAGAATCACAGAGATCAAAGCAGGAAGTGGAGATGATCAAAATCAGAGAGCAAATCAAACAGATTCTGGACAAAAAGTTGTGATTTTGGTGAAACTGGCCACTACTCTACCTCTGATAAAACAAGAACGAAACAAGGTAAAAAGAAATGTTTTTTTCATGATGAAAGAGAGTCTCTTCTTTCATTTAAGCTATGATTGAGCTATAGTACAAAATATTCTGTGGGTCATGAAAGATAACTCAGAAGGGCCAAAAACACTGGCACAAGGCACTTTCTGTTTTATAAAAGCGAAAAAGATAATTCCCTCAGCAGTCGGTGGAGACCAAAAACAGAGGAAAAAAAGAGTGCATACTAGACATACATTCACTTAGTGGACAGAAATACGACTCACATTGGTCTGTAACAGCTGGATCTCTAACTACGCAGCTACCGAGGTCACCACATAAGCTTAACAGGTGATAAAATGTCAATGTTGTGTGAGTTTTTTTCCTGCTGCCCCCAAGTGGCCAAGATCAGTTTAAGGTTGATCTGGGACAACGGCTATATGGGCTGTATGGAGGGTGCTGAAGGATGTGTGTGTGAGTTTATTTTATGTGTGTGTGCTTGTGTGTATAATAGGTTCTGGTTTTACTCCTTTTGGCTTTGCTGAGTGTATAAGCAGCGCACACCGATGAATAATGAGGCTATTACAACCACAGCAGACTACAGAGCACGGCCCGCTCTCATTCAATAATGTGTGTGTGTGTGTGTGTGTGTGTGTGTGCGCCTGAGTGTACAGTAAAAGTGTGTGTTGTAAGTGTGTTAGTTAGTCAAGACCTTCGCTCTCCATCTATGAAACACTCCTGCTAGAGTATCACGGAGTAATTCAATATCCAGTTTATGGAATGAGTCCGGTGGAGAATTGGTAAACGTATGTGTGTGTGTGTTTTTGTGTGTGTGTTAGTGTTGGTACGTGTGTGCGCAGTCTAATACATTATTTAAAATTTTAATATGCGTAATCATGCCTTTGTGAGAGCATTTATTAGCCTTCCTTCATTCTGAAAGGCCTTTATTTCAAATTAACTCACAGATACATGGCTCACCCTCGGCCTTACCTCACCTTTCCTGAACACTATTTGGAACCTTGTCCCATAAGTCAAAAAAAAAAAAAAAAAAGACCTCCTCCCCTCCGGAGGAGCAGCAACAATGACCGTTTAAGCCTCTTTCTGAAGTACAGGTACGTCTGTGAGGATGTCCAGACCTATGCCGATCAAAGACAGACGTGGTCCTACTTCAGTCCTGTATTCAGTTAATACACACATACACACTGTCCTGCAGTCACACAGAATCAGGTGTCCTTCATCAGGATCACTGAGAAAGCTGCAAGATCCTCTCCCCACCTTTTTAATAACATTTCTGTTAAATCCCACATACATATGCCAATAAGGAAAGGAAATATAATCAGGGTTTCAAGTCTTTATGTATGTGTGAGAGGCAGAAATCAAAATAGAACTGGGTAAAGTGTCTCTCGGTCTGTTGCATACTACATAACTTGTTTTTCAAACTGTTTCAGCATACTATTATTCAAAACTAGATAGAGAAAACCAACTTTTGTACTGAGTGACTAAGTTCTTAAAAGCTGTTTTTCACGTATAAAGCAAAAAAATACGTGCCAAAAAAAGTTTCAAAAGCATGGGAACTTAACTGTTATCTGAAGGATACTTTTATTGTGAAGACACAGATTCAGAAGTCATATAAATGGACAAAGAAGTTTTCCTGTGAGATTCAACAGAAATACTTCAAATCCTGGAAAAGGTGGGGGGGTTTAATGGTCTTGAAACAATAAAGATCTCTACTATAATTACATAAAATAACTGACTTTGCTGACAGTTTTTAATCTCATAAAATGTTGTGTTCAAGGAAAAACAAGTCCTTGAAAGCCTCCCTTGAAGTGTGCTCACTTGTATTTAAGACAGCCAGCCAGGCAGACAGCACATCTCTCTCCCTGACCTTGTCACCTCCTGCAACTTCTGATAATGGCTGCTCTGTGATCAGCTCCCCTGTGTAAAGACATCTTTGCACCTCCCCAGTGATTGGCTTTACATCTGTCCCAGTTCAGCTGTGAACAGGGTGAGGAGACAGTGAAAAGAAAATCCACCCTGAAAAGACAATTTGCTGTGACTGACAGCTGGAGATTGATAGGTGGGCTATTTGACTTTTCTTTGTCTTTTCAGTCACTGTGTTTTTTTTATCAGCGCTCACATTGTGTTACTGAAGCGAGGGCGTGTGTTGTGTGAGCTCTGTCATTAAACCCTGGAAATGATCTTCCCTCTAGGCCATGTGGCCTTCTGCTCACATCCCAAGAGTGATTTTTAACTGTCTGCTCACAGAACGCACAAATTACACAGAACACAATAGAAGATAGAGTTAAGTGGAGAGCAAATGACATTTTCTTAATATGGACATGGTTCATTAATGCAAGCTCAGATAATACCCAGAGATGGAGGATGTCTGCACATTGATTCTAACTAATTAATGGTGTAAAATAAAAACACATGTTCACAGATATAAACACTTGAAATGCTGCTACAAAGTCCCTGACTCCTCCATCAGCGTCATGGTAACAATAATCCAAAAGCATCATGTAAAAATTTTGTCGAAAACAGTTTTGCTTGAAGTGAGGAAAGATGTTTAGCTCCAGCACGCATTTAAATCACAGGATTTTAGGACACTCCAGCAGAGTGAACTACAGGTGTGCTCTTAATGAGTATCTAAGGTAGATACATGAAGATGACCAATAAATAGATTCATTGGAGGCTCCCTCTCTCCACACTTTACAATCATTCTCTTACTTTATTAGCTGTAATAAAAGACCTAATTTAAAATCACTTGTCAAGCTCAAGGACAACAGCTAAAACTAAAAGTTAACCTGGGGGGATGCTCACAAATATCTGAACGGGTCGTATCTGCTCTAAAACTGAGCCAGTGTACATTAATCAATGCTCTGGCAAGGAGCCGATGCCGTGGTGAGGCGCTTTTATATTACATCAACAATTTTCAATTCAATTTGGCACCAATAAAAAACATATTTTCTTGGGCATGGATTCAAAGCCTTCACCGCCAAACAAAAAGCAGCAATTAGAGAAGTGGGCACCTTAGAGGAAGATGAAAGTGCATGAAGTACCCCGCTTACCAATTACAGCCTTCATATCTCCTAAGGGTCAAGTATTGTCTGTCTGGCCAGGCTTTTCAATAATCCATAACATAAACCATGAAAAAAGTGTTTTTTGTTTTTTTTTAAATGTAAACTCTTTACCACAATGTCTTCAATTCCTGTGTCATTTCATTTGACTTCAATTATTTTATTGCTCTTGAATCACACACTGTTAAAGGAAAACTTCACCCACAGAATTACTACTTGCAAATCAACTATTCACTGCAAAATGAGGGTTGTCATATGCTCCCTACATCCTAAACACTTGCATCTTCACTAAAACCTTTTCAAAACATAAACGCTTGCTTTTCATGCTACACATGCTAGTGCAAGTCTGGATGAGTTTGTGTTTTAAATAGTACAGTTTAGCAAAAGCTTTATAATTTATAGACCTTTCTGTTTATTATTCTTGGTATAGTATGGAGGTGCGTGAGAAAGACATTTCCTTTCCATAATACGGCTGTACGTAGTGTTTTGTATAGTATTCGTGATAGTGCTGGGAAGCTTTGGACAGCCTGTCAACATCTACAGCATGCTCATGGACGTCTAAATGTAGTATCATCCAATTATATGGAAGAAAATGTTTATATTTATTAGGCAAAAATAAAAGAAAATGTTTAGCATACCGCAGAAGGGAAACAAAAAAAAAAAAAAGAAAATCAAAGTGCATCAGGTGAGACAAACTACACCAACTGCTAATACAGCAAACATACTTTAGGTCTGATTATTAAGATATGGTTATTATGCTAATCCAGAAGGCTGATTCAACACTATAGCTGTCTCAATGAACTCGCTACAATAAAGCGCAATATTTTGTGAAATCAGAATATTTAATAATAACAATAATGTTACATATCTCATAAATCAAAAGAAAAAAGAGCAAGGCTCATACGTATGTCTCAAACATAATCAACAGCTGGCTGCTTCATCACAACAGGATGATCTTTGGACAAGGAAAGGATTTATCCATCTCTCCCACATCAATGTAAATCCGTCGAGAGCACTTTAGAAGGAGGATAGTGAATGATGCATCTAATGTGTGAATGTATGAGCTGCATGTATACTGCTGATTTAGTGCACCCAGGCCCTTTTGTTCATGTTACTGCCTCTCTAATGACATGGTTGCTACAGCACATACAGACATTGTTTGTTCACATCTTGAGCCTATGTAGCAGCTCCTTTAATGGGTATATACTATGTCTATATATAAAACATACGTACGTATATACATTATATATATATACGTATATACGTATATATACGTATGTATATGTACATATACATACGTATATATACGTATATATACATACATACATACATATGTGTGTGTGTGTGTATATATATATATATATATATATATATATATATATATATATACGTATATACGTATATATATATATATATATATATATATATATATATATATATATATATACAGTATATACCTGCGATGAGGTGGCGACTTGTCCAGGGTGTACCCTGCCTTCTGCCCTAAGACAGCTGGGATAGGCTCCAGCCCCCCCGCGACCCTATGAGGATAAGCGGTAGATAATGGATGGATGGATATATACACACACAAGAAGGTACCAGGTTGCATTCCCGGCCCAGGGCCTTTCTGTGTAGAGTTTGCATGTTCTCCCCGTGTCTGTGTGGGTTCTCTCCGGGTACTCCGGCTTCCTCCCACCATCCAAAAACATGTACATCCCCATATGTGTTTTTGGATGGTACGTAGGTGTGAATGTGAGTGTGAGTGGTTGTCTGTCTCTGTGTCCTGTGATGAACTGGAGACTTGTCCAGGGTGTACCCTGCCTTTCACCATAAGACAGCTGGGATAGACTCCAGCCCCCCCACGACACTATGTGAGGAGAAGCGGTAGAAAATAAATGGATGGATGGATGGATATATGTATGCATGGACCAAACAAGAAACAAGCACCAGCTTGACTCATTCTGGTCTTTACAGTAGTAGTGTTTTTCAAAGTGTGGTCTTTCCTTGAAGAGGTTACAGGGGGATTACTTTATTTTCACTAGAATTCATACATTAGTAACACAATAACAGAATATCATGTGCAATTTTACTTTATATATATTTATTTCATATTCCAATGACTCTACTAAACACATCTTTCTTTTATTGTTATTTCATTAGGCTCTGGTGTTTCTATGAATTGTTATACACTTTTGTTTATTTATTTATTTATTACTCCATTTTGTTTTTATTACCTCCGCCAAGGAGGTTATGTTTTAGGATTTGTTTATTTGTTGGTTTGCAAAATAACTCAAAAAATTATGGATGGATTTTGACAAAATTTTCAGGATTGGTCAGAAGTGGCCTAACTTAAAACTAAGTGATTTTTGGTGGTGATCGGATCTGATTCAAGGTCATTAAGGTCAAATAAAAGGTCACACTATAGTATGGGAGATTTCACATATTTCTGAACGCTCCAGGGTGTACAATTTTCAGCCAATCGTCACCTAATTTGGTATATAAACTAACAGAGGAATCCAGAAGTCACAGATTCAGTTTGATCAAGATCAGTAAAAGGTCAAGGTCACCAAGGTCAAATATGCCTATTTAACCATAACTTCATGTAGGAAGGAATTAGAGCAATGCAACTGGTCTCAAAATATCTGGAAATAATTCTCAATTTATAATCTTAGGCATTCTTATAGTCAAATATTAATATTTTCCACAATTGCAAAAAACTGTGCATAGAGGACAAAATCAAAAAAGCAGAATTCTGCCTTGGTGGAGGTCTGTGCTCTCTGAGTGCTTTTCAAGTTGTTATTGTAATGTATGAGAAATTTCTGATAAAAGAACTCCCTCGGTATGAAGGTCTGGTCTAGACGATCATGTGTGAAATATTTCCAGGTAAGGAAATGCACTGATAACTAACTCAGCCAGTGTTCTCACACTGATTTAAAATCCTATTGTGTCTGTTGTACATGTTCAGGACCTCACTGTCTCAATGATGGAATAACACTCATGATTGAAAAATTTATGTATTCATGAAAGCCAGCAGTGAGGACCAAGGCACATGTACAGACTGGTGGATATAACCCTATGTTACTTTTCTTGATTGGTCAAACGTGTTATTAGTCACTGTCCATAGAGTTGTGAGAAGATATTTTGTACATTTTCCTGTGTAACTTCTACAAGACCATAACATTTTACTTATAAAAGAAAAATCCTTACAGTGTCCATCTCACAGTCCAGCCACCGTAATCCAGATTAGAGAAGAGAGCAGCGACTCTGCACTTAGTTTACCCAGTGCAGATAATTATTCAGTCCAGTTTGCAAGATGCTCTGCTGTCTGATACATTTCAGATGTTAAAATATTCCATATTGGCATTCATTTATGACACTGATCAAGAGAGTGAGAGAGATGGAGAGATGAAGGACATGAACGGCAACAATGTGAGGAAAAAAGACAGACAGAAACCATTGAATGTGTAATGAGGTCTAGCCCATGACCCTGCTATTTGAAGTGAAGTCTTCAGAAACATCTATTTGCTTGTATAATGAGCAGCTTTACATTCACACAAAGCACCATTCGCTCATGTGTCACATCTAATAGTTACATACTACAATATCCTGTCCCGCAGTTCTGCATAGAGACAGTTTCTAAAAAAAATATATTTCTCTGATGCTTTGCACCCCGAGCCTCTCCTGCCTTTGTCCTTACAAATCTATACTCTCCATTTCTTTCATCCCCCTCGTTCCTGCCTGCTTTCCCTGCTTCCTTCCTCTGCGGCCCACTTCTGCATAGAGGGAAAGGCAGCAGCAGCTTCAATAATTCACTTCCCCTCAGAACAGGTTGTGTTTGCATTGCAGGGCGCTGCAGGCGAGAATAGAGAGGACGAGGAAGAAAGATTAAAAACAAGGAAGAATGAAGAATGAAGTCGAAATGGATGAAGACTTTGAATAGAAAGATAGAATGAAAGTAAAAGTAGGAATATAGCCGAGGAGAATGTGGTGCGGGTAATCGTGATGCGGAAAAGCAAAAAAAAAAATAAAAAGAAAGAAAGAAAACCAGAGGGAGATTGTTTCAGAGGGGTGAGCTCCAGTTCTGCTCTTTTTAGTTTCGTGTGTGTGTGTCCTAAAAGGTGAGAAGGATTAAGATAATGAAAGGGAGAGGAAGGACGTGAGAAAGGCTCCTCATGTAGGAAGGGAAAAGGAGAAGAGATGAGGCTGGTTAGACTCTGATAAAAGCCAAAGCATCAGTAAGACGGCACCTATCCCTGACACATTTCCCCCTCTGCTACCCCAGAATAGGCCCATAGCTCACACCTAAGAACCATAAGTGTCAGAAGTCTCTGCCTCTGACTTTAGATCCACACTGGTATGTTCCAAGCATTTTATTTGAACATTTTACTCTCAAGCTTGGCTTGTTTGAGCAGACCAAGGCCATTCAAAATGTGGTGTGGTTAAGGAACAACTACTACTGCTGACTTAAAGGTATGATTTACTGCACTGTAGGTTTACCTTTTATTTCATAGGAATATTTATACACTCTGGCCTGTATAACAGCTGCATACGCTTGAAAAGAATAGCATTATAAAAAGACAGAATAATGAATCTCACAATTTCACTGGTTCTTGCTTCTCAAATGACAATAAAAGTCCTGTCTGTTTTTTTTATATTATCAGACATTTCATGGACTGGTTGAAATAAAACTAGAAGTAGAAAAGCACTCAGAGAACGCAGACCTCCGCCAAGACGCGGCGGCGACTTTTTATTTAAAGTTACCCCCGCCGCCAAGGAGGTTATGTTTTCACCGAGGCTTGTTTGTTTGTTTGTTTGTCGGTTTGCAAAGTAATTCAAAAAGTTATGGACAGTTTTTTGACGAAATTTTCAGGGTTGGTCAGAAGTGGCCTAACTTAAAACTGATTAATTTTTGGTGGTGACGTTGAAATTAATCAGTTTTAAGTTAGGCCACTTCTGACCAACCCTGAAAATTTCGTCAAAATCCGTCTACAACTTTTTGAGTTATTTTGCAAAACATCAAACATACAAATAAACAAACAAACCCAGGTTTGTTGATAAATTGCAGCAAAGTCTAGAGATAGATCGATCAAGCTTAGTTGGTGTCCAAAAAAAAAAAAAAGGGAACCAGGTTGTTTCATTGCCAAAGATGTGATTGAAGTTCTCTTGTACCTGGGCAAAAGTAAAATAAAGTTTCAAACTCTGTCTCTCTCACTGCTTCCCTCAGTTTCTCTCTCATTTTCTGAGGCTGGTGTTGGTCTCGCTCTGCCTCTCCAGGGAAGCCTTTCTTCTTTTAGCTGGCCCTGCCCTTTTCAATGTCACTCTCACTGTGCCTCTCTGTTTTTAATATGTCCCTTCTCTCCTCTTTTGTTCACCAGATCCAAGTCACTTCATTCAAATTCAGTAAAAATTCATGAGCGTCAGTTCGCTTCATCCTTCTCTATAGTCATGATGCCTGAAGTGGAAAGGTGTTGTTGTTAATAAATAAATGAGGTGATGGATTTTAGTTTCACATACTGTACATAGCCAATGTAGTTTCTTTCTAGATTGCTTCAAATCCTCCGATGTCTTAAAATATGCACATCACTGTTGCTTCTGTGTGCAGAGTGAATCTCTGCTTTCTTTGCACAGAAGAGTGAAATGTGTCTGAAACATCACTTTGCTGAACAGCATCTCCTCAAATGTGTTATGTTGGTCATGTCAAGTTAAGTTTTTTTGGTTCAGTTTTGTCATATGGTCCTGTCATTTCCTGTTTTATTTTGTATTAATTGTCTTCCCTTGTGTTTCAGCTTCACGTTTCCTGCCCCTGTTTCCTGCGTCTGTTGATTGTCTGCCCCGCCCTGATTGTTTCCAGCTGTTACCCATTACCTCGTGTATTTATGTCTGCGTCTCCCCAAGTCGTGTGCCAGTACGTCTTGTGAATTCTCCAAGCTACCAGCCATTAAGTCAAGTTGTTTTGCCGGCAGGTTGTGTCCTATCAGTTTCTGTCATTGTGTCGAGTTTTGTCCAGTCTAGTATTAGTGTTTTGTCTGTTTCTAGCATCTGTGTAGTCATCCAGTCTTCAGCCTCATTTTCCTCACTGTTAGTGAGCGTGATGTTTTGTCTTTTTCCCTAAGTTATAGTTTTCCTCACTGTGTGAGCGCCTTTAGTTTTGCATTTTTACTAGTGTCCTAAGTTTGATTCATGTACAGCCATATGGTTTCTCTCCTAGTGTGCTTTCAGTTTGAGAGTTTTTGAGTTTCATCTAGATTTTTGTGAATTTTATTTGTATTAAAATCCCTTTTACTTACTTCTGTCGTGTCGAGTCGTGCATTTGGGTTCAGTCATTTCGTGCCACGTTCTAACAAAATGAAGATGGAGAAACGAGTTCCTGTGCAGGATAACATTTTCTGACTGAGCCACAGGCACCACAGTGATTGAGTTGGAAATAATATTCTCACACATACACCTAGAAATAGTGGACTTCATTTTTTATTTTTTTTTTTTTTTACCACTCCTTGCTGATCTGAGCTTGTTTCAACAAACGTGCTACATATAGCACAAGCTCCATTTTACATTTCCACAAATGAATACTTGGAAATTGTCTCCATTAAATGATATTTTGATGAGAAAAGACTTTCATGAATAGACCAGCAGTGCAGGGCACCATCACAGACAGTGTTCACACCTTTAAAAAAAAAAAAAGCACCCTACAGACACACTCTTGTAATACTGTTAAAGGTGATGAAAAAGAACCATATGTATGTTTGACTCCATACCTTAACCTGCTGTCTACATCTACTACTCTCAGAGATCCAGGTGTGTTATTATAGTAGCAGATAATGTTGCTTAAAGCTGCTTGAATCAAGCAGAGATGAGGATGGGGCTATAGAGGCCTGGTCACTAGTTTCTAACCACAGATCAGAAAATGCCCACAGATTTATGTATTATATTAATTTTGAAACTTATAGATTTCAGCCTCAAGTGACGCGACTCCCACGTGGCCCACAAAAACTTGATAAAACTTCTTTTCACTTATGCAGTAGTACTCCACGAGACCTGTAAACAGATGTGTGAAAAAAAGTCAAAATAGATAAAAGTAAAGCCAAATTTAGTGGACAAAATGGTTGAAAGCACACCAGCCCAGTCTGCACTAGAATTTAAGTATGTTTTTCTGGTTTTCTTGAGAGCACATCTCCTAGCCTACACTGCAAAAAAATTTAAATCTGGCCAAGAATATTTGTTTTATTTCAAGTTATATTATGTCTATGCATTTAATTTCAGACAATATCACTTAGAACAAAATTTACACTAAGACGGAGGGCCTTGTTTCTCAGAAATGATGTCTTATTTCAAGAAATATTATCGATCCATTTTCACTTGGTCCATTTTTGCAGAGTTTTTGCTAAATTCAAACAAAAATGCTTGAATTCAAGCATTTTTTGCTTGAATTAAGCAAAAAAATTTGATGTGAAGTCTTGATAAAACTGCTTGAAGTTTCATTCATCCAGACACTGCACTGAAAATTGCTCAGTTTTAAATTTTTTTTTTTTTATTATATTTTGTGAGTTTTACATCTGCACTATGTTTTATGTCATGCACAAACATCTTTGTGTAAAACAAACATGCTTTATAATAAACTAGAATCGGACAGGAGAAGGAATATAAACGTGACCAAACCTACTGAAAAATGAACAGTTCTAGGATCATATCTATATAACTATGTGCAGTTATTATATAGCTAATAGTATAAAACAACATATGGTGTGGCATTTATCTGAACTGGTGCATCAGTCACAAAAAAAAATGTCACCACACTGAGCTGGGCTCTGTGTGAACGGGACAGTAAGGTTTGCATAAAAAACACAGTTAACGTATTCTCATTCTTCTGTAAACTGTCACATTCAAGCCAAAGGTTAAAACATAACTTCCATCCATCTAAGATGTAACAAGCATTCGGGTGTAGTCCACTCTCTGCTCTGAGTCGCCTACTTCCACCCAAATCAAACCGCCTTCCCTCACGTCGCACCTTTCCCTCTGCCCTCATTTCCTGCTAGCCGTGGCTGCCTGCTTGCTCCCCAGTGTCAGCCCTCCACCCTGCCTCCCAAAGGCTGTCTGCAGCTTTCAATGACAGCGAGTGCGATGTCCTATATACTGTATGCAGTAAATGGAGAGGTGGGTGGATGCTTGCCACTGAATCGGCGAATGATAGCGAGAAGATGACAGGGCTTTGGAGGAGTGTAGAGAAAGCAGGGAACTTATAGTGGAGGGTGGGGGTGCGAGGAAGAAAAGTGATGAGGAGAGTTAAAGGGATGTATCTGTTGAAAGGGTTTGGATGAAGGCAGAGAATTAGGAAGGAACGAGGATGTTAAGTAGAGAATGGGGACATTTTATCCCATTTTGACATGTTATGGGTAGCTATATGGATGGCTGGGAGGGAAAAGAGGATCAGAGCGAGGAGAGAAGAAAGGAAGAGGGGAGGATGACAGGGACATCTTTCCTGACAGGTAAAAGTTTAGGAGATGGGTAAAGACAGAATGAGGGAGGAGGGGGAGGAGGCGAGGGATCTGGATGTGTAGCTGGTGGCAGGTAAATTGCTGCGCTGACAACACGGCGACTTTTTAACATATCCGACAGATTATACACCATCGCCTCTGAGGCAGCTGAGATGCATGGAGAAAGACGGGAGCAGCATGCTCAAAAATTCCAAACATTTACAGTGCCAGAATTTTTTTTTTTTATTTAGTTATTAGTTATTTTCTTACTGAAACCATCATGAGCAGAGGAGGAGGAAGAAGGTTGTTTGTTGCTGAAGGAGAGAGAGTTTGGGAACTAGAGAAAGAGAAAAAGGGCGAGATCTCCAAGCGGCATGCATCGCTGAATTATTGAGGCCAGTCGTGTGTCGGAGCAGAAGATAGATTTCCAGTGTTGATCCCTTCCTGCTTCTGCGGGGAGCGGCGGGCAAAGAAACGTGTGGTTTTAGCAGTTTGTGTGTGCGCGCTCCCTGACACCTTTTAAGTCAGAGCATATCCGTATGACAGCAGGGTTTCCCAGGCAGTCGGTGGCTGCGTGCAGGTTTTCTATGAAGTGACAGATCAATATATATCTGTGATGAAGGTGCGACAGGCGGCGATAATGGCTGCCTGTATGCACGCCACTTTGCTCCCCACCGTTTGCTCAGTGTGAGTCAACAATACAGCAAATATTTTAAAGCTCCCCGAGAGATTTACACCTGCAAAGACTGCACAGTGTGATGCTGCCAACACATAGGGGTTGTCAACAAAATAGTAATATTAACTGTTATGTAGTGTACTCCAAATAGCTTCAATAGGAAATATGGTTTTGTTTTAAGAATGCATGTTGGCCAGATTGATGAAAAACTGGTCAAACTTTCAGCCTCCTTTACTCAGTAACATTTTGCTTATTGTTTCTTAGATATTTGATCTTCAACGAGCTGAATGATGTTCATCTAGTTTGCAATTATACTTGAGGCCTCCTTCGCATGAAGAAATATACAGGATGAGATTAAAATCAAAGAATAATGTGTTTTTTTTAAAAATCACATTAATAACATGCCGCTACTCTGTTGCTTTGTCGCTGACAATTCTAATTTGTCTGCTTTATTTAAAAAAAAAAAAAAAAAACACCCAGACAGCTCAACGTAACATCAAACGTTATATCCACCTTGCGTAAAATTGCGTCAAACTACTTCAAGCTTGAGGTACCCAATTTGAGCTACGCATGCTAGCTCAGCTAACCAGAGGGACGGTTCATTGCACTCCTTTGGAGTTGAAATAAATCTGAAAGTTTTTTTTTTATTTTTTTTATTTGATTCCCAATCAAGACGCACTGATAATAACTTGGTTAACATGATCTTATAAACCGTTGTGAAATTTGAAATAGTAGAATTTTAACTCATTCAGTACCAGCCCTTATATAAAACTGAAAGTGTTTTTGGCTAATTTGAGTCTGAGTTGTACTATGTCTCTGAAAACAGCTCAAATGAAAGAAGAGACTCTGTTTCATTTCATGAAAAAAATGTTTGTTTTTACCTTGTTCTATTCTTGTTTTATCTGAAGGAGAGTAGAGGCCACTTTCACCAAAATCACCACTTTTTGTCCAGAATCTGTTTGCTTTGCTCTCTAATCGCGATCATCTCCACTTCCTGCTTTGATCTATGTCACTTATACCATTTCTTTATGTCTCGAATACATACCCCAGAAGCCCTATAATTACTCACAGTCCATGTGAGAGTGCCCTTGTGCCAGCCGCCGAAAAAAGAAAAAAAAAAAAACTTGATGTACAATATACGTCAATGGCACAAGTGTTGGATTTTAAATTATGTATACATACGGTACCAATGGTGCCAATGCTACTCAAAGAGTTAAAAGTAAAATTTTAAAAAAAATGATGAATCCCAATCACATATTGAAATTCAGTAATTCTAAAATTCTCACTCTAATCGTTTGACAGCCCCTTATAGTAAATTGTGTGTTAGAAGAATCTTTAAAGCCAACGTTTGTGAAACTTGTGAAACCCCCCCAGTGGTAACAAAAAAAAACATTTCACCGGTAGCGATGCTGAAAGCAACACAAAAGATGCACCTATTTTCACTGGAAGAATCAGATATTTCCACAAACAAAAAACCTGAATAATTTGCAAAAAGCTCTAATTACAAAAAAAATCCTTTGAAAATCACAACGATACTGCTCAAAAGCAAAGAGAAGGTAGTGAAGAAGAAAGAGAGTGACAGTGTGAGGGAAGTGCAGGAGGAGGAAGACGATCCCTGATGGAAGCCATGTTCTCACCGCTGTTCACAACCATCCTGTCGCCTTTATAAATAAGTCAGATGCCAAATGTTCCCTCGCTCTCATGTCCATGCAAACACACTCACAGAAACACACACTGTACGCATTATTCCTTCACTCTCCAAACACGCCAGGATCAGAAAAACACCACCACAAAACACCTTTTTTAAAATCCTCGCCTCCACTACAGCATGTTAAAATATTAACTTGGCCTGCGTTCATCTTTTGTGTACAAAAACATGAGCTTGTGCACATATTGGCCTGTCGTCTCTCATGAAGCTGAGCCAGTAAGAGGCTTGATAATGTCTGACAGAGTGACAGGAGTACAGAACAGAAAAGAGACGTCTCGCAGCGATCCCACATCGTCCTGTTACACTCTGGACCACTCTCATCCTAACAAGTGTGTGAGTGTGTAGGCCTGTGTGTTATTACTGTGTCTGTATGAGACACTGTCTAACATGGCGGTACAGAGGGATGAGAGTGGGTGAGTGAGGTAATGATCTATGAGTTCAGCGGAAGGTAAATGCAGTGAGAGATGTCTGTGCGTGTGCACGTCATGTGAAAGGTGTATGCGTGGGCTCTCGTGTGATTGTACGTGGATGTGATCTGCATGAAGGAGCACATAATCATCTGCGAGAGAGGAATACAAAGACGGGAGGAAAAAAAAAAGACATCAAAATGAACAAACACAAAGAAGGGTTACGCGATGATCTGTGAGCAAATAAAAATAATAATTAATGATAATAATTTGGCTACAGAGGCATGCTGCTGCAGCCTGCAGCGATTCATTCTCAACGTGTCACTCCTCCTCGTCAGACTTCTTGCTTTGATTTCATCTCCTAACTTGGGGGAAAAAAACTGAAATTTCTTCAGGGGGGTAATAAAATTCAATCAGTCTGTCTGTAGTTATTTGTACACACTCACTTGATTAAAGTTACTGCACAGTGTGGATTATTAGCAAAGAGGATTCACAGTCGACCACATCATCCAATGGCTTTTGGTGCACAAGGAAAATGCACATTTTGATAATTATATATTTCTTTATGCTGTCTTTCTGCTAAACTAAGCTAAACTAACCTTCCAACAGCTGCAGATTCACAATACAGACATGAGGTTTAAAAAAAACTATTCCTTTAAATTATAAGTATAAATATACTCCTCAGGGCGGCACGGTGCTGTAGTGGTTAGCAGTGTCGCCTCACAGCAAGAAGGTACAGGGTTGGATACCCAGTCCGGGGCCTTTCTGTGTGGAGTTTGCATGTTCTCCCCGTGTCAGCATGGGTTCTCTCCGGATACTCCAGCTTCCTCCCACCAGCCAAAAACATGCATGGGGATTATGTTAATTGGCTAATTTAAATTGACCGTAGGTGTGAGTGGTTGTCTGTCTCTATTGGCGCTTTTCCACTACACAGTAACGGCGTGGTACGGCCCAGTTTTGTTGCTTTTCCTTTACAACTGAGTACCTCCTCAGCGTGGGCGGGGTCGTCAAACGGCAGCGTGAAACTGCCGTAACTTTATTTGCATGCGACACAGAAAACCAGGAAGAAGAAGAACAACAACACAAACAATGGAGGACACCGAAGTGATCGTGTATTTGTTGCTCACTCTATAACTTTTTGTCACGCACAAAGCGAAAGAAAAGAGACAGAGAAGACTCCAGGGAGTGTAAAAATAGCAAAGCAGTTGCCGGTTTTAAAAATGGTGGAGTCGAGTTGTGTTTGGCTTTCACAGTCCAATCGGACGTCCCACATCCAATGACGACACTCGTTGGCCAATCAGTGGAAGGCAGTCGGCTGACGTTGTGTTTTAGTATCACTTCGGCTCGCTTGGAACCAGGGCTGAAGAGGTACGGAAAAAGTACCTAGTATCAGGTACCAGGTACTAGTGGAAAAGCGTCACAACCGTGTAGAGCCATGCCGTACCGCACCTGTGGAAAAGCGCCATATGTGCCCTGCGATGAGGTGGAGGCTTGTCCAGGGTGTACCCTGCCTTTCACCCTAAGACAGCTGGGATACGCTCCAGCCCCCCATGATCCCATGTGAGGATAAGCGGTAGAAAATGAATGGATGGATGGATGGATATACACCTCACCTCATGACTCTTTAATGTCTTTGAGCAAAGAAGTGAAATCAACTGTTTGTTATTATGTACATCCTATCTGGTGGATGGAGCCACCCACTGATAATGTGTTCACACACATACATACACAAAAATTACACTAACACTTCCTAGGCTATGTTTTCTATGGAGAGATATTGCAATGTGGCTTCACTCAGGGCCCCAGTGTGCCAGACTGCCCACCTCTACCTGCTGCTTTGTGCCCACCCGGGGCTCAGAGTGTAAATGGAGGGAAGAAGGGTGATAAATCAGGCCTCCCAAGACATTGTCTAAGCACTCTTATCCTTTGGCCCCAGGTAGCAAGGCGAGTGTAAACCACAGTCAACATATCACTTTGGCCATGGGCCTATGGCTCTGCTGCTGACCTGTGGGTTAATAGAAATGTTGTCAGGCTTTAATATCCAGTCACCCATAGAGAAAAAAATAGGAAACTAGAGAGGAGAGGAGGAAATGAGAGAATCAAGGGCTACGAATGAGCTGAGTAAGCATCAAAACACAGAGTACTGCGTACTGTATTGTGTATTTGAATGTTCTCAATGTATGACCTTTTTAATATTAAGACAGAGAGGGCTACACTGCCACACAATGGACCTAGTTAATGTGAGGGAAAAAAAAACGGGAGCAAGACGAGATAATTAAAGCACCGTGTGCACTAAAATTTTTAGCAGGAGGGACAGGATCAGAGGGACTGATGGAGATGAGTGGAGACAGACACAAAACGAGAGGCGACAGACAAAGAGGGGGAGCGGGCAGATCCCGCCTCTCCTGTCTAATAGCTAAAGTGCTTTACGTGTTCATTTTTAATTGTGGTGGGGGATAATGGAGAATGTGATATAAATTACAGACAACAAAAACACTCGCCAATGTTCCTCAGCTCTCCAACTCAGCCGAGCCTTTGTTCTGAAAATGTTTAAGCACCACCGAGTGCATTCCAAGGACTTTAATCAGAACTAATACAGAGGGGAAGGTCATCTAACAATCGCTGACATTCATGTGAAGAGGATGGAATCTGTAAAGCAAAAAGAGGTGTGTGAGTAGAGTGAAGAGAAATGAGGCGTAGAGTAGGAGGAGGCCAGTAGGTGTCAGAGTGTAGGAGATAAGAGATTATTATCATCTCTAGTTTACAGTAATGCCTCAGTCTCTTTCTATCACAGTCTCCTCTCTCCTCCTCCGTTGCCTCAGAACCACCAATAAATTATGGATGCTTATTAGAAAAGGGCAATATTCAGTGTCCAAAATAAACTCAGCAGCAAGAGACATAAAAGAGAGACACAAACCGAAAAAAGTGCTGATGTGGGGACAGGAAGAGTTAAAAGTAGCAGGAGAGCCAGTCACCAGGCCAGTTAGACCTGGAGTGATTTCTTTCTAGGTCACCGGCGTTCGACTCACGTACTGCAGAGTAGGAGTGTACGTACTGCAGCAGGTTTACGCTCCGCATCAAGACGACGCTCAAATGTTGGGTGCTCATCTACACAGCAAATAAAATGTGTTCAAAACTCTTTATTCTTCCTTGGGCAACATCTTCAAAGTGATGTTAAATTTGTGTGCAGTGTAGGCATATTAAACTTCTTCACTTTCTGCATCTCTTGTGCTGCTTTGTTCTATGGCCAGTGGCAAGGCCTCGACTCTCCTGCTGCTGCAGGGGCCTTGACTCAAATCTAAGACGAAGAAAAAAGAAAAAAAAAACACCGTAAAGCAAAATCATTGATTTAAGTTCATTAAATTTCCTGTTAACAAGCACGTAATGAAGCTTTTTGCATCGCATTGCAGGCTAACGCATTTTGAATTCCATCTACAGCACCAGCTGATGGTTTTCATGTGACTTTGGCGAGTGATCGATAATTTGGCGTTCCTGTGATCTCTGTTGGGTGTAATGTGATGTAGCACCACAGAGCTGGAGAGACACTTTCCTGGTACACTTTGTCTGCATCGATGTCGGATGAGGAGACACATCCTGCCAGACTGTCTTGAAATTTTCTGAACCTCCTCTAATCCTCAAGTATGTTGAGAGCTGGCGCATGTGAATGCCACATCATGCTTGTAATGCCTGGGATTACAGTATATCCAGATTAAATGAAACTTGAAAATCGCTGTATATGTATGCAGGGAGTGTGGGGATGCATATAAAAAAGCTTAGCACAAAATAAATGTAGGCATGAGGAGAGGGCTCTAATAAAAATACACACTGTAAAATGATCTAAGTAACAAATCTTAATGTGAAAGAAACATGAATTGCAGCTTTTCCTTAGAAATAAAGCATCTTGTTTCCTCGGTGCACTTGTTTATTTGAGGGACAGGTGTTACAAGCTTTTTGACAGCCTATCAAAATTCACACAAGTACAATCAATACTACACCGCTGCAAGAGACACGGTGACTGATCCACAAGTCCCTGCTGAGCCAGCAAACTGTTGCAGTGGGAAGGAAAAGTGTGTCTGCTGCACAAAACACACCCTGCATTTGGCACATTCACACTCATGAACACCTGCACGCAGCAGACTCACAGGAACGAGATGAAAAAAAAAAAGAAAAACCCACGCATCTAAACACACCCCCAGAGAAGGCTACAGTAAATGAACCTCACAGCCGTCCAAAGTGCTGACATCAATCAGGCACGCTCACACCGTTCGCTCCCGACGGACAGTGAGTCGCATCTGTCTGCTGGAGCAAGTGCTAAACAATTCCAAAAGTGAGGGGAAACCATTTTCTGCATATCTGCATACACACTGAGCGTGCCAAGCTCGTTGGCTCCCTTCCCGATCTTCCCCACTCCTGTTCTTCGCTGCAAAATTGTGAACCGATTTGTTTTCTCTGAATGACCCTTTTTAACGGCGATGATTTACCTATACATGAAACAGTTGTTCCAGGGGTGAGTGCAGCTGAGCACCACCACCGCACACGCCACCTGGGGATCTGAAGGCTTGTGAATGCTGGCCGGCAACATTCCCACAAAGCTTTGGGACTTTTTGGCCCCTCAGCAGAGACTGAAAGACTAATAACCTACTACACTGGGAAAAAGCGTCCACCGCTGGCAGCGGCTGCTACCTTTCTGCTGCGACCCACTGCATATGTGTGACAGAGCCCATGAGGCATGGATGCACAAATTCTTCGTGACAATCACACTGTAGAGAACCCAAAACCGTTTCTTATGAAAAAATAAAAAAAAAGAATAAAATAAATGAGGACAGGAATGCACAAGGGCAAGGTGGAGATGTGAGCCTTCTGTGGGACAGAGGACCTAGATCAGAAAGGAAACAACAACTGATCTACAAACTGATACATGGCCCTGAAAGTAACTCATGAGTTTTGGATATTTTAATGTTTAGTGACAGATTTATGGTAAAGTTGGCTTTATTAAAGCGGGCACACCAGTGGGTAAGAAATAAGCCCACATAATGTGATGCCACTAAAACTCAGGACTACTCTTTTTCATTGTAAGGTCATGTTTGACATTTCCTATAAAATATTAACCTCCTGAGACTCCATCCAGCTCTGTCACAGTACACTGCTGTCTGCAGCTTTTGAAAAACTTTAGTATTGTCAGTAACTGGTGGTCAAAACAAAACACATGCAGAGAAGAGATCTGAGAATTGTCTAACAGTGGTTTTAATTTACGCTACAGCTGACTCGTCTAGACTCGGACGTACAGACTTCAACAAATGACAGATTTGTCAGCGTTTCTCGGTGTGACGGCAGACTGCGGGATTGCTTATGACAACAGCACTCCATGCGACTAAACAGAGCTTGTTTTCGATGTCTGCCACATGCCTTCAAACATCAAAATCAAAACATCAAAGATGACAGATCAGTTTGTGTGTTTGCCTTGCCCGAAGGGACGGGTGGAGGATGCATATCTGGCCCGTAGCTGAAGAAATTGAGCCTCCGTAGCGCGGCGAGACAGTCTGAAGAGAGAACACATCTCTGCTTCCTCCTCAAAAAGCACAGTGGGACTGTCCTGTTTAACCTGACAGAGGCAAGACTCTTATCCTCCTGCTGACACCTGCTGTCGGCATACATGTGACTGATGAGTGCGGGAACAGTGGCCAAACTATAACCTCCATTCAGTAATACCAATAAACCTTAAAGAATCATTTAAATCCGTGGGACTAATGTGGATTTTTGCTATAAATCTGCCCAGAAATGGAATGAGATTGGATTTACAGTAGGTGGGTTTCCCCCTCCACTACATCGCTGGATGTTTTCCCAGCCGCCTCCTCCTGCGACTTCTAAGAAGCAATATCTCCCTTTCAAGTTAATTTGCTGTCGATCTCTCTGAAGATGTTCTTGCAGTAGTTTAAACGGCAGTTATTATCCAGCCTCCTATTAGTGCGTCGCATTGAAACGCAGACGATATGTGGCACGGAGAAGCCCCTTAATTAAGGTTATGGGTTAATAATTGGACAAATTAACATCAGTGCAGCCATGGAGCTCAGTCAGACTGCACTAATAAAGCCTGCATTGACGTGGAAACAGGAATACATTTGTAAATATTACGCTCTTCTTACCGTAAACTCCTTGGCCCCTGGCAAGAGGATAGACACTAGAAAATAACAAAATCCAGAAAAGCTCCATGTTCAGCTCAGCTGCGTCATAACCTAAGAAAGAGAGAAAGAGAGCATGAGAGACTTGACAATATTGTCTTTGTTACACTCGTGCCAATGAAGCATATTGGATTGAACTGAGAGGCACAGAGGGGAACAGCCTGTGACAAACAAGAGGCGACAGCTGAGTGATTGTTATCAAACGGGAAAGAGATGTACTTTCAATTGTGTTCAACTATGTCTCCTTCAACCACTTAAGCCCTGAAAATAATATCACCGAGCAATTTAGCACAGCCTACAGTGTTTCACTCGACTTAAAGGACGGGCAATTCAATCTGAAACCGTGGATTATAAAGTTTACAAGCAGGGCTGTGTGTGTTGGAGAATTGCTATTTGACAGGATTGTCTGCTTTTAAGTGTGACTAAACTTCCTCCACACACACACACAGACATGCAGGAGGAAACTGGGGATCAGAGTGCAGTTGTCATGGGGGATTAGTTACAACAAGTGAGGTCATGATCATCAGACCCCAAACACCCACACATGCTTTTGCTTCAGATCAATAGACTACACTCGTTCCTATGATGCCTCTGCAGCAGTTAGAGGGGGATAGAGCCACTCCTACAAAAAAAAAACACACTTTTTCCTGATGTTTATAGCTTCACATGTTGGTTTTATTTCCCTGTACAATTTCGAACCTGTTGGGAAAGCTGAAGAAAGGGGATGAAAAGCAGGTGGAGTCAGGGGTTCATGGACCCTCTTGCATGAGGATTTCCTCCGACGCCTGGTCCCTCACATCCGTGTAACAGCTCAGAGTAGGCTGCATTGACAGGTTGCATTACACACTGATCAAAGTGTCATCACATGATGCGACTTAATACCCTGCATTAATGTCAGGATGCGCTCAATGAGACTTGCTATACTGGCAGGATCGTTTTATTACCTGCTTGAAAAGAGATGATGTGAATTAAAAAGAGGAACCCTGAATTTAAATGTCACCAGTAAGTGTAATTAGAGGAGCAAATGTTTTGATGAAGTCAAATTAAACAGCCTAATGTCTGCTTGAGGATGTTCCCAATCCCAAATATGGCCACATTTCATTCTTAAAAATCCACACACACGATGCAAATATATAAAACATATAATCCTGACAAAAAAAAATGAACATGCAGTTTATAATCTCTGTCGCGTGTCTACCTTGTCTCCGAGGTGCCGTGCTTTGGGTCAGTCTGCTACCCGCCGCTGTGCGCACTGCTCCCCGCTCAGCGAAGAGGATTCCTCCGCTCTCCTTTAGACCGACCAGCCTCCGCGTCTCTCCACACAAACAAAATGTGTTGAAAAGTTATGTATCCTCCTCCAGAGGGGTGTCCAGTGTGAGCTTGACAAATCCCGGGGAGTTTTCCTCTCAAAATAACCTCCTTGGTGTGTTAAAACTTTTATTTTACGCACGGAGAGAAGCGGATCAGAGGAATCCTACCGCGCCTCGATTCCACAACGGAGTCCCTCTGGCCAAACATAAAAAAAATAAAAAAGACACTTTGAAAAAAGTCAAACAAGACTAGTTTGGCACACACACAAAAAACATCCTGTAACCCAGTCTCCTCTTTTGTGGATTATTTACGTTTTCAAGGCGTGGCGGAGATGTCTTCCCTGTGTGTCTGACCGGTGACAGTCCAGTGAAGCCCTGCTCTAACACAATCATGCGCTCTGAAAATAAGCTCCCATCCGCTCGTTCAATCAGCGCTGTGTCTGTGGACTCCTAGTGATGCTGGCCAAGTGGAATATGTGCGCAGACTGAGAACGACCGCCCCTGTCTGTGAAGGGAGAGAGAGGGATGGAGAGAGGGGAGGGGAGGACAGAGGCTCCCACAGAGATGCGCTCAGACACTGAACAGGTTGTCAAAAGGACAACATTTCTCTCTCCCCTCCCACACTGACATAGGTTTCATATTCTTTTGGGGGGACACAGGGATGTGTTTAGGAGCCGATGGGGCAGCAGTGCATTTCTTTTTTCCCTCTGTTGTCGACTCTTTGGCGGAGTTGCGCCAGCTGCGATGCCACCAATCGTCGGTGCCAATTAGAAGTGAAAAGCGCTCCGAAAGTTTTTCTGCCTAATGGAGGAGCCCTTAACACCACCACCCCTCCCCGTGGACCAATTATTTATGACAGTAAAAATAGACTGAGCCCCCTGAACGTAGCCTATTCTCTGTTTCACCTCTCATTGTGCTGGCGGGGTGTTTTACTTCCCAAAGTCCCCACAGGGGGGCGGGTTTCAGCTCAATGCCACTATTGGATTGTACAGTGTGTGTGTGTGTGTGTGTGTGTGTGTGCGTGTGCGTGTGTTTGGTGATGGGGCCTGAAAGCCTCCTGTGTAAAGGGCCCTCGCATTCGTTGCCTCTCCATGAGAGCTGTTGGTTTATCACAAAGCAGGGTCTCCATGTGCAGCTGGATGAATGAAGCAGACACTTTTTTAAATATCAAGCAGGATGTTCATCTGCTTTCTGTCACTGAGGGACAGGAAAACTCAATTTCAGTGCTTTTATTATGCAGTGAACGTATGTATCCAAATGAATCTGTATAATGATGGCAGTGACTATACATAAATATTATCATTTGTAAGTTTATTTCTTAAATGGCTCTTGAGTGAGGTATAGGATGAAGTGTGGGGATATGCAGAAGTGGTAGAAAGAGGAAGGTCAGCAGACTTAGAGGCATTATAAGTAAATGTATAATGTGAGACCTTGAAGACAGAGCGATGTTAAACTATCCGGTTTCCATTTTTCCAGTTTTCATTTATTGCAGGTCTCTTAGTTGTCCTTATTCTAATAATTCTGTGTTTTAAACCTTGAGGTTCTTCCACAGATTAATATCTCTTTGGTAAATGTTAGCTTGAAGTACACTGAGGGGGTGGATTAAACTGCAGTTTCAGGTTCAGTTCATGCTGAATATTACAAAATATCATGTGGCTGTAATCCATTCTGCTGCACAATCTCAGCACATAATGCAACATTAATCTAACCATTCATCTATACTGTAAAACTACAATATATTTACCATAAATGGCTTGCGTGGCGTTATTGTTAGCTGGTGATTTTATTTTTCTGATCTCAAATTTAAGATTTGCGATGTGTCGTTTCTTCAAGTTCAGCACTAATCAAAATGGCCTGTAGTCAGTTTCTGTTTGGTCTGACACATTTTCTGGAATTTAATTACCAATAGTAAGTGACTAACGGCTCACAGAGTGAGAAAGAGATTATCATGACTGTCCAGTAGACAGTTTACAGTTTGGAGCAAACAAGAGTAATTCATGTACACACCAGAAGATATCAACCAGTCAGGGTTGAGCTGGAGCCTCTTAGGAGCTGTCAATCTGTGTTTCGCTGTTCAAATATCAACCAATATTCTGTTACTGTAACGGTTATTTCTCACATGAACTGTTTTCAGGAACATATTTCATTGCACTGTTTATCTGTAAAAAGTGAATTTTTGTGACCAGACTCTCTGAAGCCTAAAACAGAGCCAAGAAAGTGAGCAGAAGTCACAATTATGCTGAAAGGTTAATATTATAGATTTTTTTTTTTTTTGCCTGATGATGCCGCTTTAAGCTACTCCACAGGTGCATGAGAACGTTTCTCATTCTGTTTAGCTGCCAATATTTCCCTGAATTGTTCGGGATTTGAACTGGCAACCCTCCCAGTCAAATGTCCATCTGTTTATTGTGCAGGCAGTCAAAGCCTCTGATGTTAAACTTCAAAGTGGTTCGTGCTGTACTCTGAACGCCTTATTTCTGCTGACACAGGCAGCGCTGATTAATCCCACGTGACAGTTTGAATCAGGTTCAACTTTAACAGATAATCTTCATTGCATCAGTTCACCAATCCTGTTCCTCATTCTTCTCACAATAACCAGACTAGATTGTTATTCAACTGCATCATAATCGTAACCGCTGGGATCAAAGTTTTGACAAGAACAAACTTTTGATGCAGTGCCTAACAGCGGTTACATTCATACATTTCAATCTGGGAAACAGCGAGCCGTAAACATTTGGGGTTTTCATCTGACATTCCTAAACCGAAGCGAGACACTCAGTAATTACTTAGCTTCTCTCAATCCACATGAATCTTTTACTCAGAGTAAACAAAATCATGGGATCTGGCTCAAGTATCTGTCTCTTTCCTTCCCTTCCTTGCCCCTCGTGTTGGGCTACAGCCAGCAGTCTTGGCATGTCTTGCTGAGAGCGCATCATCGCTGCTTTAGGCAATGGATCTCAAAAGACAACATGTTGTAGGAACAACCTTGGGTGGCAGCCACACACACACAAACACAGTCATCTCACTACATGAAACTATGATTTTGCAAAGAATTGCACAAGGCTTCTGAGAGAAGCAATAATTGCAGGCGCATGCATTAAGCCAACAAAGAAGTGACGACAACAAAACACTACGCCGGCCAAATTCATTCTCATGGTTCTGCTGCAAACACTCACACAGATGCACTTCTCATCTTGGAGTAGCTCGGTGGAGCTGCAAGGTCAATGTGACAAGGACTTCACGTCTCCATGTGTCACAGGTGTACATGCCACATATTGGCACTTCACTTAAGTTACAGGTCAAGTGCAACAGTTGCTTTCAGGATTTATTTTCAACTCTAGAGTTTTCATTTTTTCAAATCCATTATTTCTGTCTTGGTTTTCTTGTTTGGCAGTTATGCCTGGTGATTCACCTGTGGGATTAAGCCTGCAGTAAGAACACCTTTCTTGCATTTGGCATATAATTTTTGCAGCATGTAACCAGTACTGACTGCAGTGTGAGCGCTCAGAGATAGTGGTGTTGAATAAAAAAGAAAATCCACTTATGGCCTTGTGTCGCCAGTGACATGTTTGAATATGCAAATTTTGGATTGCCATAATTACATAACGGTTCGCATGGTAAAAACTCCCACAGTTTCTGAAAGTTGAGATGTTGTGCTTTACAGCCAATGTGGTGTCATCAGTGTTGGTATTAGAGTATAGAGTAGAGGTGTTAGAGTATAACGGCGTTACTAACAGCATTATTTTTTCAGTAACGAGTAATCTAATTAATTACCTTTCCCTGAGTCAGATCACGCCCTGCTGCTGCTGTCTCACTGCACACGCTGACTGCCGAACACAACACAACAAGACAGTGATAATGGTGACGAGCCAGGGAAATTCAAAGGTAGCATTCTCAAACTGGGAGTACTGGCACTACTTCTCGTGCACTGAAATTAAAGGTGAAGAATATTTATGTTAGAGACACTGATCCATCTCTCCACTTTCCCAGCACAAGGAGACAAACATTGTTGTTAAAACAGAGCATTAATATCACTGCAGCAGCACTGGGAGCCTAGTGTTTCTGTGAGCCAACTCATGGTGCTTTCACTTGTACATGAATGTTGGAATTTCTATATTCAAGTCATAAATTTAAATGAGAACGCCCATGAAGTCCAATCTCCAACCTGGGAAGTTGGTTTAACCAACCTGACATAGAATTCATGCTATCTGCTACTTACATCAACAGTAGTTTTTTTTGTTCAAATATAAGGAAGAACTGGGAGCTCTAAACTTTGAGGTTACATTGATCTGAGCTGAGATCTGTGGGGTGTTTTCCTAAGTTTTGTTGTTTCCCGACATATTGTACTTACTTCACATACTTATGATAAAACCTAACTAAATGGTTTTGTTGCCTGGTGGCATAGAAGTGACACTCAAAAAGGCTTTAATGCATACCCATGAAATACAACATGTCCTTGTAATACCCTTGTATCTATAAGCCGTCCTGTGAGACTGGGTTGGTTATGTTTCACATTAAAGGTCTGCTGTATATTTTAAGTTATGCTTACATTCAGTGTTACTTTCCACAACACATTGTGTGTACCTGTGCTGAATGATTTCTGGTTAAATCTGACAATGTCTACATCCATATTTATTAGGTAGCAGTCTCCATCTTAACTGCTTTTGCTGCCACACTGCTGCACCTTACAGCCGCCTGTTGAGCAGTAGAATAATGTGAGATGTGTGTGTGTGTGTGATGTGCATGATGCATCACCCACATATCCATATGCAGCAGAGACATACTCATAAAAACTCCCCAGGGTACCTTAAACGTATACTGTGTAATTTTTTTCTGCCATCTAGTGGTTAAATTTGACTTTGCATGCATTGCAACATGGTTGGAATTACGGTAAGTGGAATAGGTCAACTCCCGGGCGGCCACTATCACTACTAATCCTCATCTCCACTATTTATGGAGATGAGGATACCTTCTCCTTCGTACATTATGACCAAAAGTGCAGTGCAGGTTTTAGTTCAGTGCTGGGTAAGTAAAACCGTCGTCTCCAGACTGCTTCTCCGTGAAACGTGCTGCTTCAACATGAAATGTGAAAAACGCGTTTTGTCCTATGGGTACTAGCAGGTAGTGCTTCATGTCCCTCTCGGCAGTTCGTAGTTTTTGATAGGCCGGAAAAACATGGAAGCCTCCGTATGAGCGACCTGTTCTATGTAAAGACAGATAACTGACTCTTCGCCCGGGAGGATAAGTCAGATTGTTGGCATATGTTATTTTACACCAATGAGGATCTATTTATGAATTAAGACGTTGATTTGAGGAAGTAAAATACTTAAAAACTTACACAGTGTACCTTTAACAATAACGAAAGTGTAAAACGTCATAATCACACCAAGTGGAATGAATGAATTTAGATTCAAGAGACATGCTTGGGATGGTCTTTTTGGTTGAAAAATAAAACACCCATAGCTTGAAATGACATTGCAGCATGATCTTCCATGAAATTATGTTATTTTGAACATCTGGAAGAATAACTCAAGTTAGAATAAGTTCCTCTAAGTGAAACACAAACTGACATGAAGAATGTGACTTTAAACAACTGTTAACATAACCTGGACATTCAAAGACATTTTGAAATGTAACATAAATGTCATGCAATGTGTAAAGCTTTTTCTTTTTTAAACAAGAAAATTTATTGGTTTTGTTCCAGGTTACCAAGGATGCATACAGCAGTATGATTTTCCTGCAGACACTGAGGAAACATTAGGTGAGTGAATTTATAGATAACCAGCCAATAAAATATAGCTGTACTGCCAAAAGTGATAACCTAAGTGTTATAACTTTATGTAAAAACAGGTAACGCTTTATATAAAGCCTGCAAAGTGCATTATCATCATGCTGGGTAACAATAAGACACTAAGTACTACAAATATGTAGGTACAAGTGAGGTCAAGACCTTACAAAATAATGGGCTACAATTTTTCATTTTGGGATTTGCAATATTCTGACGAAATACTTTTGATTTATTTGAAATTTTCTAGAAAATTATTTTAATATGGAATAACTATTAAATACTACAAGGTGGTATTATTTTGCTTATTATAATTATTTTATTTTTATTATTTAGTCCTTGTGCCATATACAAAATAATTGTGGAAATGACATAAATAAATATGTTCTATTGGTAAAATATGAGCACACTGGAGTAACTCAAACCTGAATTGCTACTTTTCAGAGTTATATTTCCCATTAAGCTTACCATGAACACAATTCAGTTCACATCTCAAGATAAATCAAATCCCTGTTGGTGTCTTTAAATGCACCATATCTCTAACCCAGATTTTTGCAGCCCATCAAAGCACTGCACACTGTAATGTGATCTAAGGTGCTTGGTCATTTTTTTTCTCGTAACATGCTCAGTAATTGATGTTCCCATCAGTGTAATTCAATCAGAGCCTAAAGTGCTGTATATCAGCACCAAGCACTTCCCACATAGAAACAGTTAAATGGACAGAAAAGATACACTTGAGACTACCGATAATTTCATTGTCTGTGACTGACTGTGTGTGTTTGCGTGTGTGCAGCACAGACGCAGGGAAAAAGAAAAGCAATATAACTCTGTTAAACAGAGATGTGATAACAGGCAGTTCAACTTGACAACTCAACATGTCAACACACAGACAACGAGGAGGGAGAGTGGACAATTCAAAGGGCTGAGAGGATTCACAATCCCTGAGGGAGATTAAAGACTGACATCTGACGATAGGAAGACGAATGGAGTCCAACAGCTGACGCAGGATTTATTTTCTGACTATAAAGAGCAAAGATTCTGCATCGTTATCCTAGTTCGATGAGCAAATGTGGAGCAACTCTAACAGACTCCAAAGGAAATTTGCATCTATTTTTTCGCTTTCAAGTCAGCAGCAAGTACAGAGGGACTAGTGCTCAATTTGGGTGATCAACAAAGACCATCGCTGCATAACACAAGGGACACAAAGTTAAAGACCTGCCAAACAAGGCTGATTGATCCACATGGTGCACCACAACCTGCAGGGTCTGCAGGAGAACACGAGTCCACCAGAGAGAGACGAGGATGAAGAACTTCATCTCGTAACAAGTAACATCCACCACTGCGCCAAGCAGAAAGCTGAGCATGGGCAGAGAGGGACCATCTTTGACCCCAGGTCATCATCTCATTTACTGTGCTGCTGTCTTAGTCACTGAGAGAAAATGGGCACCAGGTTACAGTGTAATGGCTTTTTTCTGCTTTTATCTTAGCTCCAGGGGTCTAAGGAACATAGGGGGTCCTCAACAAAGCCCCGAAAAATGAGGAATAGTTTATTACTCCATTCATTCATCCCCTGCTAATCCGTCACTTATTTAAGGTCGCAGGAGGTTGGAGGCAATCCCAGCTGATGTTGGGGTACACCTTGGATACATTGCCAGACCATCACAGGCCCACCTTATTTTCACAATGTGATTCATGATCGAAGTGAGCCCACAGTGAGTAAGAGTGACTATTCTGATCATGTTTCACTTTCTCCCCGGTTATTTCCTCAACTGACAACTAGAATTCTGGTCTTGGATCTGATTTCTATCGATAAAAATATTTTCAGCATGAGCAAGACACATGGCAGGCCTGAACCCATAATATCCACATCCTCACTACCACACTGAGCTAAATCTATGGCATACTAGCTCCGTCACTGGCACTCAATGTTGGCATTTCATGCAAATCACTGCTGCATAATTGTCCATTGTGAACATAATTTGCAGGAGACTGGTATTGTATGCTGTTCACATTTTACTGAATATCCTCTTCCAATACATTATCTTCCTTTGGGGCAATTTCACAATTGCCATCTCTAAGAGAAACTATTTTGAAAATATAAACCAGGATCGGGTAGCAAACTGGGCAGAGAGGATTTACAGACTCGTTACAGTTTCATAGAAAAGTAGACCATTGACAGATGGCTAATATAACTGATGGTTATCAATGGTATAACATCTGTTGTCAGCTGGAGTTCTGGTGGATTACCTGATCACCACCAGCAGAAACAACGCTTTCCCTGTATGTAGTAACAGAAATCCTGTAGTCCTCTTAAACTCATGATAACTTCCTTCACCTACGCAGCATCCAAAAAACAAAGTAAACAAAGAAAAACAATGATCCTCGTTAGTCACAGTATACCATCTTATTTAAGTGAGTGTAGGTAGGACAGACTGACAGAAAGACAGACACAGGAGTCATGGCTGTCCACCAACACGTGGCACCCGCTGGTCCGTGTCAACCTCTCTCCATCCACCTCATAAACACACAAACATCTGCACGCACACACGCATGCTTACGTCCGAGGAAGGGTCATTTTTCACCGGGTAATTGGCAGCGAGGCACATTGCCCTTGGGATTCGATAATTCATAACCTCCTCCCATCCGATATCGGATAGCGGGCAGAAATGGGCTGAGACAAGAGGTGGTGTGCGCCAGGAGGAGAGGGAGGGCCGTGGCTGCATCATTAGAGAGGAGAGGTAATGGCTCTTATTGATTCCGCCCCGCCGGGCCCCCTCACCATTTCATGTTTAAAACAACACTGATCCTCATTACCCAAGCAGCCGCAACCACGCTGATAAGAAAGAGAGGAAAGAAACAGAGAGAGGAGGTGAAGAGAGAGAGAAGGGGAAAAGAAAAAACGTGATGGGAAAAGGGAGGACGGGAGGCAGACAGACAGTGAAAAGGAGGAAACAAGGAGCGAGGAAAAGGAAGAAAGTGGGTGCACAGCTTGTGTTTTGCTGTCTTAAAGCCTCAGTTTGAGTGCTATAAGTAATTACTGTCACCCTTTAATGCGTGTAATGCAGTATTACTTGTTTAAATGTCTCTGCCTCCTCCCTCCCACCCCCCTGCAGTGTGTAATAAGGCTAAAGAATTGACTCAAACACAGACTGCAAGGATCTGTCTCATAATTCTCTGTGCTATTATCCTCTCTTTGCTGCTAACACACAGCTCTCTCTCTCTCTCTCTGTGTGTTTGGCCACAGGCAAACACTATCATTACTGCAACAGCAGTATAAGCCCAGCTCTAATGCGCCTCTCTCCCTCACTCTCTCCTTGACTCTTTCCAAATTCAAGTTTTTATTAGAAGGAGGTAATTTGCCAACTTAAATAGCTCCAAACTCACAACTGTAGGATCAAATGTCTTATTCACTTCTGTGTCTGCTGGAATTCAATGACAAACTGCTTTGTTTTTCTTTTTCTTATTAGTCGGTCATGCATCCAGCTGAACTATAAATCCAATGATAAGACACCTCCTGGATTGAGCTTGTGTGTATTAATGCATCTGTCTTTGGTTGGTGTAATGTCGGACTGTATTGCACAAAATGTCTTTTCATAGAGTGATTTAAAAAAAAAAAAAACTACCACCTAATTTGAGATCCTTATCAAATTTTAAGACCAAGTAATTTCCTCGCTTTGATATGTATCCTGTTCTTGGCTTCTGGGTCTAGAATTACCATAGATATGAAGTTTTTCCTGCTAGTTTAAAATAGCTAGACAGAGGTGTTAGCAGCTTGCCACCGTCATAACAATCCTACTGCGTGTGAGACGGATATGGTAACACTATTTCAAAATGCTATTTATGCTTTTCACACAGAACAGCTACTGAACACTTCCTGCTTTGATCTCTGTGGCGTATCTCTTTTTGTCTCGACTACAAATCCCAGACGCCCCAGTATCACTCACAAGCTTTGAGAGAGCGCTCTTTTGTCCCTGCTGCCGAAAAAAGGAAAGATGTAAATATATGTTTATGGCACTCAAGCGTTCAGTTTTTAAAGACGTATATGTACATCTTTGGCATTCAAAGAGTTAAGATATCCAAGTATTCCAGATGTCCCTTTCCAAAGCAATTTTTTTAGCTCCTCTTGGAAGATCCCCAGGTGTTTTCTGACCAGATGACATACATAAACCTTCCAGCATGTTCTGGGGTCTACCCTGGGATCTGCTACCAGTTGGACGTGCACAGGAAACCTCTAAAGAGAAGCGCCCTGTGATGCTGTGTAATGTAGATCGACTGGACAACACACCAACCTTGTTGACCGTCTAGAGATTCTATATTTTACCCTCACTCATGAAGAAGATCCTCAGATACTTGGACTGCTTTACTTGATGAAACAACCACTCACTTCCAACCCAAGTGTTGCACTACTCCCCATAAGAGTAGGAGAGTAATGCAACACTGTTCAGTGTAGAATGGTGGAGCTTTACAATATGTCTGTTTTTGAAAAGATATTCTTAGAAAAATGTTATCAGCTTCAGCTCCTCAAGTTATTTTTCTGCCATTACTCAGAGGAGATGAGCCTGGGCTACCAAACCAGTCAGTTGTCTCCCAGCCCTTGCCATCACCCCTGCCTTCTCTCTGATGCCCTCTTACTATGCCCTTGTTCCCTGACAACAAACAAGCAGTCAACACTCTCCACTCGCTTTCAATTACAAGTCCTTTCTGACTCTTGCCATCCCTATACAGGCCTGTTAGCAGGGCAGACGAGGAGGAGAAAAGGCAGTAAATTGGAGAGATCGACCCCTGAGGGGATAATCCTTGTTCTGTGGCATGCTGAGGGTCAGCATCCTGCATAGTAACGGGCAGAGCATGAGAAAAAAATGGAAAAGAGACTGATTATTCTGATTAGCAATGCATTCTTTCATCAATCTAGCCCAGTGAAACACTGCGATCCACACATAAACACAAAGCCTGACCATCCAGCCAGCAGATCTAAAGATAAGCTAGCTTAAGGGCAGAGTGTCCACAAAGCAGAATGTTCACAGAAAATCATCAGCAAACCGACATGTCGGTCCTCGTCTTTTGACCTCGGAGATAAACCACTAGCTGTATCAACTCAGTCACAGCCTGAAAAGCCACCATGCCCCTAAAGCGGCACAGCTGCTTCTACATCAAGTGCTGTGTGTGTGTGTGTGTGTGTGTTGAGCATTAATAAATAATGATTTGCCACTAAGAGTCTGTCTAGGTCCCTGCATTCCCATCTCTTAGATGTGCAAGTCGCCATCACCCCCTCTGAGTGTGTGCATGCATGGGTGTGCGGTTACTAGTGGAGACATTTTCCACAAAATGCCTCTATTGATGGTAGTCAAGTCAATGGCATCCTTGCAATAGTCATCCACACAGTCAATTACCTCACAGAAAGGCGGGTTATCTCCCAGATAGTCTGAGCTGGAGCTGGCAGTGTGCCCAGAGAGTCTGTGAGGCATGAATGTCTTTCTTGCTCCTTTTTTTAGGAAATAAGATGAATTCAAATATTGGGCCTGTCTGCAATTGACACTGAAATGTGCAGCGAAACTGAGGTCAAGTGAGGAAATAAGCTTTAATTTTATAAATCAAATCCTAAATCTACCCTCTCAGAGTTCTGTATAGCTTTGCGTTTCATTAATTATGTCATCATTTTAGGTGGTGGTTAAGCAGATTTGACCATACATGCAGTTGTGAGGAAGGTTTGAGGCAGTGGCTTTAATCTCACCATGTCCAGTTGACACGATAACCCAGGGGTTGTTATACTTCCTCAGACAGGAGCTCTAAATGAGTTTTTTAATCTTGCCCCGGCAATCTGGCTCATTAAGTATTCTAGCAGTCCTGTGATGTGAAGATGAGACAGACACTGGGCTGCTGTAATGCCAGAAATTTCCCCTTGTTCCTTTGTTCACACACAATAGGGCTTTTCATCTTCCACATTTGACTTGTTACTGAAGAATGTCTTTGATAGCAACAAGCAGTGTTGGGTGAGCTGGTTAAAAACGAGTAACTGCATTACTTTTATAATTACTCATCAGCACAGCTCCATCAAAGATGTCTTCCAACTACAAAGATGTCCAGTAGGAATGGAAAACAAGGCATTATGGTTCATATGTCCTCACAATGAAGCCTGTGTGGATTTGGTTGTTAAAAAGACAAAATTAGACAAACTTCTAGTCACAGGAAGAGGCATTTCTCCACCATCTCATGGTACAACAGAAAACAAGCAGAACTCCCAAACTGTCAAAGTAACAATCTATAATGTAAAATGAATGTAATATATTTTCAACAAGACCAAGGCTGAGCTGCTCAGAGGCTGTAGCCTACTTAGGCACAGTGTGGCTTTGAGCAAAAGGCTAATGTCAGCATGCAACATATTCACAACAAGTCCCTAGCCAGACTTTGAAGCACATTTGACATAGTGGCCTAATTGTGATACTACAACTGTGTCTATTACACAATGGAACTAGGCCCATTTTCGTGGTTTACATTAAGAAACAGGTGTCTGTGAATCAGCGGACAATCATCTTCATAGTATGAACACTTGAATAGTCATAGTCTCTATGGGCCCAATGATTGAAGAAGATTGCCATAAGAGGAAAGGTCAGGGGATCACCAAAAACCATTATATTTTTCATTTGGGAGTGATAATTAACATCTTTACCATCTTTTCAACATTAACATCTAGAAAGTGCTGCTGATTTTTCACCAGTCTGTCATTGGCAGCATCCTCTTCTATGCTGTGGTGTGCTGGAGAGGCAGCATCAAGAGGGGGGATGCCGTCCGGCTGGACAGGCAGGTGAGGAAAGCAGGCTCTGTGGTCGGGACAGGGACAGGGCTGGACTCCATCACATCAGTTGATAGGTACTGGCAGACCAAGCGGAATGCACCCAGACGTGGCAAGAGTTCAGTGAGGCCATGGAGAATGACTTCCGGACAGCTTCGAGGAACTTCTGGTCCACCATCCAGCGTCTCAGGAGGGGGAAGCAGTGCACCATTAACACTGTGTATAGTGGGGATCGAGCGCTGATTCAGGAGGAGCAGTGTTTTTTTCGTCCCGGCCTTGGAGCAGTGGACCATCTCTTCACCCTCGGCAAAGTCCTGAAGGGTGCATGGGAGTACGCCCAACCAGTCTACATGTGCTTGGTGGACTTGGAGAAGGCATTCAACCATGTCCCTCGGGGAGTTCTGTGGGGGGTGCTCCAAGAATATGGGGTACCGAACCCCCTGATACGTGCTGTTTGCTCCCTGTACCACCAGTGCCAGATTTTGGTCTGCATTGCCGGCAGTAAGTTGGATTCGTTTCCAGTGAGAGTTGGACTCCGCCAAGGGTGCCCTTTGTCACCGATTCTGTTCTTAACTTTTATGGGCAGAGTATCATTTCTCTCCTTTTTGCAGATGATGTGGTTCTGTTGGCTTCGTCAAGCCGCAATTTTCAACTCTCACTGGACTGTGCTGAGAATCAGCACATCCAAATCTGAGGCACTTGTCCTCAGTCAGAAAAGGGTGGAGTGCTCTCTCCAGGTTGGGGATCAGCTCCTGCCCCAAGTGGAGGGGTTTAATTATCTTGGGGTCTTGCTCACGAGTGAGGAGAGAATGGAGCGGGAGACTATGTCTCCCGGCTGGTCTGGAACGCCTCAGGATCCCTCCGGAAGAGCTGGACGAAGTACTGTAGCTGGGGAAAGGGAAGTCTGGGCTTCCCTGCTTAAGCTGCTGCCCCCGTGACCTGATCCCGGATAAGTGGAAGCTGATGGATGGATTCACGTTTTCACCTGCACTTTGAGAAGAAATGTTAATTAATCTTATCTTTATCTACTACGTACAGTACATGCACACTACTTTTCTATTTGCACTATTTTTAGTATATGCTTTTTAGTTTAAATTTATATCTATGCTGCTGGTTGCTATGTATCTATCAATGAATCTTTGCAAAACTTCAGGGCAGTCCATGAAATAGACCAACAAACATGGCCATCCTTAGAGTAAAGGCCAATTCGTTCCTAAGACGGAACAGACACGGAACGGACTCCGCGGAGGTCCGCGCGTACTCAAAAAGGTCCATGCGCGTAAAGCTCAAATTTTACGTCCATGCGGACTCTGCTCCAGACTGGTGTCACACAAAACACTGCTCCGCGTGTATTTTTCACACCAACCTGCAATAAATGTAACACTGATCGTCTGATTCACGACAATTTCACAGGAAACTAGTGCGCGGCTGTACAATCGACTATGAAAGCTCTGACAGTCGGCCCCAGTATGAATTGGCCTTTATGCTGCAACCAGAATGGACCTGCATCAAACCATGTCTCTCATTTCTTTGTGATCTCTGAAACAAAACAGTCTACTATGTGACATATACTTCACATGCTAATAACTTGTTTTTCCACAGCATAAGGACCGTGGTTTTGACAACTCATCTAAAACCACCCAGGGGTTTGTAGCTAGCACATGTTAATTGAGCGCTACACTGAATAAGCACGCAGCAGATGAGGCCTTCCCCATTCAGGCGTTGATCAGCAATGGGAGAGTGATGAGAATCGACTGATAGTCTCAATTTCCAATAGCAGTCACAGTGTGACATCTCTTTCTCCAATTAGGACTGGAGAGGAGAGATGAATCCAGTGGGAGCTGGTGTTGCTTTGAATAAGTTGTTGCTTACTTTAATAGTCTCACTCCATTCCTCTCTGACTTGTAAATGATGCGGATGCTGTTGAACCCACGCACACATTTTGACAGCAGCTATTGAGTGCTGCTGGGTTAGTAACCACATAGAGTGTTACTTTCAAACAATTCTTTCATTTTTTTTTTTGACTTGAACTGTAAGCAACTTGGCTTTATGGATGCATAAATCATCCATGATGGCTGGATTTGTTCTGGCAAAGGCTGGAAGCAGGACTAAAAACAATACATTTTAAGTATTAGTAGTCTGACTGACATGACTGCATGACAGACATGTCCCACTGACAGGTTCATGGTAACCACAGAGACCATATACAACTCCAAGAAAATGTGAGAAAATTAGTGCAATTTGTGACTACCCACATGGCCTTGGGCTTCTGTGTCCTATGCAGTGTATTATTTGTATATATTTTGTTTTACAGGTTTTATCATATTTATTATTCTTTTCTGTTTTTAATGAAGTAAGTAATTGTACATACATTTTGGATGTAAAGAAATGCATGAAGAAATACTAACAAATTCAATAAATCCCTCAACATGAATGTGTCTCATTCCAAGAACATATTATTAATTGCATTCATGCAATCATGTATACACTTGTCTGTGTAAACTGCATTCACTTTAGTTAATTTATTTCACTGAATGTGACTTTCATCACCTCCTGTATAACTGAGTTGATCTACTTAAAACGACCAAACTTCATAGCTTGAAAAAAAATGTATGTATCAGTGGCAATGCTTTACCCAAAAGTATTATTAACAACTCACACCAAGGTGAAATATTGCTTTATATGTCAGCTGCTACACCATGTCATCTTATCATAGCACACGACAATTAGCACATGACAGAAAGTGTAAAGAGGCACAGGTGTCTACATGATTAAATATTTCCCATTGGACAGTTATGGAATATGTACTGCAAAGGCAAATATATTTAGCTTCCTGCTTGATATTTATGTTTAGCTGCACAGTTACAAAATACAAAGTAATACTGTATGATCAAATAAAGCCAAATGAATCACCATATGGTGAAAAGGAAATTATAATAGAGATGCAGTAAAATACTGGCACAGTCTCAGGGTAAATAAAGCTATAGAGGAGGAAAGAATTTTATGTGTATAAAGAGAAACACACCAAGGCATAAATGATAGAGCCAATAGTTGAAAGTATACACAGTGGACAGCATATTTATATAACAGGAATGATGTACAATCCAATAATTTAATTATTTTTTGTTTGTTTTTAATTCCACTTACCACTTATTTGATCCAGAATGCTATGTGTGAACAATCATTGGATGGATTGCATTTCCTGAAGTTTTCCTTTATTTCGTGAAACCAGTGCCGTGTCCATTTATACCATGTTGGTTAGGAACAGGCAGAATGCTTGGTCTATGGTTTTTTTCTCAGGATCCGCTGATACAAACATCTTCACACTCTACACTGCTCTTCCTTGGGTCCTCAGCAATACAGCTGCCATGACAGTACATCCAAATTGTGGCTTCCCACAGTCAGAAATAAGTGAAATACACAATGGTTCACAGGAAATCAGCAGGGGCAACTGCCAACGGCCTCATACTAAAGTCGCAAAGGCTCCCATGCACTTAAAAACCTACCTGACAGAGAGAAGTTAGTTATTAAGTTGCAGATTCAGATTTGACATACAAAATTTAACATTTCAAAAACAAAACAATTCATTAAACTACGCCGCATCATAACTGAGGTTTTCACTCTTCACTAGAAGTAAACATGCAGGACTTTTAGTATTAATATTTTTTTTTAGTAATTAATAGTTTTGACTACTACTACTACTGCCCCAAAATCTGCTCCTGAAAAACACACTTAAGGTTGTGGTTATTTGAGGTCAGAAAGACCAGAGAAACACACTTGGTGATTTCCAAGCATGACGGTAACCAAATACAGTTTGATTTGACTGTGCTTCCAATGGGCTATCAGCTCCAGACAGACAGAGGCTTTGCTTCATAGTTGGACTTTAATATCCACTTGATGGAATGGCACCAAATCTTGACCATATTTTCATGGTTCCCATAGGATATTTTAGGGCTGGGCGATAAAACAATACTAATATATATCGCGACAGACACGTCATCAATATTAATAAAAAATATGCTCAATATAACGGTCGATAAATTCACAGACCTTCACTGCAAGAAACTAATATGACTCTCCCTAAAGGCCAATTTATAGTACTCCGTAAAGTGGCGTACGTAGAGACGGAGAGCCCTCTGCGTCGCCGGAGAGCCTGATGGAGAGCCTCTCCGTCGTCTCCGGGCGCAGGATTTTTTTTTTAACTGTCAATCCGTCAAGGGAAGACGGAGACGACAAGGGCTGTGATTGGTCCCCTAGTTGCACCCCTGCAACTAGACATGTCTCCTCTGCAGCAGCACAGACAGGACAGGAACTAAAGTATCGAATTTTCCTTGTGAAAGGAACTCCTTGTGAAATTCAACCTGCTAAAAAAATCAATTTAATTCAGTTAGTAATTATGGCTGGGGTATATTTACACAGAACATAGAAAGTTGTTGGTTTGCGTTCACTATTATCCAATTTTGTGTTGAAAAGAAAGAGGAAGAGGAGTTTTAAAGACTGAAAGCAATCAATGTTGTTCTCTTCTATCTCCCTCACAAATAATTAAATCATAAAATAGTATTTTCTCCTGCTTTTATCTGCGATATTAAGGCGAACTGCTTCACTTTCCGAGGGGGTACATTTCAGCGCAGGGCTGCACAACACGCATCACGACGGAGAAGTGCGAGGGCTCGAGGGGGTCTCCGTAGCTACGGAGTCGGATAACGTATTACGTAGTCGGAGAAGTATATTCCAGCCTTAACTCCACACATGTGAACTCGCACTCGATGGGAAGGACTTCAAGGGAGCAAAAAATGACTGAGCCAATCAGGATCGCCAGGCGGGATTTTCATAGATGTGACGTGACGTGGATGTCAGCTACGTCACTCTGATCAGTGTCACGGGTTGTTTTTAATGTAAGTGGTTGAAGTAGCACGTCATTAAAGATGGCGGACAAGTGGTTTCTCCAATCATATGCAAACGAAGCAAGGTTGGATGCATGAACAAACTCAGTCGTTCCCTGATAGTAACATGTGACGCTACTGCGATTCGCTGTCTGCGAACACGTGACAGTTTCTGTTCGGTTGCACCAGCTCATCACCTCGTGTCTGACTCAAAACAAATGCGGTGTGCAGTGAAAAAAGGAAATGAGTGCAGCAGAGAGCGATGAAATTGTGGGCAAAAAAAAAAGAAAAGTTCAGCTCGCCAGTAAGTCCGTCCTGACACACTGTGCTTGTCACGTTACAGGTGTGTCTCACTGCCGCACTGCTGTCCAATCAGCCGCCTCTCGTTAATTCCTGGTTAATAAATGAGACGCTCGTTGTTTCCGAGCGCAAATGATCGCTGTTTACAGTGAGATTTAAGTGTACATTTGAGTGTTTTTCATGTTCATGTTTCAAGTTTCAAGGGTTTAATGTACGATTTTAAATAGGTTATGAAAAAAAAATCAATAATTATCAATATCAACTGATATGAAACACTTATATCGTGATACAGTTTTTAGCCATATCGCCCAGCCCTAGGATATTTCGTTAAAATTCCTGATCCCCTTTTCATCTAGTGCCACCACCAGGTAAAAATGTACCTATGAATTACGTTCCCATCAACGTCGGCTGTACTTTTTTTTGTCGAGCGAATAAGCAAATGGCGGAATGCTAACATGCTAAAATAATATGGGCAACATCATACCAACCAGACATCAACATCCTAGCATTATCATTGTACTGTACTGTAATGCATTACTGTATAATGATGGTTCTCAGGGTCAGGCCAAACACAGCGTACACATTGTTTAATTATTCCTCTCTGCAGCACAGTGAATAACAGCACCTTCTCTTTCCCACTGGCCTCCCTCCTACCTGAAAGATCTATAAACAGCAGACCAAGGCTAGGCTGTCCTCTCCACTCCTCTCTCTAAAGTAAAAGGCAGCAAAGAGGGTTGTCAGGTGTTCTCCATTAGTGTTTAAAAAGCAGCATCTCACTCCCTGCTGACTAACCACTCACATGTGCTCCGCATGAAAAAGACATACGCTGTCAAAGAAGGCAGAGAGAACAGAGCAGCAACAGAGTGAGATGCAGGTTCACAGCAGCAGGTAGAAATCCAGTTGTTTTTTTTATTATCGGGCAGTCATTTAGTTTCCAAGGTAACTTTAAAAACCTTCTCTTTCTCTCTAAAAATCGAGCAGACATCACCCAACGATGCCTCTGTGGGCAGTGATGTCGACCAGTCCATCCAGATCTTGTAACAGGCTGGAAAAAGGAAGAAAATATGTCTCAAATGTATGGTTCCTCAAGACAGGTGAAAGCTGTTTTATTCAGTACTTGTCCATTAAATAAGCATCACAAAGTGTTACCCTCAAAACCACATAAAGATGGAAAAAAAAGATTTTAAATAATCCCTTCTCTGATTATTTGGTAGAGGCTGATCAGGTGCTCAATCATCTGTGAAGAGTTTTGGCAAAAACAAATAGACAAGCAGAGTTATATTTGATCCAGCCAGAGCTCTGAAAGGAGATGATGCCCTTCTGTTGCTGCTCAGCAATTATTCTGAGGGTTATGATAGCACAGATACAAGTGAGAGCAAAAATACTCCACCTCTAGAGAAAGTAATCAGTAGTCAGTTCTAGCTGCATTCTGTAAGGCTTATACTGTACAAGGCTGAAGCAAAGAGGCTTTGATAGAAGAAAATAAAAGCATGTGGGACTGGTCTCCATATTACTGATCTGAAATTTAAAAAAAACTGTTTTCAACATGTACAATCCTTAAGATACAGCAGTCAGACAGTTTGTGATTTTATTCTTAGCTATTAATTTAAAAAGTCAGGTGTGCAGTCATCAAATTAACATTAATAACTGCATCATCATGTACAACACTGTCTTTTGCCTGAAATTAGCCTTTAAATTACCTTTTGGGCTGGTTGTCCTGTGAGAAAACACAACAGCAGACTGAACACCTGCCAATCTATATGAACATGTGGACGTGTAGCAGGCGTGCGCGCTCACTAGCTTTCCCAGGATCGATAAAGGTTCATGACACTTGGAAAGCGTATAGTTTAATTTGATTATATACATCCTGTAAACGCTGCTTGGTTTCATGAAGATTTTCTTTCCACATTTCCACACTCGCACACAAACCGCCTCCTCCCTGAAACCCAACCTGGATCGGGTTGTCCAGTATCGAGGATCACTGTCGATAAATAAATTTGCTTTTCCCTCCACTTCCTCTGGACTCAATTCCAAACACACACACACACACACACACACACACACACACACGCACACACACCACAAGGCCTGTGTAAATTGTTAGCACCCGCTGCCTGTAATGTGATATTACAACAATTAGTAATTAGACACTATATAACGTTGGAAGATTGAATTTATGTTTGTGTCTGCGCCGTTTGCAGATGTGATGGTGCCGGGTGTCATTGGGAAATTTTATCACTGCTTGGGTAATGGAATCGGGGAGGGAGGTGGGAGGGATCTGAGCGATTGTGTTGTCAGAGTTTACTGACAGAGCTTTTCCTTGCAGACACAGACCCCCAATATTGCCAAGGCAATTACATACAATTGACATATAATTTAGATAATGATGAGACCTTCAGTGGGTGCACGCTTGTGGTGTTCTGTGTGCAAAACAATAGAATAAAAAAAAAACTGCAATAAAATCATTATTATTATGGCAACACCACTACTTACAAAGATGAAAAACAAATGGGCAGATGATGAGGAGAATATTAACAGTTTCATGTGTTGATCAAATGGTTTCTCTCTGCATGCACAAATCTATTTTTCTTCCTCCAGGAAATTGGAAGTATTTCTCCTCTAAGGAGCTTTTGAGTTATTATTTGTTTTGATCAAACATTTTACATTTACGTATTACTTCAGTTAAGAGCTTCATTATCTGGCTGTTTTTCCTAAATTGAAGTAGAAAATGTTCCTTTCGGTCAATAGAGTTTGATAGCCACAATCGACACATGCAGCTTCCTCTCGCCAGGGTTGCTCATAAATTTATGGTTGATATTTTTCTCAGTTTAAATTGGCTCCACTGGTCAGACAGTCTGCTAGATTACCCTTGAGGATTAATAGCACTGAAGTTTGCTATGAGTCATTGTTGATCGACTGTGTTTGTCTTTGGTTATAATTTGGGACAGGTTGTTTTTAGCGGAGCAGGACTCTTCTCTATGTTAAAGTGTCAGCAGATTGATAATTCACACTTACGTGAGCAGAAAAATACATACATAATCAACATATTTATAATAACTTTGAATAATATGTGATGAAAAGTTATTACTCCTTTTTTGTGTTTTCCTACGAATGTCCAGCAACTGGGTGCAGAGGAGCCTCCACAATTCCTGCATCAGTCCTTCCAAAATAAACTCCTGTCTACATAAGAAACAACTTGTTAAGGTTAGGGCAGAAAAGTACTTTTTCAGGTTTAAAGGGTGCATTCTTAGTGATGGAGGATAAAAACTTAAAAGTAGTTGAAAGAAAATGAATATTAGACTCACTGTCTACATACTCTAACTGTCTACATGTCACTGTGTCCTTGAACAAGACACTTAACCCTCAGCATGCTCCCTGGGTGGTTTGTTTAGCAGCCCAATGCTGGATGGTTCAAATGTAAAAGACAAATTTCATATACATAGCATACATACATACCTACATACATATACATATATACATATACATATATATGCATATATGTATAGGCAGGTGAGCGAGTACTTTTGGCAATATAGTGTGTGTGTGTATGTGTATATATATATATATATATATATATATATATATATATATATATATATATAGTGACATCCCATACCTAATCCATAGGGTTCATTTTAACGTCGCTCCATCCTTTGCAGCTATAACAGCTTCAACTCTTCTGGGAAGGCTGTCCACAAGGTTTAGGAGTGTGTTTATGGGAATTTTTGACCATTCTTCCAGAAGTGTATTTGTGAGGTCACACACTGATGTTGGACGAGAAGGCCTGGCTCTCAGTCTCCGCTCTAATTCATCCCAAAGGTGTTCTATCTGGTTGAGGTCAGGACTGTGTGCAGGCCAGTCAAGTTCATCCACACCAGACTCTGTCATCCATGTCTTTATGGACCTTGCTTTGTGCACTGGTGCACAGCCATGTTGGAAGAGGAAGGGGCCAGCTCCAAACTGTTCCCACAAAGTTGGGAGCATGGAATTGTCCAAAATGTCTCGGTATGCTGAAGCATTCAGAGTTCCTTTCACTGGAACTAAGGGGCCAAGCCCAGCTCCTGAAAAACAACCCCACACCATAATCCCCCCTCCACCAAACTTTACACTTGGCACAATGCAGTCCGACAAGTATCGTTCTCCTGGCAACCGCCAAACCCAGACTCGTCCATCAGATTGCCAGATGGAGAAATGCGATTCGTCACTCCAGAGAACGCGTCTCCACTGCTCCACTGCTCGTCTCCACTGAGTCCAGTGGCGGCGTGCTTTACACCACTGCATCCAACGCTTTGCATTGCACTTCGTGATGTATGGCTTGGATGCAGCTGCTCGGCCATGGAAACCCATTCCATGAAGCTCTCTGTGCACTGTTCTTGAGCTAATCTTAAAGCCACATGAAGTTTGGAGGTCTGTAGCGATCGACTCTGCAGAAAGTTGGCGACCTCTTCGCACTAAGCGCCTCAGCATCCGCTGACCCCGCTCCGTCAGTTTACGTGGTCTACCACTTCGTGGCTGAGTTGCTGTCGTTCCCAAACACTTCCAATTTCTTATAACACAGCTGACAGTTGACTGTGAAATATTTAGGAGCAAGGAAATGTCACGACTGGATTTGTTGCACAGGTGGCATCCTATCACAGTTCCACGCTGGAATTCACTGAGCTCCTGAGAGCGACCCATTCTTTCACAAATGTTTGTAAAAGCAGTCTGCAAGCCTAGGTGCTTGATTTTATACACCTGTGGCCATGGAAGTGATTGGAACACCTGATTCTGATTATTTGGATGGGTGAGCGAATACTTTTGGCAATATAGTGTATTTGGTCCATCCACATCAGACTTTCTAAATAGCGCACAGTGTAATCTGTAGTGAAAACGACTGCCAAAGGCATATTGCCAAAACACATTATGATGCTTTTGGCAATGATCGAGGGTCATAAATGTTACCTACTCAGCAATGCTGAGTAATTTCTGGGTTGATTACTGGATGTTATTATTTATGATGACCCTCAATCATTCTTATGCAAGCAGCTGATAATAGAAAAATATATCAATGACAAAACCTGCCTTGTGTGATCAGCGATACTGAAACACAAAAAGAAATCAGAGTGTCAGAGGCTATGAGAGATGGCTCCTGAACATCATGGACAAGCAATATGTCACCCATGTTTGTTCTGGCTTCATTACTGAAAAGCATACATCTTTTTCCTTTTTTCAAAAGGGTCGCTGGTGGTTATAATACCAAGGCAGTGTGGAAGAAAAGCCCAGAAAGTGTAGTGTTGCTTTCACACTTAGACGTGGGGAGTGATCCAACATACAGACACACAGACAGGCTGTCTCTCTGTACTATAAAGTTGCAAGATTAGCAGCAGTAGAGATTATGGTGAATATCAAAGGTCAACAAGGATATAGAGACAGAGAGAGGAAGACAGAAATAGAGAGAACAAGAGAGCTCATCAGTGGTCAAATTTCCTTAAGTACATGTATGGATGTGTTTGAGTCAGAGAAATGGGACAGAAGGAAAAGCTGCAGATGTATATTTGTGTCTCCATGTGTACTTCTGCGATGTGCTGCAGGGATGAAATATTGTTGAAGGCCAACTCAAAGGTTAGAATCACACAGGTTCCCTCAGCAAAGAGCCAACAGGATTTTTCCACTGGGTGTTGGATTATTATAGTATATAGTATAATGTAGAAGAGTATAGTATACACGACGGGGCAGTAAAGGCAGACAAGTCAGCGTGATGACTTCTTGTTCGATGTCATGTGGTGATTACTTTTTGTTATACTGGGTGAAATGGTCCTTCCGTCCTGGGAGCGTCCTGGGAGCAGTCAATACATTATGAGTTCAGAAAAAGGAATGAAATGAATCAGACCTCTGTAGCAGCTGCAGGACTGTAAAAACTCTGACCAATCCCTGCCATTCAGTCCAAATGGAAAGAACCAATCAGAGGCCTTCATGTCTCGTCCTGCACACACCCCCTCCCTCCTCCCCACTGTTACTGGAAATATTCAGTGCAGAAATGCACAGTTAGAGTCTGCATTATAAGTTTTACAACTGTGGTGATGCAGCATGTTGGCTCTCCTCCGCCCTGCTGGCATTGGACGGCGCACTGATGGGAGGCGGAGTAGGGGGTGGAGCTTGAAGGAGGCTCAGAGGAGGTGCCATTTTCAAATCCTGCTCGCTCTCTTGCTCGCTCCCCATGATTACCAAATATAACTTTATCTTTGTTATTTTCTCTCTTCCAAAGCTTCAAACCACAGTTGGTGATTGTTTATCTTTCATTGTTTGAAAGACAAACAAATGTGGTTTCGATGAGTAATATTTTGTTTCTGTCGGGTTTTACAATGATCAGGAGTCTTGTGGAGAGCATAATCAGCCTTTAAGACATTAATCATCTATAATAAATTGTCCAACTCTATTTTAATCATTATATATTTACTTCACATAGTAATAGAGCCAGAAAAAAAGGTTAATGCCAGTATCATAGTCAGTCCTAAACTGGAGCAGATAAATACCTGTGACTACTGCAGTTTGTCTCTGGAATAAATACTGATTGTGAGCTTTGCAAAGCCAGATGTTAATAGATGTCAGTGTTTTTTTTGTTCAGGCTCTAGTGAATGTATAAACCCTCTGAGGTGTAGGTTAGATGCTATTAAACATTTAACAGTTAACACAATAAAATAATTCATCCAAACATGCAATGAAAAACACTCACCCAGGCTGATATTTACAGCGTAGTCACAAACGCCCACTCCATGGGCTTTATCCTGGGTTATCTGGGATCCCATTTCAGAAGACAGGCCTCTGCTTGCATTGGTTTCCCACTTGGTAAGAGAGAGAGAAGAAAATGGATTGTAGAGCCTCTGATTGATAAACCATGTATGTGGTTTCCTCAGCTAACTCCCTGTGTGTGTCTGAAGGTAGGGTAGTGGAAATGGAAATCTTTTAGATCGAGCTGATACTGAAGACACAAGTTTGTGACTTAGACACAGCCCAGACAGGAAGTGGTTCAATGGCTACCACAGCATATGAATGTACAATCTGTTTAGGTAATGGGATGAGAGTTTGGTATCAGAAGAGTTTGGGTTTTTGTTTGCAGTTGTTACAAGTGTTACTAACTATCAGTCTGTGGGCAAAAGAGGCAGAACACGTTGGTTGATTGGTGAGCTTGGAACCCAAAGGCAATTTTGCTTTTATTGGATTCAAATTTGATCTTAAATTGGCTACTTGTGAATCAACCTAGCCATCTCTAAGCTCCATCTCCAGCCACTGCAAACTGTAAACAATTAGAAGTGCACAGAAAAGGATATAATGTGATGGATTTAAATAGCTGATGGGGTCAGAGATTGGTATGTCTGTCTGTTTTTTTGTTTTTTTTTTCCCCACTTTAAATGATCTATCACCAAATGCCATGGTGTTGTAACCTGCATTAGGCCGGCAAAGTGACTGAGATCAAGTTAAAAAGCTCTTAGGGCGTAAGTCTCCTGTGAAAGAAAATATCTTTTTTAGATTTGTACTTAGCTTAAGAAGATCTTTCACTGAGAAGGAAATCTATTATCATTATCTGTTCTTTCAGCAGCTGTTCTTAACTCTTTGAGTGACATTGATGTATTTCAAAGTCATTTAAAATCCGACGCTTGAGTACCATCAATGTAATAATACGTCAAAGTGGGTTTTTTGGCAGTGTATCACTGATCGCTGCCTCCCACAGCCTGTGAGTAATTTTGGGGCTTCTGGGAGATGTGGTTGGAGCATAAATAGACGATATACGCCACAGAGATCAAAGCAGGAAGTGGAGATGATTGCGATTAGTAGAGCTGTGCGATATTACGACAGTGCAGTATAAAAATGTCTACCGTACAATACTAGCCTCTGTTGTTTATATCATAATTTTAACATGTAGCTACTTGGTTAGCTGTGTTGCTCCACGAACGTTAACGTCACTCCAGTAGTGGTGTAGATACACCATGTAAACGTATCATGCAAGTTCAAAACATGTTCATTGTATGAAGCATAGACAAAATGGTATGAAGTCTACTGTAACTGCAGCAATGCTACTGCTTTGTGGTAGCATTTTTACATCACCAGCAAGGACTTGTTTGCAGCAGCTGTAGCTCAGGAGTAAACAGATGTGAAGCAGCATGGAGGATGTTGGTTGCTCTAGCAATTAGTGAGCCAAGTGGACGGATTCTGGACAAAAAGTGGCATTTTTGGTGGGAGTGGTCTCTCCCTCTGATAAAACGAGAATGGAACAAGGTAAAAAACTTTTTTCATGATGAAACAGAGAGTCCCTTCTATCATTTGAACTATTCAGTGTACAAAATATTCTGTGGGTCTTGAAATATGACTCAAAATGGGCAGAAATGCTGGGCACAAGGCACTTCCTGTTTTATAAAACCGCTGGCACTAAACAAGTTATGGAGCACCGTCCCCAGCTGCTGGGCTCAGGTGCCTTGACAGTGGAGGCTTGTGACTCCTATTCACATCTTCATTCAAATTAATTTTAGTCGGCTGCAGAAACATAAGCGACAGCAGAGTTAGATAGGAAAAGTTGGTGTGTGACACTCCTCAACTCATTGACAGTCATACTTGTATTCTGATGTTATTTTTTGAGACATCCAAGAATGTGGGGTCTGTGGGTCGCAGACAGACAGTATTCCCAGTCAGCTGGTGATGTTTCTTTGAACAAGGCTGCAGCTCTGTTCGTGCCACCACACTTCCGCTCTGGCTGTCTGTCATGCTCTCTAGAGGTTGTGAATGTGGACCGTGGTGTTGGGATCAACAAACAACATGGTGGTTGTGTCCTGAACCCTGTCAGAGCCCAACAGCAAAGTGTGTCCACTGGATACAAAACATACAAAAAAAATTTAACTTGAAGCAGAGAACAACCACATTCCTCATCTATCATGGCCACAGTGACTTAAAGTGACGCCTACCATATTATGGCTATTTTATAACTAATAATGCATCATAATGAAAGCAACAATTAAGCAATTGTTATTATTATTATACATTAGAGCTTAAATTATTTCTAACAATTATTTTCATTATCAATTAATCTGCTGATTATTTTCGCCATTAATCGGTTATTTGTTTAATTCATAACAAGTCAAAAATTAGAGGAAAAAAAATCTTATTTGGTGCAAAACTTAAAGATATTTACTTTAATGTGATTACAAAAAGAAGGTAAACTCAATATCCAACAGTCTGAACAGCAACATCAAATTACTATATTAACTGATTAAACAATAAGAAAAATATTTTTTCTCTTGATAATAATCATTGCAGCTCTACTATAAACGTATTATAATCTACTAAGTAGATACTCTATTATAATGCAATATACAGTATATATGGGCTTCATATTGGGTGGTACCCAAAACTTAAAAAAAGGTTTTAATCAGCAAAGTGTAGCAATACTGACATGCTCTAAACTTCTAACAGAAAAAAAATCTATGAGAAAATAATCTGACTTCTCACTTCAGTGTCAAGTCTTCTTTAATACAATTTCATGTTCATTTTGTAAAAGAAGGTCCCATTTAGAGTCAAAAAAAGAAGAGTATGCTTTAGGGTGTGACTATCTTGTGATTGACAGGTTGCTACTAATCCTCTAATCAGATGTCTGAATGTTGGTATAGTATGATATTTTACCCACACTTCCCTCCCAAAAAAAAGCTAAAGTGGTCTTTTAAGTCCACTGGAGCAAAAAGTGGCCGGTATATTTTGCTGCTTGTTATGCTGCAGCTGTCAAAGCTGCTTCTTCGGTCCAAACTGGATTCAGATTTTTTAACCTCTGGGTCTTGGAAACAGACCAAGCATACCAGCGACGGAAGTAGAGCAGAACATTACACCAATGAGTAAGAAAGAGGGGAAAGCTACGAGAGGACAGTCTGGAGATAAAGGTTGGGAAGATGATGGATAAGTGAGAAAGACAGGGAGAGAGAAAGAGAGAGGAAGAGAGAAACAGAGATCCATACAGGCTGCCCGGTTTGGCTTCTGCTTAGAGAATTGAGAAACAGGAAATCGATGGTGGCGGCCAGGCAGCCAAATAATGGAGGCTTTACAGTGGCACACAGCAAACGATGACGATACATTAAAAAGAAAAACACTATTTGGGGGAACTGACATGCTATCACAGGCTTAGGTCTGGTTGTGGAGAGATAAATAGACATGGTAGATGCTGCAAAAATATTCAATGCAATGCAAACACTTAAGCAAAAGAAAGCTCGTTAACAATGTTAACGACCGCTACTCAAGAAATTAAAACATATATGTGCTGTTTATCCTCTGGCTTTACCTCACAGTGGTCTAATGTGAAATCAATATTACTATGAGCAAGTTGGAAAAGCATAAAACATTGGAGGCTGGACAGAAAGCCTTCAAGATATCTACAACCAGTATATATTTTTCTTGAACTCCTGTTAGTGAGGGTTAGATTAACCGCGTGGGAGTTATTTTGAATACGTTATTGACTGTGTTTGGATTGTTTAGCCTTCAGTTTCCTGAACCCACGACATAATGTGTGAAGCAGGGTACCTAATCGGGTAAATAAGGGCAGAGCATATATTATATCGCTCAGTTTAATTGCAGAATTGACACAAAGTCAGAACAGAATTATACACATGGCCGGTAACACTTAAGATCAATAAAGTTTTGAGATGCTCAAGCTCATTCTTTTGCAACATGAAACCTGCAACCCTCTCCTTGTATCCTTTGGAGGCCTCTCTCACTGTAATACAGTTCCTCAGTAATTCTTCATTACAGTCTCACCCTTTCCACTGGTTTACCTCACTCTGTTGAAGTCACCCAATAATTGAAGAGGGAGAAGAGTGTGCAGTCAGCTTCCTCTTAAAGGTCACATGGAAAAAAAAACTGTCCAACTGACAGTAATGGCTACACTGGGATTGGATCTTCCACCGTCTCTGTTAATTTCCTCTTAAACCAGACCAAATGTCAGCAGCAAGTCTGTTCAAGGCTCCTGCAGCATAGTGTCAGTTTGTGGTGGTTTAAGATGGTATAGGATAGGAATGAAGGAGTCATTAGCTATGATGTGGAAGGGGATTATGCCTCATGTGTCTCTGGGTAGAGTTATGGCCACATTGAACACGTGAGCACTGCGTGATGGCTACCTCGCCGTACTGCTGAAAAATGTAATTTCCCTCATTGAGGGATTAATAAAGGAATTCTTCTTCTTCTTCTTCTTCTTCTGCTGCGTCTCTCTGGCGAGTGGTTCACTGCTGTTGCCCAGCGGCCTCGCCAGACAGATTTCACTGGGGCATGTGCCCCAGTATAAATTTCACCAATTTAAAAAAAAAAAAAAAAAAAAAAAAAACCCACTAAAGAGTTTTAAGTCTACATGGCATAATCTACAGAATGTGCACATAATACTTAATATGGTAACTCATTGCTACTTTATTCACACCATATACACATTGCGCACATGGCTACTTAATAGTTTAGTGACACCCCTGCTGTAGCCAGCCGTTTTTTTCAACATGTGCTCATTTGTAATTAATAATAATCATACACAACTAAAAGCCGATTTGCTTATTGAACTGGATTTATGGAGCCATGCAAGTCACTGCATTTTCCACTGATATAAATATTTCAGGATAAAAGCTTTGTGTTAACAAATCAAGGAAATGTTTCTACAGGAAAAAATGCTTTTGAAAAGTAAATAGTGTTGAATGAATGAATTAAGAAATTAATTTGTCCGTGTCTGTCACCAAATTCCAGATATAGACATTGAAACTGTTGTAATGTAGCTGGTATGATGTCAATATATGGTCAAAAGGAAATTTTCACTGTAAATCTTTGCTGTTTCGCACCTGACGTGCAGCTCACACAGGCTAGATGGCAGCCGTAATCTGTTCACATGTGTGCTGCTCATGCTCCCAGCCATTACACTGAAATATTAATATTCAAGGGTGCCTCTCAACTGATGATGAGTACTGATAACAGAGGTAACATAAGCAGGAATGCATTTGGAATTAATTATGTAACGATATATTAGCTTATTTTATTTTTATTAACAAGGAACTTTTTAGCAGTTAAAGCTATATAGCTATATATCCTTCTATCCTGAGAGCAGTCAATACATTATGTGTTAGGAAAGAGGAATGAAAAGAATCAGACCTCTACAGGACTGTAAAAACTCACTGACCAATCCCTGCTATTCAGTCTGAATGGAAAGAACCAATCAGACGCCTTCATGTCTCCTCCTGGTCACATCCCCCCGTGTCCCTCCCTCCCCACTGCTGTTTCTGGAAATATCCAGCACACTCCTCTGCAGAAATACAGAGTTAGCAGGAGAATCAGTTCTGTAGGGAACAATGACAGAGAAAATGCAGCCAAAAATACAACTTCCAGCATTACTTCTGACAACTCACCCTGCTAAACAGGCAGAGAGAAAAAAGAGGGAGTCAGAAAAGACTGTGACAAAACTATGGCTAAAGCTAAGAGGACAAACCAGAGTCAACATCGGTGCAGCTTTTGAGCATTGGAGACAACTAGGGAGGAAGGGGTGGAGCTTAGAAGATGTTTAGAGGAGGTGCCGCTTTCAAATTTTGGTAGCTCTGTTGCTAGCTCTCCAAAATCACCAACTATACCTTTCAAGGTCACTTATTATGCAAAATTCACTTTATAAAGGTGTTCTAACAGTAGTTAGAGTAGTAGTAACTCTAGTAACAGTAGTTCTCTCTGTCCCCATAGCCTGTGAATGAGGCTTCAGGAGTGAAAAAAGCTGAAACAGGCGGCTTGAACATTTCTCGATTGTTGATGTCAACAATTGTTTTGCCCCTCCCTCCAGTAGAGGACACTGACTTTGAGCCAGCCTCCATCCGGATAGACAACCCTCCTCTTAGTTACCGAGCGGCCGCCATTGTTCCTCCTCGCTAACTTTCGCAAACAAACCTGACAAAGTTAGGAGCAAAGCACAGCAGCTGCTCTGTGTTGGCTGCTTCAACGAGCACAGGAGGACCTCTGAAGATCCAGTGGATCAATTTATTATAGCTGGAAATGTAGCAAGAGAGCTTCCCAAAGTTTAGCATGTGTGTGGCCATCATCTCACAAAGCAGGCTTCACTAACCAGTTGAAGATGAAGCTGCAGTGCTAACGCTACAGGGCCATGTTTACAGATGGAGCACTGCAGGTAACGTACTATCAGGAGGCATTCAACATAAGCTCTGTGAGCACAAGTCTCATTTGAAGCTAGTGTTATACACTTATTTGTAATATGGGTGACTCTGCAAAGTAATGTTAGCATCTTTTGCTAGTGCCGAGAGAAAGGGAGGGTGGGAGGCAGGCGTGGTCAGACACAGCTCAGGAACATTTAAAGGTACAGACACAGAAACAGCCTGTTCTCAGCAGAGCTCAACACAGTGATTTTTAACTGGCTGGGATTCAGGACCAGGGCTGAGTTTGGGGTAATACACTTTGAATACAATATTGTTGGATGTCTGAGACCAATATAAAATTGCAGAAAAAAGTGTATAATAGGAGACCTTTAATAGCAGTGTAAAGTAGGGCTGGGATGAAAACTGCATCACTGCAATACCGCGGTCATGTGATGCCTACCGCGGTGTTGAGCTCATTACCATCATCACTGCAATATATTAAATAATAAAATAAAATGATCCCTACATATTTGCTGTTGAAAGTTACAGGACTGTATATTGTGTTTGATATGAAATATAAACAGTCTTTTCATATTATCATATTATCATATTTTATTTCAAGGTTTCAGTACTTCTAATGATTAAATTGAATATATTCACACATAATACACAGGCATAAAACACAGAAGCATTGCATAAACAGGTGTTCAATTTAAATAGTCAGTACTTATAGCAGACACACCGTGTACTGTCCATAGTTGTTTACACTGCACCGTTGAATTGATTTTATTCAACAATAGCCACAAATCATGTTATAAAGCCGAACACTGTGTCGCCCTTTTTATGCCAGAGGACAAGGAGCGAGTGATCACAGAGAGTAGCGGGATTGCGGCGGAGGTGATGGAGTTGCGGTGATCACAGAGAGTAGCGGGATCGCGGCGGAGGTGGCAGAGTTGCAGTGATCACGGAGAGCAGCGGGATTGCGGCAGAGGTGGCAGAGTTGCGGTGATCACGGAGAGTACCGGGATTGCAGCGGGGGTGGCGGAATTGCGGTGATCACAGAGAGCAGCGGGGGTGGCGGAGTTGCGGTGATCACGGAGAGTAGCAGGGGTGGCGGAGGTAGTGGGGGTGGTGGAGTTGCGCTGATCAATGAGAGTAGTGGGATTGCAGCGGGGGTGGCGGAGTTGCCATGATGGGGCGGATGTCGGGGGATAACGCGGTAAACCACCATACCGCACTGATTGGGTGCTTTATCACCACGGTAATAAAAAATCCATACCGTCACAGCCCTAGTGTGAAGTCACAAATGACTAACTGGTCTCAGTAACCTGCTGCCTGCTTCAGAGGAGATGCACATGGTCAACCCATGGTTTGATGACGTCTTTCTACATTTGGAGTTCTGACAAAATAGAAAGTTATCACAGTTTGGTGTGTATATAATTACTTTTTTCCCACTTGGAGGCAACAGAAACAAGCTGTGAACACAATGCTGGTACATAGTCAAGTGTCAAGTTGATGATGCAAAATTGTCAAGAGGGAAAATTCTCTGCACTTTAGCTGCTAAATGCCCTACTATACTGCCAACGTTGTCTGGCTTTACAGCAACATGTTAACCAGAGAACAGGCCCTAACAAGTGATTCAAAATACCACTTCTGGAATATGTCAGGAACAGGAAATCAGTAGCAAGCTAGAACAAAATTATTTGCTTATTCGACAAAAAAAAAAATATTAAAACGATAAATAAACAAAAGCAAATCAATTAAAATAGAAATCTGTCATCATTATTTAGGTGCACCATTATTTTTTATCTAACTTTATATTTATTATTTTTTATTAAACAAATTAAAATTAAGATTTCTCATTTAAATGTCGGGAAGATTTCATCAAATCATATGAAATCATATTTTAATTGAATTAAATTTACATAAAAAAAGGACTGTGCTAAATGGTCATATGATATTGTCTCATATTGACTGACAGTTTTCTGATACCAGTAAATATTGTGTTTCTCCACACAATTGAGTAAATATTGTATCTTGATGAAACTTGTGACTTACAACCTACTGATGTTGTCTCTGTTTGAGTCTCCATGTACCGAGACGATCATATACAGCAGCTAGTTTGGCCACAAAGAGCACAGAGCAGTCACGCCTTTAAAACAAGCAGTAAGAAGCTACAAAGCCGCCATTATAGCGTGCACTGGGGACCTACCTGTGTGTGCAGACTGCTGTGATGAGAGCAGAGAGGATTAATATAATTAATAATTAACTAATAATTAATATATTTTAAGCTGGATCCCATGAAGGTTGTTGGGTTTTGATATTAAAGCAGGAATTTAGACTTGTATATTGCCTCATAATTTCATTACTCATTTCCTCTGCAGCTGCTTTTTAACTGAATCCAACATGAAATAATATTCTGTCCTCTGGAATAAATTGAGTGGAATTTAATTTAAGCGCCACAGACCTTTACTTATAATACAGTATATTCATGGGTGAATTCATATTTTTACACATCTGAAGCACAATAAAATGCACCATATTAAATGTGGATGTCCTGATGGTAAATGTAGACCATGGAAGAAACGGTCACTTCTGTGACCTGTTTACTTCCTGTCAGATACTGCATTAATAGCATTATAACCTCATTTCATTTTTTCACTTTTCTGTTTATTAATTTACTGTCTGCAATTATATTATAATTCTGCAATTATGTAGACCAGAGAAAAAGTTTATTGCCAAGTATATTTGCACAAACGGGTAATTTAATTTGGTATCTTGGTGCATGACATGTAACATAAATGTGGTGCAGAGATAAGAAACAAAAGATAATAAAAAAGTCTTACTATGTGGTAAAACAGAGACAACAACAACAGTGTAATATAGCAGTTAAACAGAGAAAAATAAATAAAAAATAAAACAACTGTACATATAAGCGGCTTAGAATGTGTCTCTTTAAATATATAAACACATATATATATATATATATATATATATATATATACACACACAGACATATACACATATGTACACACACACACACACACATATATATATATATATATATATATATATATATATATATATATATATATATATATATATATATATATATATATACACACACATATATATCTCGCCCTAAGACAGCCTGTCCCAGCTATCTTCGGGTGAAAGGCAGGGTACACCCTGGACACATAGAGACAGACAACCACTCACACTCACATTCACACCTACAGGCAATTTAAATTAGCCAATTAACCTAATCCCCATGCATGTTTTTGGATGATGGGAGGAAGCCGGAGTACCCGGAGAGAACCCACGCAGACACGGGGAGAACATACAAACTGCACACAGAAACACAAATCGAACCCGGTACCTTCTTGCTGTGAGGCTACAGTGCTAACCACTGCACCACCGTGCCGCCAGGCAAGCTTTAACTAGTTAAAATAAATTCAAACTCACCAAACAAAACTTGGCTAGTCTTTCCACTGGTCCAACAACCTGCTGTTCTGGTTTGGTCGAAATAAATCCTTAATTTAACGGAGTAAGATGTGAAATTCTGCCGGCTCAACACTCCATCTTCCTCCGCTGTTTCTCTCGGCAGTGCGGCGACCTGTCGAGCCGCTGTTCCTGCTTCATTTAAGAAGCAGCACAAAGTAACAGGCTGGACTCAACTTGAAAATAGCAAACAATGCTCGTCCATAATAGCATCCTCTGCACTCATATGTTGAGATGCCATTTTCACTGTTAGAAATGTTACACGCGAACACCGATTAAGCGCCACCCGCAGTACTTCCGCATACGTCACGGATACAGGTGACCAGCACGCTCATGGTCTCACCAATCATTTTAACCCTTCAGGCTTGAATTTTGACAAAGGCAAAACGAGTCAATTCAAACTGTATACAATAAGAAATGTGTTAATATACTTAATTTGTAACAGGATTCTTTTTCCATGAATGATATTTATTGCTTACTTACCTTGTTAAATTATTTATATAATATTTTTTCCCCATTTACTTTATTTGTTTTTACTGTTTTCACTGTTCCCTCTAATACTTTTCCTTATGTAATGATGGATATCATGCCTGTTTTGGTGCCTATATATAATATGATGTCTTTTTCTGTGAAAAAAGCTGTAGAACTGCAGCTTTCTCTGTCAATATAGCACACACTGAGGAATTCATTGCTTCACTCTTGTAAATATTTTTTAGTACAAGTACAAATGCTGTGTTGTGAAGATCTGCTGTCCCTTGTCTGTGTTACTTATTTGCATAATAAAGGAGGAAGAAACATCATATGTGTGCAAGTGGCTGTAATGTGTGTATGATGTAATTCCAGATGTACTTTCATACTAACAAGAGCTCAACAAATTTAATAAGACTTAATGATTGCACATAGGTTTACAATTGCACAGGGTAACACCAGCACCGCCTGGAAAACAGATGCATGACAGTGAAACTGATCCTGTGATTACTTTGAACATGATTATCTTCCTTTGTGATTACTGTATATTTGACATCATTACTAAAACTGGTGCATGCTTTTTGAAGGATCAGTAGTGTTCACTCCCTCTTGTACATAACAGAGTAATGGTTTCAACGACGGAGACGGGAAGGCAAAAACAGTAAGAGTGACAAAGTGTAACAAAGCAAAATCCAGTACAAGGATGGTGTGTGTACAACTGATGTCAGCCAATCAAGGCGGTAAGAATGGCAGGCTTCCTTGTTTGTCGAGCTGCAAGGAGATTACTTACCACTGGCCACAACCTCTCATCCCCAAAATCCCCCTCTAACACTCAACAGCCTCCAGCAAATACAGATCTCATGCTCCTTGCTGCCACCCAATCCCTGGCACTGTGCTTCATCCTTTGTGACAAAATCAAATAAAGACAACATAAAACACAAGACAGTGCACACACCGACAACAGAAACAAAGAGAGGGCTCTTCAAAAGCAAGAGGAGATTTAAGCGGTTACAAGAAAACCTCAGCTTAGTCCAGCCACTTTCAAAACAATGATAAGCAGGAACATGATGCACTCTTCATTAGAAATAACAAGGAGTCTCAGCATTTAGAGAGTGATGATTTACTGTGTCAAGATATGTATGACATGCTTTCGTGCAAATGAGAGCACTGAGGGAGCCCTGAAAGAATCACACAGAAAAGATGTATTTCAATAGAAAAGTGTATCAAACAAATATCTGTTTATCAGTCCCCTGTGTGTCAATGAGGGATCCAACACTAAGGCTGAGAAACTGACAGAAAAACAGACTCTGGATGTAAATTGAGAATTACATAAGGACACACAGACAGGTGTTAAGAGCTCTAAATGCTGTCTGTTACCCAGATGTTGTTGTTCAAAGTTATAATCACCTTGACAAAGGGGAAGCTTCTAATACAAAAACTTCACATTTAGGAGCTAACTCCCTTACTTTTGGCTTAGTTTGGGCAAGAAGGAGGGTGAGCGATTACTCCCAGCCTGGCGGCCAGCCAACTTCAACGTTTGAAGATGCCTTTTGATCATGTCTCCATACGTTTTTTTTTCCTCTCCTTTTTTTTTTTTAAAACAACATTAATTAGTGCAGCCGGCCCACAAGGCTCATAGCCGCCATCAGAAGCCTCTCTAGTTAAAATTCTCCATTAGCGAGCACACATGTCCACACAGGAGCACACACCCAAACACACTCCAACAGATTTGTTAAGTAAATGAGAGTAGCTTTATAGCAGCCCTCTGTGAGCAGTAAACAGACGTTTACATCATTATAAAAAATTGGCAGGATGTTAAGACGTGGCAGAGAGCCACCAATGTGCTGCAAGAAGGCTTCGACTCTTAACCAACCTCAACGCACACATGCATCCATACAAACAAACATGTCAATAATAATGCCAATAAGCACACGGGAGATGTTCACGCTTTGTCTAATCCAGTTTATTCTTTCTCAGAAGAAAAAAAGTTGGAAAGGGGAAGCACGAAGTAAAGCAATGGAAACAAAAATATAGAATTTTTCTTCCCATTTTACAACCACATTACAACCCAAAAACAAATAAAATAAAAGCAGTGCTACACTAAAGTGTAAGTGAAAAGCAAAAAGGGGTTAAATAAGGTTTTTCTTTAAGATACAGAATATTCATTTATTATGCATTTTCTGTTCATTCCTTCCACAGTCCACCAGGAAAACGTTTGGAAAGTAATTATCAGCTGATTTTAACTTTCAGCACACTGCTCAGCCCCCTTGCTGCCAACTCCCTCCTCTAGAGCAACAGAGAGGGAGGGAGGTTGGAGACGGGCTGGGTGAGGAATAATAAGAAAAAATAGAGAGATCAATAAGGGGAAGGATGAGAAAAGGAAGGGAAAGGCAGGAGGAGAATGCATGTGAGCTCATCATGCTAGCTGGAAATGAAAACACAGGGCATTTAAAGGAAGTCTGGGCATTAAAGGACTGAAAACCAAACAACAGTCTTATATCAAATTACCTTTAAAAAGTGGATAATTGAAATGAAGACATGAGACATTAAGAGAAACCTGAACTATAACAACCATCACACATCTTAAACAGGAACCTCTGAGTGGCGTTCTGCCGTCTCAGCTTCAGCCCAGCCCTAAAGTGTCCAGCCATGTTGGATCTTGGCTGCAACAAAAGGGTGTGAGAGAGTGTGTTTTTGTAAAAGTATATCAACGTGTGAACATGTACAGTGCGGACATTTCAGGTGTGGACATAAAACATACATGCTTTAATGTACTTCATGTCCTGTAAATGATGACTTCCTGAAGTCTGTACACATCCAGCGCACATAATCCACATGTCGCTGAACAACAGACGTGTGGAGAGAATGTGTCGTAACGTGGGAGGGCTGTGGAAATGAAGGAAATGAAAAGAGGAAGACAGAAAATCTGCAACAAAGTCTCAATTGACCGCGATCGCAAGTCAGATCTGCGTGCGATCCGAGGACAACCAGCTCCCACCAGCACAACGTGTTTGAGTCCGGCTCACACTGCAAGTTCTGGATTTGGACTTACAGTATCGTCCCGGTTTCATCGTCCACATAAATCCTCCTCAACGAAGCAGAAATACCTTCAGAGTCATCTTAACACAAACAAAAGGAGTAAAAAGGTGACTTGTAGAGGAAAAGGATGCAAGTCGGTGAAGAGATGGGTGAAGACTGAGCTTTGATATCCTGACAACCTGAGGTGGATGATTAACAGGTGTTTCTAAAGGATAAGGGGTAGTGGATGGCCAGGGGGTAAGACACTGACTTAAACTGTGGCCAGCTTGCTTGGTTTGCTTCACAAAGTCCATGCTTGGCGCAGAGTACAAAGCAGCTCTGTCTGATTTTGAGGTAAAGAGCACAGTCTATAAACAGCGCCAAAGCAGAAACGTACACAAAGGGCCATCATCCTTTTCTCCTCCCTCTCCTCCTCGTCGTCATTCTTTGTTTTTGTTATGTTTTTTTCCTTTTTTGAGGTAAAGAGTATAGTCTTAAACTGGCTTCCGGGACAAACATTTGTATAAAGCATTGTATTTCTTCTCGTCACCCTTTCATTCGTTCTTACTCTGCTCACATTTGTGTAGTCGCAAGCTTGCAAAAAAGTGAAGAAATTTCCTTTGCTCTTTTATTGTTCTGTCATTCCTGGGTTTGGATTTACCAAAAGGCATCTTAGCAGCAGGGATATGATCAAGCCGACAGAAGCTGAAAACAACGGCGGACATGGGTAATGGTGGGATTTAAAAAGAGCGGGCATAATTCAAAAGAAAAGGGTGGAGGTTTGTATCCAATAAAAAAAGCCTGCAAAAAAAATCTTGAGAAACGAAAAAGAGAAGAAAACAAAAGTGAAATCCCTGTTGGTGCTAAGACACCGCCTGAACACCGAGATTCTTCTGAGGGAGCAGCCGCTCAAGAGCACTCCTCTCCGATGCGCTGGCACGAGCGGCCCACCTTGCGGTCGAGCTTGACCATCTTCAGGACGGCCTCCTGGCGACCACGGCCCAGGTGGTCGAACAGACACTCGTGTTGCTCGGGGAGCCGATGGAGCATACAGAAGACATAACCTGGAGGAAACATAAATATCACTGCGGCTGCACTTATGAAAAAAAAAACATGCACAGGAATACAGTTAAGGTATATCAACACAGATCTCTTCATGCAGGCTAAATTATTTGTGAATATTGACACCACTACAATTTACACAAAAAGGTATAAAGCGACACCGTAGATACCATTGCAGGTTGATAAACATCTCTTTAAATCTTTTTAATGGCGAAGGGCAGGTAATATTTAGTGCTTTGTGTAAAGGGCCTTGTTACCAGAGAAGACATTCTAGTTGATAGCTTCCTCTTCTGACTCTATTCAATGAAGGCAGACAACCCTCATGTCTCTCATTGACTCTCTGTCTCTACTGTAGCACTCTCAACAAAAGGCCCCGCCACTGCAGGAGGCTCGTTAAGCTCAGAGAAGCTCGTTAGCGCTCATCGTCTTAAATTCATTCATTAATACACATAATAACACTGCTGGCATTCAATGAGCAGTGATTAAAAGCCCAGTTTGACAGCTGGTTGCTATGCAATTAAAACCCATGTGATTACAGCGCATATGAACGGAGCAGAGGGGAGAAAGTTGTGAGGGCTGCTTGACACTGCGAGCGACAACTCATCACTAAATCTGCTTAAATGCACAGAAAAAATGCTTTGAGCCAAAGGCTAATGTGAGACAATGCTATGTACTTTAACAGACATATCAGTCTATTTTAAAAGCAAGACAAACACAAATGGTGTTCATTTACAGCCTGAATATGAACTGTATGTGTTAGGACTGATTTCAATAATTATAATTATTTATAACTGATTTTGTTATTCCATACTCCTTTAGAAACTCCTCAAATTCAGCTCACTGCTGATGATTTCCTAATCGGACAGTGAATCGAGTTGACTTTCAAAACATCAGTGAGCTTTAGTGATTTTAGTAACATAGTTAAATCCATTTGTAAGTTTCAACTTTTCAAAGTTTTCATTGCACAAAGCCCAAGCTGTGTTAAATATCAATTCAATTCAATTTCAAGAGAGTAGCTGAATAAAAATGTACACAAGGAGTACAGAAATCCGTAAAACAGCTGGTTATTGTTGTAAAGAGATTCATTAATAAGTAAATGATTAAGGTGCCATATGACTTAGCGTTTACTTACTCTACCTAAATTCAAACCAGCACAGCATATTTTCTCATACTGGATCCACTGGAGGGGAGAACCTGTTTGACCTAATTCGCTTTTTACATCCCTGCACCCTCACTCCGTTTCATACCATCAAGTAGTCAGATCCGTTTGTGAAAACACTAGATCAGATACTCTTCATCTCAGCTATATTTTCTCTTCCATTTACCAAAAAGCATTCATGCTTTCAACTCATTACCAGACCTTCTTGCCTTACGCTGTGAAATGTTCTGCAGAACCATTAGCAAAAGTAATCTGCAATTACAGCAATAGTCAGAAATCACTCTAATTGCCACCATTTCCCCCTCACTCTGTAAAAAGCATGTTTCCATAGAGAGCATTGAACTATTAAGCATGGATGGTCTATGCATTAAGCAGAGCCTGGTGGGGGGAAAAAAAGCAAGTCAATTTCCAATTTGGAAATTATTGCGTGGGTTTAAGCAGATGGTCTTTAAGCAGTGAAGAGCTGTGACTTTTTAAGTACTTTAATTTGTATGCAAACAAGTTGATTAGCAAGCTAAGTATTGCTTTAAATTGCATTAGTGTTTGTGGTAATTGGCTTATGTTTTATGTGCAATGTGAAACGTTCAGGCTCTATGTAATGGTCCCCCAAGGCGAGCAAATACGCTCTGGTCATCGACATATCCGTCAACACACAAACATGCTCAGGTAGGAGACGCATTTCACAGCACTGGGTGTAAAATTAACATAACTGTGACCAATTTAACCAACATGTATTAATGCATTTAGGAGGCTAATATTAACCACTGAAAAAGTAATTTACTACCTCATGCACATTCCAGACACTCGCCTGAGGTCTTAAATAAGTGCTTAATATATGTGCGAGTGAGCCTCTGCATGTAAAAAACAGGTCATGTGTTAAAATATGTGTCCTAATGTTTTTTTTTCACACATGTAGAGTTGTAGCATCATACCACAGCGACAGGAACCCAGTTCTTGCTGAACCAGCTCCAGTTTGGTTTGGCAGCGATGGCAACGTTTACGGCTCCGCTGTTTAGAGCCGCTGCGAGGCAAGGATGACGATGACGCAGACAAAGATGACGATGACGATGACGACTCCTTGCCGTCTGGAGCGTCACCCGCTCTTGCTCGCTTCTCGGGTGAAACATCGCTTTCCGACTCCGAGGCTGGATATCAGCAAAAAAAGAAAAAAAGAGAAAAAAAATTGGCTGTTAGCTGCCCATGTTTGGAACAAATTTAATAGTGAAACCTTATGTGGTGTTAGACATCTTTATTTTCAATGAGTTGCAACAGCAGCATCTTAAATGAAATGTTAGCCAAAATATTCATTCTGTTCTAAAATAATAAAATATTTTTAAGTCATTCATGACAGCATGAATGGAAATATCCAAGCTCTGTACAGAACTGGACAAACAGAGGCCATGCAGAATTAAGGTTTCTGTTCCTGACAGAAAACAACGTGACAATTAATCTGCCTGCAAGAAATGGTCTGAAATAATTAATCTGCCAACCTTCTCCACCTTTACTACCCATATAATAATCCAAAAAACATTCATCTCATTCATCATGTGTGTCCGGAACAGCAGCTTTGACTTGAATTTCAAGCAAAACTGGGAATAATAAGCTCCATAACAACTCTCATTTAATATAAACTGGGAGAGAACAGATGATGTATGCTGGAAAAAAAAATAAAAAAAACTGTGTTAGATAAAAAGGTACTTTGGAGATTAATGATTCACCTGCATTAGATTACATTGAATCCAGCACCTGAGACAGGAGGGAGCACATGTAGCAACTTCCACTGGCCGCCTGGAATTTCAACTCAGCTTTTCTCATCAATCCTGCAGACTTTTTCCGTGGCCTGGCCGAATGCTGATCAGCGCTCAATAAATCTCTGAGAACTAGGCCAAGCTGAGCAGCCAGATCCCCCCAGTCTGCCCATCGATCCCTATATGTGCGAGAGCATGTGTGTCTGTACACGTGCAAGTGCATGTTGTGCCTGCCTTTCGTTATCCTGGTAAACCTCCGTGGCCAATTTACACCAACTGGAACGTCAACAACTCACAAGTAGTTTTATATACATAAAAAAGACAGTGAACTGCAATCTGATTAAAGGCTGTAATTGGTCGCACAAAAGAGTATCCAGGGTTTAAACTAAAATACATTTAAAGAGACTGTAAACTCAGCCGCAGCACATAAGGTTTAAACAATGCTGCGTGTGCATGGATGTGCTCACATGATCCCACAGTGTTAGACGGGGGATCAACAGCCCTGCCGACTATGCAGTTGTCTCAAGTCATGTGTGAGTTTTCACGTGTATGGGTGCAGCAGGTTGTGTCAGCTAAAGGTGAACGCACAATAGAGGGGAATTTACACGAGAGTGTGCAGTGTTTTTGACTCCCACCTTGTTCTACATATTTTTAATCAGTTCCGCTGATAATCAGGTGTATAAAATCACGCACCTAGGCATGCAGACTGCTTTTACAAACATTTGTGAAAGAATGGGTCGCTCTCAGAAGCTCAGTGAATTCCAGCATGGAACTGTGATAGGATGCCACCTGTGCAACAAATCCAGTCGTGAAATTTCCTCACTCCTAAATATTCCACAATCAACTGTCAGCTGTATTATAAGAACGTGGAAGTGTTTGGGAATGACAGCAACTCAGCCACAAAGTGGTAGACCACGTAAACTGACGGAGCGGGGTCAGCGGATGCTGAGGCGCATAGTGCGAAGAGGTCGCCAACTTTCTGCAGAGTCAATCGCTACAGACCTCCAAACTTCATGTGGCCTTCAGATTAGCTCAAGAACAGTGCACAGAGAGCTTCATGGAATGGGTTTCCATGGTTGAGCAGCTGCATCCAAGCCATACATCACCAAGTGCGATGCAAAGCGTTGGATGCAGTGGTGTAAAGCATGCCGCCACTGGACTCAAGACCAGTGGAGACGTGTTCTCTGGAGTGATAAATCACGCTTCTCCATCTGGCAATCTGATGGATGAGTCTGGGTTTGGCGGTTCCAGTGAAAGGAACTCTGAATGCTTCAGCATACCAAGACATTTTGGACAATTCCATGCTCCCAACTTTGTGGGAACAGTTTGGAGCTGGCCTCTTCCTCTTCCAACATGACTGTGCACCAGTGCACAGAGCAAGGTCCATAAAGACATGGATGACAGAGTGTGGTGTGGATGAACTTGACTGGCCTGCACACAGTCCTGACCTCAACTCGATAGAACACCTTTGGGATGAATTCGAGCAGACACTGAGAGCCAGGCCTTCTCGTCCAACATCAGTGTGTGACCTCACAAATACACTTCTGGAAGAACGGTCAAAAATTCCCATAAACACACTCCTAAACCTTGTGGACAGCCTTCCCAGAAGAGTTGAAGCTGTTATAGCTGCAAAGGATGGACCAACGTCATATTGAACCCTATGGATTAGGAATGGGATGTCACATAAGTTCATATGCGAGTCAAAGCAGGTGAGTGAATACTTTTGGCAATATAGTGTATATAATGTGTATACACACACACACACTCACACACATACAGTATACAGTATATACATACATTTATTTATGTATATATACACACGTATGTACGTGTGTGTGTGTGTGTCTTTCCCTCTGCTGTTTCCGCTGGAAGAACAGTTCACCTGCCTATTTTAGGTCAATCCAATGCTGTTTTTTATAATTGGTCTCCAATACCTTAAGAGGACATGACAAACACAATGTGAAACACAATAACAGACATTGTGACGGTGGAGCCACGGCATACCTGACTCAAAGGAGCGTTTTGTGGGAGTGGAGAGAGAACTGAGGACTGTGTCTGTGCTGGATATTTCTGAAAGAGAGGAGATGAGAGATGAAAATAGAATAAAAGAGAAGGCATAAGGATATTAGTTTCTTGTTGCAATCCATTTCATTAAAGTGTGAAACAAAATCAAATGTCTTCTGGCTATATTGATTTAGAACAGAGCAATAAATAATTCAACAATCAATCATCTAAAAATAGAGACTACAATTGAAAACTGTACAAACTGTCCTGAAATGTGCACATATTCACTAGAAACACAAATACCAAACAAAGAAGCCAAATAATTGAATAAGAAAATGGTAATCTGCAGGTGATTGACAGACTAGGTCATGTGTTCGTTTGCCCTACAAGGAGCACAGCCTAACAGCCTAACAGCCTGAGGACCGAAGCTGTTGAAGAGTCTACTGGTGGTTTCCTGGATACTGCACCAGCATTTTCCACATGGTACCAAGATAAAAAGGCCGTGACTGGGGTGTGTGGAATCCTTTATTAGGCAGTGAGCTTTTTTTTCTTCTTTCATTCACAGAGACTGTGATGATATCTGTGAAGCAGAGACGGCAATGTGCACATGTGCAGAGTAAAGCCAGCCAAAAAACATCCACCTGATCTTGATAACGTTTTAAAAGATATTCAGTTTACTATGAGGAACACTTATAACAGTAACACTACTGCTCCTACTAACCTACTAAGAATAATAATGTACTAGTCTAAAAAGACCAGGTAAATGTGGGCACATTTTTTTTGTTGTAGCCACCTTATTGTGCTGTCCTGGAACGGCCTCCACAAATAACCTTGTCACAGTATGGCGATGACCGATGAACTGGCAATTGTGGGTGTCCTCTTAAAACCTTCACTTCTGAATGGATACCCTTTGCTATCACTCTCTTTATCTGTGTCATGAGGACAAATATAGCCAGGGCAGGGGCACTGCAGTTGCTGCTGCCACAAACTAGTAGCAGTCATCTGCAAAAAGTTACAATACTCTCTAAAAAATGAGAGATTACGTACTAAAACACACTTCTACATTACTTCAACATGTATGGAAAGCATTACAAATTAGACAGACTTTCAAGGAGTTCTTCGTATGTTAAAAAAATGTAATTAAGAGGCCCTTGGCCTTAAAACCATTTACACTGAAAAGAGCTTAATTTCTCTCCAATCAGCTGCTGTCTCACCATCCTGAGCAGGTAGAGATGCCGCTCCTGTCTCTCCTGGCAATGGGTCTTCTGATGTGTTGGGCATCGACATCAGTGACTGACTAATGCCGTTTGTTTCATTACAGAAGACGTCTGCTTGGCTGCTGCTGCTGCTGCTGGAGCTTGAGGAAGCCTTTGGGGCACAATCATTGTCTAGCTGTTTCTTCTGAATGTCTGTGGAAAAAACAGTGAGATATTTGTGTGTGAAACATGTTTGAATGTTTTGTTAAGTTGGTCAACAAGTGTGACATAGAACTCAGGTGTGTCTTTGAATATGAAATACATTTTGAAAGAGTGGTGCACACTGACACAGTTGACACTGATCATGTTGATCATCTTGAAGATGACTAAATATTCTTAACTAAACTCAGATGTTAGGGGTGAATAACACTTCACTTTTTGTCTCAGACATTCTCTACTTTCCGTCACTTCAAGGACTTTCCACTGGCTACAGAAGTGGAGAGATTTTTGACCCATCCTCTCCGCCACACACAGGGTATGTTAGACACAAGATCAGTGAAGCAAACAAGCACTCAGAAGAACAAAACTCACCTGCAAAACATTTTGAGCAGAGATTCATAGTTTTGCTCGACCTGAGGAAAAAGAGAGGGAAAGCAATTATGTTAATCAAAAAGCTTGACTAAGAATTAAGAGTTTCCATGATCCTGAAGTCCCAGGCTGAGAGATTATTTCTCATTTGGGATCCTGGTAGAGAAATATTCAAGATGAAGAGTGTGATCCAGACTGCACTATTAAATTATTCACTGAATCCCAAACTGTCGTGCTATGTATGAAGCTGTTAAGGTCTAAGCAGCAGACTAGCTCGGAGGCTACATCAACTCAGTTGTGACTTTCATTTAGCTCTGCACATCTGCAACCCATACAATATAAAATATGAATCATACACTTGTTTTAGGAATTTACACTGTCATCCAGGTGTCCTCATATAGGATTATATATGTTATAACAGTTAATTATTTCTTTTAATATTGACATTAGAGCAGACCAATTCTCTCATTGTTCCATCAGTGCAGCCCGGTGAAGCTGTGATGATTATGGCCAAAATGATAATGACTATTACCACAAATAAGCGAACAATTAATATTGAGATCGCAATTATTCACTAATTTTGGGACCATAATCTCAAACAGATAAATAAACACTGTACCTCTATTGCTCAGGCAGAAACACCACTTTAAATAGATGTCTATATGGTGTATCTGCTGGTAGGTAAGGGAACCAAAGTTTGCCCGCATTGTAACCATGGAAACTTGAAAAACCAAGACTGTTTTGGGCTTTACAGATAAAGTTCAACATATATCATTAGTGGTGAATATAAGATCATAATTATATTGTAGATAGTGATTAAGATCAATGGTCATTTGTAAAAGCTCAATGTTATCAGATGACTTCCAACAAAACATTTGCCGCATGCATATTTGACAATTAACACAACTAACATGACAACCGCTCATCTGGTCTAATGAAGGTGAACGAGAGGCATGAATGGAGAACATCAGAAACGTTAACTTGCCCTTTTTACTAGCTACAACAGTTTCTAAACATATTCTTCCCTCCTAATCATGGATAAAAACATAAAATGGCTGCTGTTATGGTGTTGATCATTGAAGCCTTGCTGATTTCAGTGGCACAACTCGATCACAGCAGATGGCTCTTGCTTTCCTCTGAGAGGGCTCCTCTCATTTCCTCTCCAGCCCTCGTCCTCACTGTCTGCACATCGAGCGTGACGGTCGCTGCTATCAGTCACATTCTATTTATTTTGGGTGCTTGGTTGCACACCTTTGTCCTCATTTCTAAATGTAGGGTCATCTGCAGTCGACCTGAGGGCTGTCTGTCAGTCTGCCGCTGGCGTGTGGTCGTGGGTGTAATAGAGAATAGAGGAAGTAAGACGTAAAGATAGAGGGGGAACATCATCATGAGACACGGGCGGGGAGGAAACTAATACTGGGTGAAAAACAAGTCATATCCTGTCGTCAACTTCATAAATTGGAGGTAATCAACTCAAAGATTAATTAAGGAACTAACAGGGGTGAGAAAGAAGGAGAAAAAATAGCATACAGGAAAGAAACTGTGGCATGCTTGTTAGGCAGAGTGAAGTTTGAACAGACAACACAGTTGGCCCACTGCTGTTACTAATGAGAATATCTGATTGGAACAGACAGGAAGTTGGGCTCCGTCGCCCTGGTGACGCAGCTTGAGTGACACAAAGGAGCAACGGCTTGGATGGGTGATAAATGTTTTGAGGGAATTATGTTCAATTAAACACTACTGACACGAGCTGTAAAGTACAAAATAACTTCATAAATGCAGATACGAGTCACAGGCGTTTTGTCGCCCACATGGCTGAATTAGTTATTAGACAATGCCATATATGGGGAATAAAACAGTGACAGAGAAGGGCTCTGCTGTGTTTTATGTTACAGAGAGAGAAGAGATTACAGTTCTACATTTTCAGCTGGAAAATATCCAAACGTTTTGCTTTGCTGAATCTATAAGGACGGCTTGTTGATCTTTCAGCATATCCATCGTAAAAAACCCATGCATTCAATAGAGCTGTTAACTGTTATGAATCGCAAGGGCTAATTAATAAACTTATTGATAATGTGATTGCTGGACTAATCCAGCTATACTTCGGTGCCTTGGCTACAGCAATTTCATTACTTATCAGCGTCTGTTGAGCTAATGTGAAATCATTAGGAGGGTACTATAGTCGTATGGATTTTAGAAATTCACAGTGTACAGGAAAGGCAGTACATAATGTGAAGTATATTTTGGCAATATGAATATGTATATCATGAGGTGACGTGTCAAATGGCACAGATTTTACCACGCCGTTTCTACAGAGATAACTACACTGTGTGTCTTGGAATAACTATGTATAAATGTACATTGGATTGCTTTATGGCGATCTAGATTTATTTTAGCTTTAATTCAGGTTTTTGGTTAGCTAAAATCAGACACACACTGGGGCTGGAGCTTATTTCAGCTGTCATAGGGTGAAAGACAGGGTACATCCTATATGAGTCTCCAGTTCATCACAGGGCATATAGAGACAGACAACCACTCACACTCACATTCACACCTACGGACAATTTAAATTAGCCAATTAACCTAATCCCCATGCATGTTTTTGGATGGTGGGAGGAAGCCAGAGTACCTGGAGAGAACCCACACAGACACGGGGAGAACATGCAAACTCCACATAGAAAGGCCCTGGGCTGGGAATCGAAACCTGGTACCCTCTTGCTGTGAGGTTTTAATTTTGTTTTTACATACAGTATAATCTCTTTCGCAGCTGAATTCCCAGAAAAGTTTGTGCATCACATATAAGCTGCAAGTACCAGAATAGAAATTTGTACTTTGATATTATCTGACACTGTAAATGAACTCTCTTTTGAACCTTGAGATAACATTAGACCAATGTGCCATGTAAAACCTCCTATGAGTAGCAGCCAACAACAAAATGTTGGGACATGACAGAGATACAGGACTTAAGGGGTGCAATATCAGCAAAAAAAAAATGAGCATCAGATTATGTGGTCTGCACCTAAAATCTCTGATATAAGCACTCCAATACCATCAGTACATTCCAGACTCCTCTCCAGCTCTTCTATCCAGCAGCTGAGCCCAGTGATCACAACAACAGCTGTGCTAAGGTGCTAACAAAGTAGCAAGGAGTAGGAGTGATATCGACCATGTGGCAGTCCGAAGAAGACTAGCATAATAACTGATGTTCTAGTCTGTGCTCAACATGCTCCCTAACGCTTTCTGCTTCCTATCCAGATACTGTAACAACCGTTGTTCTAGTCAACACACAACATTTTTTTCCTCAATCATAAAATTCCAAAATTGTTGACATTTGTGGACAGTTTTAACCACGCATTTGAAGCAAAATCACAAAAAAACAGCACGAAGATTTTCATGGTCTTCTAATTTATTTTTAATTTTATTCTACTCAATTGCACTATATGCTTATGTTTAAGTTATAATAGTTATGTTCCACTTTATAATATATTTCTTTGTTATTATTGGATTCACTGTGGTTTTCAGTGTTTTCTAATTCATTTTTCATTTGTTTTATTCAACTGTATAATATTCTTATGTTTAAACTTAAAATTAATGTAACCCATTGGTTAATAATAAATGGGTCATTTTTAATCATACCTAATGTTGCTGACTGTTGTTCTCCATTTGAGTAATATTCCTTAATCAAGCCTTTTCTAATATGCCATACTACAAAATAAGCATTTAAAGTATGTATGATTAGTGCTAATACCATATCTGATTAATATCGGTATCGGCCAATACTGAAGGCTTTCTGTATCGTATTGAAAGTGAAAATCTTGCATCAACTTACTGAGTGGAACAAGTTAAACCACATTTGCCAACAAGGAGCAACACAGACACACACACAAAACTAACGAAGACCAACACAAACAATCCACACCTGCAAAGAATATAAAAACTGACAAGATGAATGAGCAGAAAATAACTCAGCTTATATCTGAATTAGATGAGAACCCTGTAGTTCAGGCTCATCTGTATATAAAAAATCATCCTGCAATAAATCAGGCCAACTAAAGTCATCCAAAACCTTGCATTATTATGGTACAGTACAGTACAGCTCAAGTTAGCAATAATATAAGTTGAAATTTTACTAAAGCATTCTACAGTAAGATCATCATTAAAAAATTCAGTGACCTTCTCTGATGTTTCTCTGATCTCAAAAACTCACTTTGAGACAAGTAAGGCTTCTGCTCTCAGGGAGATACAACAAAAGGAAGAACAAGCATTAATCTCTCACTAAATGTCACATGCATTTACTGTTTATGAGCCACAGAGCACCAATCACAACCTGAATGTGACTCTTCAAACAAGTTTGCGGCAGAAAGACACAAGTGGAAGTCAAAAAGTGAAGAAAAAAGGGACACTGGGGCCCTGATGCTATAAAACAACTTGAAGGAACTTGTGCTTCAAATGCTGTCATACATCATGCTGACAAGTCTGGAACATACGGAAGAACTCACAGGTGATTCCAACCACTTCCCATTTTTCCATCCCAAATCCAAAGACATAAGGTAACAGTCCTCCTGTCCTACAAATAACCAACACTCACACTTATAAAGCCTACAAGAAGGAGACTCTAATCTATTCTACTCCAGCTCCATCAGGCAACAAGACCTGTTCCATTTCAAAAGGCTGACAATACTAAGAAATGCATCCGTATTTTGCCTAAACTAGAACACCATCAGTTCATACGTTTCTCAGTGTACTATCAATACTTATCTATTGTGCTCTGGTCAACTGTGTAATGAGACAATCTGTAAACTACTTGAACCAGAATATATCACATGCAGGTGTTAAGGTGCTCATTAATTAATGGTGAATTCAATTTAGCACTCTGAAAGGACCGTGGATATGTTATACTGTAGAATATATTAAACATTATTTCGTACACTGTTGTCCATCTTGGAATAAAGAGAAACATCACTGAAATCTCAGTGAAATTTCCAGTGTCAGTGTTGATTACAAACTTCGGCAGGAAGGGGCGGAAAATTTCCGGAAAGTTTCCCATAAATTTCCATGGGAAGTTAATCTTGGAAATTTTGGAAATAACAGAAGTCATAAGCAAAACCTCCATACAAAATGTGTTCAACAGATTTCTGGAAAATAAGATAAGATATTGTAAGAATACTAATGCAATGTGATGAACAGATACAAATAGTAAGGTTAGCTAAAAAGTGGAATGATCTTCAAAACATATTGCAGGAGGCAGAAAAAACAGCCACATGTGGTAGCTAGCATCTGCCTTATGTTATGCTAGCTATGGCTTATTTAGCATCTAACTTATCAGATTGCTAGCTACTAGATGAATACTTTTGTATATTTGCTATTTAAACGTTTATTAAATATTTGTCCCCATAATCATCAAAACTTATTTCACTTTGTTTAGTCCACAGGCTCAAATGTGTGCCGTCAATGGGGATGGCTAGTGGCTACGTCACTTCCGTGTCCAAACCAACCAGAGCCACAATGGTGCAGTGCTGTGTCCCTTGTTGCAACAACAGAAATGAAGTTAATAAAACAATTCCATATTACCGATTTCCTCTGGATGAAAACGAGAAGAGAAAATGGCTTAAACTGATGCGGTAAGTTGGCTCTCAAATCATAAAAAACACATTTAAATGGAGGCTAGAGCTAGGAGCTAGCGTTAGCTAGCTAGTATTAGCGCTACACATTAGCCCAGATAACGTAACTGGTTTATGTTACGATGGAGTGTGTGGGCCAAAAAAGTCTGCAAAATACGATGTGATCGTGTAAAAAGTTACAGGTTCCCTGGCTACAGCCATTGCTCTTTACATTGACTACAGCGGGCTGGACACGGAAGTGACGTTTTGGACCACGACGACGTCACACTGGCCATCCCCATAGTCTAATCTTCTGTACATGTGATGGAGGCATGCATAGTACCAGTAGGGGGTGTGGTCTCAATAGCAATGCAATAAGCAGTGTGTTCTGTGAATGTGATTGAGGAATGGCATGGATATTCAAGTGTATTTGTAGGGCTGTGCGATATGGACAAATTCTATATCCCGGTATAGCCAAGTTTATATCCCGATAATGATATATATATATATATACACCGATATAGTATTTTTTCTGATATGTTTTTACTTTCCATTACGCTCTCCTCCGTTGCATAATCCCTTATATGCTTTTATTCTGAAGGCTTACTTTGAGAGCAACCGGAAGTCCGGCTATGTTTGCGCTGTGTTTTACTATGCAGTTTGGCTGCTAATAAAGATGTGTTTTAAGAGATAATAAATCATTCACACGCAAAACGACATCCTCCATGGTGCTTTACCTCTGTTTACTCCCGAGCTACAATTTTTTTGGACTCCCGAGCTACAACTGCCACAAACCAAAGCAGTAGCGTTGCTGTGGTTACAGTAGCCGTCATACTGTTATGTCTATGCTTCATACAATACACGTTTTGAACTCGCATGATACATTTGGATTATCCAGCGGTCATTCCCACGCTGAGATGTGCTTTACACGGTGTATCTAAACCACAAGAACAGTATGTATAAGTTAGTGTAGCAACAGAGCTAACTCAGTAGCTACATGTTAAAATTACGATATAAACAACAGAGGCTGATATCGTACGGTAGACATTTTTTTTACCGCACTACAATATACAGTATATCTTAATATCACACAGCTCTATGTATCTGAATGGCTCCCATTTGTTTTAGTCAAGATAATGCTAAAATATACTTTCCTCAACTATATTTATGTTCCCTATGAAGAGCCAACCTTCAATAATTTATTTGTCTGACTGATTGTTCTATAAAACGTAGGAGGATTGTGGAAAAAACAACAATTAAATGATCTTGTTTGCTGAGCCAACAGTGCAACAACCAGTGCAATTCCTGCTTATAATTAACCAATGAATAAACCAATATTAAAAAATGTTGGTCAACTAATTTATTAATTGACTATCTGCTCATGACTATCTGCTCATCTTTTGTGTTTTGCCGCTGTAGAGGAAATAAATTCCTACTGAGTGGAAAGCACCTCCACTTGACTTTTACCACAGAAGTGGATGTGTTTCTTATCTTCAGTGGGGGAGGTGTATCTTTTAATCAGGGCTGACTCAAATGTAACTGAGAGCAGTTCTGATTAGATGAGTTTTCAAAATAAAGGAAAACAAGTTATCTGTCATGTCAATGTCTGAACATAATCTACAATGTCAGTCACACATCGTCAACTGACAATTTAATCAAAACATCACTCAACTGCGTGTAACATTCATTTGGATAAATAAATGACAAGGACAGACAGATATCATAGTGAGAACTTAGTGAAAGAAGATGAAATAATGAGTGTCTGTATCATGGCTGTAACCTTCTGCTTATAAAGGGTCATGTTGTTGTGGATTTGCTGGAGTTGCAAAGTTAGGTCAAATACTCGAGTGTCAGAAGAGTCTGTTGTTAAAGTGTATAAAGATGTTTAATGAAGAAAACATGACATTTTGCAAACAAGTGTGAAACTCTATGTGCTTAGTTTTGACACTGTATCAAGAAACAGACATGCCAAGACTTTGCTGCAGACAGAAACTCCAGTGAACACTGATCAGGTAACCCCCCATCACAAATACTGTCTCTGGTACTGAAATCTGTAAACCTTTTTGTTTTACATTCAAAGTTTCTTTCTAAAACATACACAAATAGTGAATTAGGTACTTTAACTATACTGCAATATGGCAGCTGCCCCAGGGGAAAGAAAATAAAAACAGTCCTCACTGGCCTGGCTACTTCCACTCCTTTTTTACAAGATTTTGAAAATAAAGTCCAACAATCCAACAATATCATGTCTCTAATGTGTACAAACATAGCAAGCCCCATCTTAAATAGAACCTTTGTACCAAATTTGGCTCATGATAAACTTTTAGTTAGCCCACCAAAAGCAAATAGTTAATACAATGTTAATTAATCTTGATTTAAAGCACCATTGTGTCCTTATAACTGTAAGTGCCATGACAAATCATGTTTACCATGCAAATGTGCTCTGTGGGTGTGTATAGGCCTATGTATTAACTTCACATTGCAGCAGACTAAAATGACATTCACAGCAACAGAAACACATGCCTGACACTCATACAATCTTGTGAACTTAAGGTTAAAAGTTAATGTATAGTCAATACATTTGACAAATGTTCTCATGATAATGTGTGCTTAGGAAAACTAAAACAAACATATTGTGTGCAGTATTAGCACATATCCTGCTCTACTGCTAATTTGAAATGACAAAATCATCAGTTGCCACCCAGTTGCAGTCTATGGTTTTTAACTGCCCTTCATTTTTTAACGGAATACTTTGAAAACTAGCCTGTTTTTTAGCTCTGTCACACCTGTCACACTACCAGCAGAGCTTATCCCACACCCCTACCTCTATAGGAGAGGGTTACCGAGGACAGCTGGTGTTAGCTAGCAGCTAATGCTACAAAACAATGGGGAGGGGGTAATAACAAGAAAAGCAGCTCACCCCTGTTTGAGCTGCTAACGCTAGTGGCTAGTGACTCTTGCTAGCTCTTGGCAGAGAGAGAAAGCGTATGTAAAGCGAGACATTTTGAGAGGTATTTCGCCTTACCCCCAGAAACCACAGGGGCAGCGCGGGGGTACAACGTTAACGTTACTCGGAGGCTTGCTGCCCTCGCTCCCCGTGTCCCCCATGTCGGGTCTTCCGTGTGAAGCTCTCCGTGTAGCAGGTGAATCCGGGGATAGAGTGAGGGCCTCGTATTTGCGTTCAGATACCCTGGCTTTGGACAAATACAGTGTCAACACCGCGGCCAGATTATCCTCCGATAGTTTTTCTAGACGAGGAACGATTTGCCGACACGAGCGGCCCCTCACTCCGTGAAATTAAAACAGTTTAAATCGACGTTGAAACACCGCAGCCGTCAGAGCCAGCAACGGGCAGAGCCACCGGGGAATCCTGGGCCGATCAGCTGGAGCGAGGAGGAGCAAACCACTGCCAGAGAGGGGAGGCGTGTTGGTAACAGGACAGCCAAACGTTAAATTAACGTGATAAAAAGTGATAAAAATATCGTTATAATCATTTTAATAGTATACAGACTAAAAAAATATCCACTTGAACTCGGTATGGTGTATTTTAAAGGTCTCATTTTGAGCAGTACTCATGGTATGATCCGTACAAACTATCTTCCTACAACTACAGTAGACAGCCCACAACACCACCGTTGCACAGTGGCTACTGCTTTTAAGAGGCATAAAACATTTAATTTACTCTATATTTTCTTCACTTTCCACAGCAGTGCCTCCTGAACTGGACAACTGGACCCACATTTTAGTTTAACACTGCCATTCTGGTCGTTGTGAATGTCTAGTGCTCATGAAAAGCATGATTCTCTGCTTCCTAAAAGCAGAACTATGGTGAAAATATGTAATATTTTGCTCTTACTTTATTACCAGCACAGTACATTCAACATTACAATACAAGAGTACAAGGAGTACTATAGGGAGGAAATGAATGACAATATACTAATTGCACATATAATGCACAAAAAACAGGGGCATATATACATATTTAAAAAAAATCAGCTGTTACCCCCAAACATTCTCAAGAGGTTAGACGTCTTTAAAACTTTTATTTCCAAATGCATTCCCCTGCACATTCATTTGTATATGTAGGCTGGGGGGATTGATTTGTGCAGCAGTCTGGAAATTCTCCTTTGTTATGGAAATTTATTAGATTTGGCACATTATTCTCTCAACAGACTACTCTTTTATCAGGATTTTGGTATTGCTGACTGACTGTCACTGTGTTATAGTTTACTGATACTGTCACAGTTTTACAAGACCTGCTGTGACAGTCAGTCAGCAATGCACAATATGTTGGTTTGAATATTTGAATAGAACTGAGCTTGTATTATGGTTAGTAACATCTGTACTTTCTCAGCTATGACAATTCAAAATGTCTACTGTGGAAAAAAAGATTTCCTTTGACATAATGTTTTCACAAGAAAAACATATCTAAATGAAATTCAGCCACTATACCTACATCTGCACCAAACAGTGTGCAAGATTGATTCCTTCTGCCAGTGGCTTATTTTTATCTTTTCACCTTAAATTACAATTACCTGAACTTAAAAAAGACTCTTGTACTAGATTTTATCCTTGTTGGCTTTATGGTACCAGCCAGTTGTCCAGGATGTCCTTCAGTCTGTTTGTCCAACATTTTATTACACTGCAGAGTAAATTAACTTAACATCTATTGGATGAGTGGCCTTGAAATTTGGCTGTTCATCCAGTGTTTTGGTCCCACAAGGATGAATCCCAATAAGTAGTGGTGACCCCTGAAATTTAATTGAGCACCACCATCAGCAGGTTAGAATGTCAACTTGTTCAACACAGTTGCATCTAAAATTAAAGACCAGATTGCTCTCAGCATTACATGGCAGCATACTCACACAGCCTGCTTAGGTGCAAAACATCACCTTTTTTTGTAGTTATATAAAACAATATTTTTTCTGACTATGATTGCCAGACTTAATAATTTCATTGTTTCTCCAAAAACTAGACCTGCCTGCATTCCAAAAAATATTCTTTTATATTATAATTCAAACACAAAATCAAATCAAAAATCAAAAGCCTTTATGCATACAACGAAATTAGGAGCGCTGCTCCACATGGTGCTCAGTGAAATAAACAAGTATAAAAAGATATAAAATAGAAAAGACATAGAGTTATAAGAAACAAGACACTATTTACAGTAGTTGGGCACAGATGTACAGAGGATCAGATAATTTTTGCTTCTGAAGTAAAAAAAAAAAAAAGTTATTTCACAATTTCAGTTTTTCCAGAAATGGTATTATTGCACATAGAATGGAGTAGAATTATTGCACATTGTCATTGACCATTACTGCACAGAGGATATATATATATATATGTATGTTTATAATATATAAATAAAACAATATATAAAGATAATATAGTTTGTGTATCTGTGAGGTACAGCGCATAACAATATGATAATACTATAACAGTATAGTACTAATGTAGTACTAATATAATAATAATAATAATATAAAAATAATATGACAATACCGTGGTATTGTCTATTTTTTAATAGTTTTCTACATTTTCTATTTTTTAATAGTTAAGTGATCATTTAATATATATTTGACTAATTGTTGTACTGTATGTAGCTGTATTTAATACGTGCTTGTTTAATATTGATGCTTCCTTTTTCTGTCTCCCGTGTTGGACTATCAGACGGTCTCGTTCAGCTCTGCTCTGATTGGATCAACTTGATAGTCATTTGACTCTCAATCATGCAGATCACAATCCCCTGAGTGATGAATGTGTTTGTAATATTACCTGCTCTGCTTTGAGATGATGATTTGACAATGCCTGACACACGTAGCTCTCCACTGGATCGAAACGTTGCACAGTTAATATCGCTGGGCGTGAATACAGATTTTGTTGCAGCTCTTTTGTTTGATTCTTGCCCCACTGACATGGCTTACAGATATATTTAAATTGAACTATTTCATTATTATTTGTATTAATTACACCTATCCTTTTTCTGGTTTGACAAGCAAAATTCCTGCTGTTAGTTGTTACCACGCATGTTAACATGCTGTTAACTTTTGATGTGTTAATCTGCATGCTGACATTATACACAATAATATGAACAGTTCTTTTTACAGTTCTTTTTTTCCACTTTCGTGCATGCTCAGCCAACTCTTAAACCACCTTTCAGGTACATCATAACTTCTTCTGTATCTCTACCAAATGTGTTTATTTCATATCATTATGAAATCTTTTCCACAGTCGTCTACATAGGAGTCATTAACATTATATCTTGTTGGCCTTGAATTGGGTCAACAGGTCTGTGCTCCTTAGTTCATCACCCATAAATACGTTTACATGCAAGACTAATCTTCAGAGATCATTTTATCCACAAAATGTCTGCAACTTGTTCTGACTGAAGGAACCTCAGCATTGGTTTTTCCTGACATCACAGCAGATTACAACCGTCTGGTTTCCAGCTTGGGAATGTGGTCTGTTTCATGTTCACAAATATTGATGGTGCTGTCTGCGACGACAGAAATAGCATCAATGAATTCTGTTTTTCACCTCGAAATGACTTTCAGAAGAATGCAACACTTCAGTTTGGAGCCAGGAGGTTTGCATTCCCCTTAGCAAGACCTGCCAAGAAGTAGCTTGTGTCTGCAGGGAAGGACGAGTGGGCCCTGGGTGGAATGAAGATAGATAGCTGATAGTTCATTAGCTAGTTAGGCACAGGGAGGGCTATACCGCAGAGGATCGCAAAATCTCGTTTTTCAGTGTTGCTAAGAGGCCATATTGCAGTACAGAGCCAAATGATGCTAGCCAAGGTTTAGCTGTTATTTGCCAAGCAAACTTTGCTCTGTTGACCTTTTGCCTTATTTCTGACGGGATGTACTGTTTCAGATAAACACGTGTAGAAAACATGGCCATGGTGAGCCACAGTTTTGGCCCCACATTGGAGAAGTGGTTGTTGCTTCTTTCCCCACAGCCTGAGTCCAGCCTCGGGCTTGGTTATCCTCCAGAGATTTGCAGAACTCCACTTCAAAGAGAGATCCCCCCTCTCCTTACATACCGTATACACTCTCTCCCCTCCCTCGCTATAAACACAAGAACTTAAGGAATTAATTAGACACTGGATCAAACACGGGTTAGTAAATTCAGCTTACTGAAGATACCAGGAAGATTCTAATCACATGTTGAGTGTTGTATCATTTGTCATATGGGGTATCTTTGATATGTATGTGGTACGCCTGCATTTCATTTCAGACCCAGCATGACAGCTCATACTGGCAGTCTCTTGACCCCTCTCTTATTCACTGAGGGACACGGTTAGGGATATTTTGCAGGCTTTGCTCCTCACGCTGAAGGACGGCACCACAGCTCTGTAAAAACGTAAAGGAAAAATGTCCTCGATACAGCAACTGCTCCTAAAGGCCTGTTCTTTAAAGAGAGCTTCTGCCAATAAGGCAGCTCCCAAATTCAATTTCCCATGGCTCACATGAAAGAGGAAGAAGCTCTGATAATCTTGTGAAAAATTACATAATCCTGTTTGCGTTACAGGTGGAGGGAGTAGTTTTTCTGTATTTCAGTTTACGGTCTAATCTCTACAGTTTACTGTGGTCTAATCTCTATCCAAAGTGTTACATTAATTCTCAATCCAGCCCCAGTGTAACCAATAATATCTTTAATTATAGGTATAGTGACAAAGCACAGCCCGTGCATGCTGATTACCCGGCTACACTGGCATTTCTCCATGTGTCGATAAAGAGAGTTGATTAATGGCTGCTAATATGAGAGGTAAGCTCTCTGCGACAAGCTGTAGATGATTTGTATGGGAAATCCATGTGAACACATTTGTCCATAAATGAGAGTCTTTTCTTATCTTTTAATGCCATCCCCAGATAGGCTGGTTGAGTGTTATTGACTGGAGGACAAGCAACATGTCACAGCTTGTAGATTTTCCCTGAGGGGGTATATCAGAAAACAGGATTACAAAGTTTAGTCCGATAACTGTGAAAACAGCTTATTGATTTGAATATGCAGGCTATTTGGACTCTGGATATTGGCTCCTCTGTATATCTAACAGTGGTACAGCATTTACTGATGGCCAGGCGTCAAGCGGTATTTAGTAATAACAAAATGACATAATGGTTGAAAAAAACAGCAGGTGCATGCAGTCGGACTTAAATTAGCATTCAAGTTCAGTCTCTTTTGTCGTCCCTTTTATTGCATTTTTGCCAAACACTTGGCAATACAGCATAATGTATTGCACTTGCCATGTGTTGACTGAACTTGGCCAAATAGTGCCAAATGCTTTCTTTTTTATCAATATGACGTTTTTTAACTTCCCAAACGCTCTTTGACTGACGAGGAAAAGCATGTGTGAGAAGCTGAGAGATCATAACCAGGCTGTGAAGCAGCAGCGGCTGACAGTGATGTTTAGTCATGCAGGCAGGCAAGAAGCTGCCAGGCAGCCAGTTAAAGCTGTTTGCACTCCTTCATTCAAGAGAAGATGACCCCATCCCGTAATTATTCCCTCCCTCTCTCATTGTCTCACTCTTTCACCACAAAACAATGTCTAACCAATCCTGCCATGTACCTCTTTTCATCTATTTTTCTACTTCTCTTTCACTCTTTAACACACACACACACACACACACACACACACACACACACCAACCATCCAGCCTCCCACTGTGTGCAGAATGTGTAGCGAAGCCACCCATGCATCAGACGTGGGAGCCGGCATAACCAGCCTCCCTACCATCTCACTATCTGCTGATCAAAGAGCAGCTAAACAGCCAGAAACTACAGCGGGTGCAAGAGCGGAGCATGCACAGCTACACAATTAGCAAGCTATATATATATATATATATATATATATATATATATATATATATATATATATATATATATATATATATATATATATATATATATATATATGTATATATAATTCCTCTCCTGATTCCTGGAAGGAATAAAAAAATATGCAAATACCTCTACTTGTATTAAACATTATGTACAACACACACACACACTGAACTGAGGTTTCACCTGTTAGTGACTGATCGCGATGGCATCCACTGATCTCTAATCTTCTTAATTGATCTTGCTCAATTAAAGTTGGTGAAGAGCCTTGTGAAGTGAAGAGGAGGAGAAGGAAGATCAAAGGGAATACAGAGAAAATCCTGGTAAGATAGAGAGAGAGAGAGAGAGAGAGAGAGAGAGAGAGAGAGAGAGGGGGAGAGAAGGAAGACAGGGTGAGAGAGAAAGGTGAGAGGAAGACAGTAGAAATGGTGGGTGGCAAGACAGACAGAAGGCATAATAAAAGAGAAAGATTTTCAGGTTTCTGTTGTCATTAATTGTCTCTGATGCAGGACTCATTGCAGAAGTCATTTTCTTATTCTATAACCCTCATGTTTTTAGTTTGTGAGAAAACAGAGGTCAACTTGTGTCATTAACAATTCATTGGCTGCAGCCTCCACTGCCTTGGGCACAACTCTTCCACACCTGGAAATGTTTGAAACACAAGGCAAACAAATAAATCACATTTTTATGACTGATGACCAACTGGAACACAAATTAAATATATATAAGCAACACAACACAGTCTTGTTCTGGTCAATACTAAACCAGTGGTACCACCTTACGGTGTTGCTAAGTGTTACTATTAAACTTTAAATATTGCTGAGATTTTAAGTGACTGTTATTCTACATTTTAGTAATCAACATTATCCCATTTTTAAAAAAAAAAAAAAAAAAAAAAAATATGGCATAAATGTTATTCAGTCAACTTGCCATAATTTCATTTTAAGTAAACCCTCAGTAGGCCTTCCTTCCGGGTAAAAGAAAGACAAACAGGCATTCATGGTGGCGAGAGAAAGGCTGTCAGAGTTATTAATGAGACATTTGTGAGAGAACAGTCATTTGAAACATAATAATTCAAATGAAGAGCATTTTTTCATAATGTTCTTAACACTAAAGGCAATGCCAGGACATTTCTGGGAGCAGTGCCAGGTGGGGGTGAGCCACAAATCTGGGGAATGTGTCTGGAAAAAGAAAGGATGTGGATCCGCTACTGTAAAAGGATCACAGTGTACATGAAAGGGCTCTGGCTCACTTCGCCTCCAATGCTTATTCAAGTGTGCCCTCCAATGGAGGAAAACAGGTCATGTTGACAAAACAGACGCCTCTGCTGAGCGTTAAAGGGATACTTGGTTCATTTTCCCCACTTTGTGTTAGGGCTTTGCAGAACTGTTATTTCTCACTGTGATACTTAATTTCCTCTGCCCTCAGGTGCCAAAATATGTGAGCTGAGTGTATTTCCATTTAAACTCTGAAATTACAGACACTCCAAACCATTAAATCTAAGCGAATAATGCAAAACATTCAGTGGAACAAATGGTGAGTAAATATCAGAATCGGAAGGATGTCGGATAAACCCAGAGTTATGGCACAGGACATTACAAACCCAAACTCTTGCAAATCCAAAAATAAGAAGCAGCTCAGACTTCATTTGTAGCATATGTTCATTACTGACACATTACAATGCAGCTTTCAAGAAAGGTCGCTGAATGATTGCGAGCTTCTTATCTCAATGCTAATTCAGTAACTGATTGGAAAAGCGCTGTAATGGGGATGATAATAATATGCAGATGAGTTCTCATCAGAGCTGTCTATCCATTAATGAGACGATAACTGAGTGTACTGTACGTTCATGGCTACATGCATATGTACAGGAAGTGTGTGTGTATGTTTCATCAGAATATTAATGTCTAATCAGTCGACCACTGCACTAATGCAAAGTTTGATTAAGACAAGCCATAGCTGCTACCAAACAGTTTGATTATATCACAACCTGATACACGAGCAGTTCATCTGCTTTTAGGGAAGTTTTGAAATGAAGACTAAACAGCCTGGAAAATTTCTACATGGGAATTTTGTATGTTCAGAACTGGTTGTAATGCAGGTTAGCGGGAGATACGGTATGTGTTTTATTATCTGTCAGAGAGATTTGGGTTCAATTCATTACCTCATAAACTCTGCTGGTGAGTATTAAACTCTTGAATGTGAATTGAAAGCCGTGGTGGAAAGCACTCGAGAGCTGAACCTCATTTTATGTTACTTAATACTTCCACTTTGCCACATTTACTTCAATGCATTTATTTGTAACAAACTACTTTATTGATTAAGAATATATTACACTCAACAAGTCATATTGTAATTTACAACAAATTATTAGACATTATTAGAGGAGTTTAAACAGCTCTTTGAAGCCCCAGAAAGTCAAATTAGCAGCAAAAAACAGCGATTAAAGTAAGTTAAAACAAAATAAAAACACACACACCACATTTTGCTGATAACACCTCTGCACTTAAGAATTTTGATTGCATGAGTTTAGTTCGATACTATATGGTATCTGTTCTTTATTTTGTTGTGTTGGTCATTTTTAATTGAAAGATCTGACAGTTTCTTCCACCACTGATCCAAAGTTACAAAATGTCACAAAAGATTTGTATGTTAGTGTATTTTTTTTCTGATGGGTGACAATGTCAAACCAGTGAAACATGATTTGTATGCATCTGATGAGATTAGCAGGCTTATATTCATGACATTGAGCTGAGCAGTAAACAGCCTCTTCCGCCCGACCCCCTCACCATCAGCAGCAGGATGAATGATGCCTCATATTGTCAAGTCACACTGAGTCATTCACAGAAATTCACACACATATCCAACAGAGCCACAATTCACGCTTCCCTGTGATCTGTGAGGGAGTTTAGTGTGAATCTCTGAACAAGAATAATCACCAACCACAAATCAGTCTCATTCTTTAATGCCATTAAATCCCTGAACTCCACTGACACTGAAGGAGGAGTTGTCTTGCATCATCTCAAAAGCAACCAACACCACATTCATTCAGTATCTTTTGAGTGGTTTTACTTTTTTTTTCTACCCTGGACCAAAATGAAAAATGTTTTCTTTCATCCTGGGACCCAATGCCCATTAAGGAGTGATGAAACAAAATGTAACTACTTGTCTCTGTTCAACGCAACATTTCAAAAAGCTCAGAAAATATAGGAGGAGAAGACATGATAGAGTAAGCCAGGGCATTTATGTTACAGCCACTGAATCACAACTCCATCGTTGAGCTGGTCATTAGCCAAGATCAGTCCTGCATGTACTCAGCATCAATGGTTGACTTGGTTCTTCTGCAGGATGACAGCATTCTTTGACAGAAGAAGAAAGATTGACATTTCAGGCAACATAAGCGACATGCTGCTTCTGTTCCAACTTGATTTGGCAGAAGTTGTCAGTTAGCTCATCTGCAAATGTCCTCTAATTCAGTGCAGCCAATGCAGATTTAATGGCACCTTCACTTTTACAGCCTCATACGCATGGTAAGAGATGCTAGTATGGAGAGACTGTGTGCCACTAGAGGGCACCAAAGACCAAATGAGTTTTCCACACAGTACTGCACTCTTACTGAAACTCCAGTGTTAACACAGACTGTACAGCGTTAACCAATAAAGTGTACTTTTACCTTCACTCCCTCATTCTGCTGTCCACAATGACAATAATAACAACCATGAAGACTGCGGCTCCTCATCTTCACCCTTTTTCTACAATTACAGCAACCACTTCCACCATTAATCACAATAAAATCATATTGAATATACATACAATAGTGATATTAACAAAAAAGAAAGATGCACGTTGCATCATTTTGCAGTTCTGGCTAACAGTGCTGTACTGACATCTGGTGGACACCTCGTGACAGTGAACTCTCCTTTTACTGCTCTGAACTCATAACTACAGCTGCACATAATCAGCCTTAGATTTTTCAATGAGCAATGGAGAGATAAGATAAGAGCCTTTATTCAGAGAAATTTACAGGTCTGAAGGTTCCTTGGATTAAGTGTCACACATGGGCAATAAATCTTTGCATAGTGAGAGATACAGTATTTACATTTTATGTCAGTTTGATGAAGTTAATGTTTAGAGACAACCGGAATTAGAGTCAACTCCATCTGGCTCGTCAAGAGCATAAATATCTCATAATATTTCATAAAATCACATCACTCGCCACACTTCTGTGTTGTTTGTCTAACCCTATACAACAGACAGAATGAACACAGCTTCATAAAGGATACTGAGCTAAAGAAGCAGTCTGGTCACACAGGATGCATATTTGATGCATTCAGAAATGGTTTATTTCTCATGTCCACTTTGTTCTCAACAAGAGTGACACAATAATAACCGAACACAATGCAGCACTGTTCCAGTACATTCCAGTGTGCGATAAGAGTGAGAACCTCTCTACTCTCATTGAGGAAACCCTGATACTTCAGTTTACAACCACAGGGGCAACGTTAATAAACATGTTTCCACATCTTGTTACATGATCTGCTGAGCTTTCATGCTGTCTCTGCAGTGCATTTAAAAATGTTTAACCCTTCCGTTCGCTCAGCCCATGCCTATGTTACTTGTCGAGCAGCTTGACAAAGAGTGGCCTTTGTCCCAGGAAAAGCTTTACTGCACATTATGAAGAAATGTTTAACGTAGTTGGCTATAGCCATAAACACGTTGTGGTTTTTGTCAGTGACTAATTACTTCATGCTGTCAAACGCAGTGAACTCTAATTATCTGTAGGACACTCTCTAGAGACAAATCTTCTTTTTTCATCCCTGAATGCAAATGAAAAAGCAGTCCGCAGGTTCATAAACACAGTGCACCATTTTACTTTTCCTTTTGTCATTCAGCAGTTAAACAGGTTTTGGGGCTCTGATTTACCATCAAAACTGCAGCCTGTTCTCTCTCAAAACCAGCCTCGACAAGTTTTCATGACAAGCAGCAGAAGTGGACTTGACTGTCAGTTCTGTTTCTTCTCATTCGATTTTGTCAGGAGGAACTACTTCCATCAGCAGCTGGAGATGCAAGGTGATGGGTCCTACAGGGGGGATGGAGGTCATGAGGTCACAACACTGTATTTCATTTGTTTGTTTTCTATCTTTTGAGCACATTATTTCCTAATATATTATCTATTGGTGCTCAAGAGCTATTAGACATATTTCAATAATTAATATTTGAAAGAAACTCCTGAATTTTAGTATAAATAAAGAGTAAACTTACTCATGATTTTTCGTGCCCAGCTGACCTTCAGGTGGACAAAAGGGTAGTAAAGGAGAAGTCCACTGAAGATGAAGATGGCACAGTAGAGGTACTCCAGGGCTGGCTTATCAATGATGGGAGCCATGACTAAGTAGCAGGACACCAGGACCATTAGGCATGGTATGACTATCGGCACCTTTGGATAATCACACAGTTACATAGCGTCCACTTTTTAGTGTTTCCTTGTAAATCTGCCCTTCAATCACAACCTCAACTGAATTATGAAGTATGCAATATCGTTGCCATAGCAGGAGGTTTATGCTATTTGGAGGAATAATTTCCTCAAAACAAAATATAGCTGCAAACAGACTCTTTCTCTAGTTCTGCAACTGCAAGCAAATGATGCATTGACTTATTGAGGGTAAATGATCAACTGGGGATATTTCACAACCAAAAAGAATAAGAGGAAAAGAGAGTGTGTTTACATAAGCTTGGTTAAACATTTGAAAATGAATCATATATTACTATATATTAACAAATGATGATCAGGTCATTTTTTAGATTTACTATCTGGTTTACCAGCAAATATAAAGCTGTATTCACCATTTCACTAATCAGTTAATAACAGTTTCAGTGCATATTAGTGGTGTAATAAAATGCTACAAACTTAAGTATTGCAATATCATGTTTTGTAATACTGCATTGATTCTAACAGTATCAATTTTTAATTTATAGTTGACATGCTCGATGTGATATATGCAAATGTGTAGCCCACTGTTCTGATTGCATAATGATATAAAGAATACCGACATGAATGACTGGAAGCAAATTAGTAAACAGGGCACTAAATTCAAGATAACAAAATATAAAAACACATAAACCTGTTGATTCATAACCCTATAAAACAGTGTCCTTCAAAAAACACAGCTGATAAGTCTCAGTCAAAAGTCTCACCTTCACTGGTCGATGAAATTCCTTCCTGGTGAAACGCATGACTATGAGAGCCAGTGATGCCATACCATAAAACGCCCACTGAGCAAAGCTGAAGTAGTTAATGAGGGTGTTGATGTCTGCTGGGATAATGTAGAAAATAGCCAAAAGACCCTGAAAGAGAGAGAAATATATTGTTCATGTAACAGGAAACGATGCATATGATGCTGATAAATATTATGTAATGTACATGCAAGACCAAATTGAAAGGGGATAATTAAGTGTGCAGGACTCACATTGAACATGAGAGCAGGAGCTGGAGTGCAGTGCTTCAGGCTAATGTAGGATAAGATTTCAACCATGTGACCCTCTCTGCCAGATACATAGGCCAGTCTGTGAAAAAAGAGAGAGAGACAGAAATATAATATTTTGTATTGTTGACTGTTGTTGTTGGACTTTTTGGAGTTTTATGTCTTTCCTCTTGCCTGTCAAAGTCTTTCCACCTCTTACGTGCATCAACATTCTCAATTAAACTGTCAAACTCTGCTTTCTTTCTCACATATAAATATGCACACCACATAGTTTTACACATACTGTATGTCATAAATATGTCATACATGATGACAGTTGTCTCTTTTACCTGCCAGCAGTGAAGCAGCTTCCATTGGCAGAGCCGAATGTAGAGAAGACAACAAATAGAGGAACAATCCAAGACATAGTGTAAAGGACTCTGTCTCCAAAAGTCTATAAGGAGGCACAAAATCAGCTATGAATGGCATGCATGGCCAGAACCATAGATTACAACACACACAGCTCTGTTATATCTTTATATTGCAAATAGTTATTTGCTGCTGTATTCATGTTTTCAGTCTTACACAGAGCACCTTTAACTTTAACCTTTAACCCGTGACTCTCAACTTCTCTATGACCATGGCAACCATCTGTGATTCTTACCACGGCAACAGCTGGAGACAACAGCAGTTCATGAGGACTCATAACAGTGAAGTAAGCGACGTTGACCAACACGTAGCACACAGTTACCAAAGGGATCCCAATGATGATGGCCAGAGGCAAGTTCCTGAGGTGAAGAGACAGAAAATATATTTACTTAGGGTTTCAAGGTTCCTTTATTTGTCTCCTGTAGGAGGAATTGTCTTGGATAAACGGGCAGTGCTGCAGTGCAATACAAAATCAATAAAAACATACATATACTCAATGACTCATAATAAATACACATGAAACAATGTTAACTGTAATTTGTCTCTTTTGTTTCTGTTGATCTTGATCGATAAATGGGGGATAAATGAAAGAAAGAGGTGATTGTGCTTACAGGGTGCACCCCCGTACCTTCCTGTACCCTGTATTCTGAACTGAGCACATGTGATCTGCCAGTGAGAATGTTGTTGGCCTACTTGATAGCAGCCTGTTAAAAAAAGGTCTTCTGGAGATGGAAGGGCAGATGACCCAATGATCTTAAAAGCAGTCTTCACCAGGGAGTTGATCTGAGATTTATATTTGACTGTGAGGTTACTGAACCAGCAGGTGATGCATACCTAATTATGGATTCTACTGTGGCTCTGTCGAAAACAGCAATCATATTTAATTGTGTGTGTCCATGTGCACACCAAGATATATAAATGAAGTGACATAACCTGTTGGTTTGTGAACTACAACAATGAAGCCCATACAGAAGTAAGACAATGGGAAAATTACTATTTTCTCTCCTGCTGCATTACCTCTGTAAACAGTGTAAACATGAGTGACTGACTGATGAATGACAGACGGTCTGAGCTCCTGTTTCCTTCATCTGAGGAGTCACTGGCACTGTTTACCAGTAAGTAACACATGTTGTGAGCCACAGGTAGCATTCCAGTAAATATCACAGCTCACCTTAATTATGGAGGCTCATCGCTAATCGAGCTAGCTCACTAGTGCAGGACTGGTGTAATATATATCTCTCTCCATGTCTACCTGTGAAGAACTGATCCTCCTCAAAGTAGCGTTACTGTACGTTGTGATGTTTGTTCTCATTTACTTTATCATGAGTGAGGAGCTAATGTTACCATCACATTAACACATGTAACACGGGTTAGCAGGCGGGTAATGGTACAGGTATCATTAGCATAGCAACCGCTATGTTATCAAAATACTGTATTACAACAGTATTTAAACTACCTATTCAGACCATAAACTCGTATTTATGGAGTTTACGGAGGGAATACGGCATGATAGAAAATGGTCATTTTCCCATAGACTTCAATACAAACAGACTTCTTTTAGAAACCACCAGTATCGCCCCCTGTTGGCTGTTGGAGAGAATGCAAGTTTAGTTACTTCCGTATGGGCTTCACTGAACAGACCCCGGTGTTACCCACTGGTGCTAACACAGTCATTAGCGTACAATGTGAAGAGAAATAGTGAGCTGACGCATCTCTGATGGATCCCTGTACTGCTTACAGCTGTGCTGGAGAGGATAGAATTTAATTTTACCTGTTGTGACTAGTTTGTGAGAAAACAGTGACAAAAGGATTCCCATCCAGCTCTACCAGCTTTATAAGGATGAGGTGTGGCTGTATTATATTAAAGCCACACTAAAATCAATAAAAAGCAACCTGACATATGCTGCAGGATTTTCAAGGTGCCTTAAGATCAGATGCATTAAAGTTGATCATTACTTGTGCCAGGTTTTTAGTGTTTGCAAACGCAAAATGATCAAGAGATGGCTCCACCTCTTTACTTTACAAGTTTAACAGGAGTGTCATGAAACTCTCCATAGGAATTTCATGACCTATTTTGAAGTGAGTGCCACAGGCCGATAATCATGGGCGCCACAGGCCGATGATCATGGGATGTCACAGCATGGTAATCATGGGGCATGCAGTGCTCAAATGTACTTGTACATGTTCAGCAGCCTACTTTTACAGACTACTTTTACTGCTCTGACTTCCAATACAATGCACAATGACCATTATCAAAAAAATACATATATTTCACTTGTATCAGTACCTCTTAAATTGCCAGAGTAGTTTAAAGATCTCTTTTTTGTCTCACCTGAATGGGTTTTTCAGCTCCTCTGTAATGAAATTCAGTTGATTCCTAAAACAGCAAGAAATATACTGATAAAAATGTACCAAAGGTAACATAATACCAAAAAATTTGAAATTTTTTTGTTGTGTCTTTTGGTATCTTCTTTCCATTTTGACCATGTGAGAGGTGGGCTGATTGTATCAGTTGAAAAAATACACTTCAATGCAGTACTTTAAAGAGGAGTTTGATAAATCTATAGATTTATATGTTAAAGGGCGAAGAGGAGTGTAACCATTACCATCCATCATAAGCCCAAAGCCCATTATAAAATGCAAGACCGATTGCTCCAACAGATGATGTGCTGCCTTCAAATGCGTTTGACAGATTCTCTGTGTTTCCTGGACACAAATACACAACAATACATAAATATTCAGTATTATTATGAAATGTTTGCCAAAACAAAAATGAGTTGTATGTTAAAGACATTGATGCCCACCTCGTGCCAACATGACCATGCCAGCCACCACTATGACAAGAATGATGAGGAGTTTGGCGACAGTGAAGAAGTTCTGAACGTAGTTCGCCAGTTTGACACTGAAACAGTTGACGGTGACGATCAAGACTGAGAAGAAATGTAAGAAAATACATTCTTATTTAAAATTGTGTTTTATATACATACATACATACGTATACATACATACATATGTGTATGTATGTATATATACAGTATATATGTATATATACACATATATGTATATATATATATACGTATATATACGATATATATATATACGTGATATATATATGTATATATATATATATATATATATATATATATATATATATATATATATATATATACACGTGTATATATATATATATATATATACGTATATATATATATATATATATATATATATATATATATATATATATATATATAATATTATTCACCATTAAATCCTGCAGTCAGTGTTTCATTTGGCTCTTGGACAACTGTAAAGGCTTTCAAGTAATGTAAAAGTGTGGAAAGGCTCTTGCTATTTTGTTTGGTTTATCTGTTCTGGGGCTAAACATGACAGAGCAATGTGGCATCATGGAGTCATGCACTCTGACGTAAATGTGAGGGATTCATTCTCAGCTAGTGTAAACAAAATGATTCTTGAGTCTTACTTTCTGGAGATTATACACAAATGAAAACAACTACATTATGTACGTGACTATTATCTTCTGTTTCTGCTTATCAATCCCCATAATGTTACATGCTCTGCAAAGTAAAACTCACTTATAGCTGATGCTGACAGAAACTTGGTAACAACAACAGGAGGAGTGCAGCCAGGGTAAAAAGGAGCTGAGGCATATTCTGCGAAGCTCAGAGTGATGATGGCGAAGGAGGAGGGCTTCAGCACCATGACAATGGTCCAGGAGAAAAGGTAGGCTGGGATGGGGCCAAAAGCCTCTAATAAATACGAATACTCTCCCCCTGATTTGGTGATCATGGTGCCAAGCTCAGCATAGCACAGGGCTCCTGGAGACACACAAACGGTACAGATGTAAAACAAACTCATGGGAGACTTTTCGAGCTGCCTCTAAAAGACAGGTTAAGTTCAGAAGTTTATCCCACGAGAAACATTAAAACAAACTGTGCACACACTTAAAAAAATAAATTACAAATGATATAATAACATGGGCGGCACCGTGGTGTAGTGGTTAGCACTGTCGCCTCACAGCAAGAAGGTACCAGGTTTGAATCCCGGCCCGGAGCCTTTCTGTGTGGAGTTTGTATGTTCTCCCCGTGTCTGTGTGGGTTCTCTCCAGGTACTCTGGCTTCCTCCCACCATCCAAAAACATGCATAGGGATTAGGTTAATTGGTTAATTTAAATTGCCCGTAGGTGTGAATGTGAGTGTGAGTGGTTGTCTGTCTCTGTGTCCTGTGATGAACTGGAGACTTGTCCAGGGTGTACCCTGCCTTTCACCCTAAGACAACTGGGATAGAATCCAGCCCCCCCGCGACCCTAAGAGAATAAGCGGTAGAAAATGGATGGATGGATAATAACATACATTAGAACTAAAATACTGTAGATAAAAAATTATTCTCAGGTTTTCTCTGAGAGAGGTCTAGAAAGTGTGCCTGTGGTGACCTATGATGAACTTAAGTAACGTCATAAAGTTGGTCAAGGATAAACCACTGCAGCTCATATTTTGTACGTGTGTAAATAATAGTGTGTATAGTAGAGTAATGCATGGTCTTGGTTTACAATCAAGTAAATTATCCTATGAGAAGATGCCAAGCAGTGAGTTATACATTACAACACTGAGCTTAAACATTACCAAAATGAATGTGTTTTACATGAGACTTGTTATTGTTTTTGAACTACTTAACATGCCCTGTAAATTACTGAGCTTGTCTTAGAAATTAACGTATAGAGGCAGACATCTCTGATGCTGTGTCATGTTTCATCATTTTATTAAGTTAAGTCACCTTTTTCATTATGTTCAGTCATGTTTTCTTGTCATTTCCTGATTTATTATGTATTAACTGTTTCCCTCTCGTTTCTAGCCACTGCACTTCTTGCCCTCCTCTTCTCCCAGGTCTGCTTGTTTCCAGCTGTGTCCTCTTACCACGTGCATAAATAGTGTTCTCCTGTTCTTTGCCAGTGTCGAGTCAAATAACCGTCAGCATCAGTATTTTCAAGTCAAGTCTGTGTCAGTCACATTTTGTGTGGGCCTTTTCTTAGTTGATTAGGTTAATAGCAGGAGATTAGGTTAATTGGCTATTTTAAATTGTCCATAGGTGTGAATGTGAGTGTGAGTGGTTGTCTGTCTCTATGTGTCCTGCGATGAGGTGGGGACTTGTCCAGGATGTACCCTGCCTTTCACCCTAAGACAGCTGGGATAGACTCCAGCCCCCCGCGACTCCTTTTCTTTGTTGCTTTGTTTGGTAGAGTGTTTAGTCAGGTTTTGTTTGCTACATTGGTTTATTTTATTTTATTTTATTTTACCTTTGGTAATATAAGTTTGTCTCCTTTGCTTAGTAACCTTTTTCCTCATTAAAGTGATTGTCTGTTCAGGTCATAGTCAGCCTCAGTGTTTTGTTTTATAGCATAGTTTATTTAATATATTCTTTTGTTTGTAACTCTCATAGTGATCTCGTGTCAAGTTTGTGATAAAGTGATCAAGTGATCCTTTGTTTGTTATTTGTTAAATAGGTCTTTTATTTTGAAACTTTTTTAGACATGCGTTTGGGTTCTGTTCTCGTTTGAGTCTGAGTTCCAACATGCTGATTACTGTAAAGTTATATGTGTGGACGCCATTCTCACCCAGAGTGGCTAGCACGCCACAGGCTGCCCAGACGAGGAGGCAGGGTCCCACAGCTCCAGTGTACAACAGAACAGCTTTAGGGGAGATGAAGATGCCCGAGCCAATCATTGTCCCCACAATCAGACAGATGCCACTCAACAGACCAACCTGAACACACATGGAGAAACAATGACACTAATCTGGTCTTTCCAGTTTAAATGTTCTGTACAAAAGTAATTAATGACCATGTGATTACTTGCGTCAGTTGGCATGGATGATTCAAAATTGATCCTCCGAGCAACATCTAAGTAATCGTAATATGTCACTTTAAATACTATTAGCATGAGGGGAAATAAGGTGGTGATAATTGTTATTTTGTAATAGAAAGCCTAATGTATCCAGGGGAATGTATCCTTTCAGTTTCCCCAGATTCAGATGCGGGGTCAGGGAGCTTAGGGGCCCTGGACACCACCAGTTAGTGGATCACTGTGGAGTTTCTAATATGTGGAGACGGTTGTTATGGTACCCCCCTGGTATTCAGCCCTCATTACTGTACAGATGATGGGATCCTATTGTGTGAACATCTAATGAGACTTGTTCGCAGGAACATACACACAAAGGCATACAGGCAAACAGACACACACTCACATCTTTGTGAAGCACAGTGGCCTTCACAGACTTCTTGTCTTTGGTCTGACAGTTCACACAGTGGCCAGTGGAGCTGTTCTGTGACTCTTTCCTCTTGGTGCTGCCTTCATCCATTTCAGTCTGTTGGTGCAGAAGAAAAGAAATGGAAGCAGATTTTTTCTCTTTTATGACACTAGTCGGCATCAGTTAAGTTGCACCGTTGAGTTATCTGATCTTGATAAGGTTTACAGGGAAACAATGTGTCCTGCTACCAGCAGTATAATTTCCTCCCACCTAATTAAACAATGAAACTCAGACAAACAAAACACCTCTCTAAAAAACCATCTAAAACTATTTACACTGATAAGAGAATAGACTTATTGTGTTCCTATAAAAGACCACGATTTGGATATTATCGTGATATTATATCTGTAAGCAGTGACTGTCAGGGGAGCAGCTCACAATACAGTTGACTGGTTTAATCTTTTACAGCGACTTCAAATGAAAAGCAACAGATAAATAGAGGGAGATACATTTTCCACTTACATATGAAGAAGACCACGTCAGTAGTGCTCCATGAGGCTTGAATGTTTCAAGCCCAGCAGGTACAGTGATATGAACCACCCACAGATGATACTGGGCCAGGCTAAGTGAAGGAGAGCAGGAATGTCAGACAAATGAATACTTGGGACTCCCTGTGACTGAGAGCACTCCTCCAGTGGGAGGTCCCCACATCTGATTGGACATCCTGAATAGTCCTGGGTGAAAAGGAGGTGGGAAAAGACAGGGAAGTAGAGTTGCCCTGTGGACATGTTCGGGAATTTTTTTCCATTTTCAACAGAAAACACTTCCACGCTGAGCTTACCGAGCCTGAATTCCTTCACAATGCTTCTTTGATTAGGATATATGACACCCCTGCATGTGTGTGTGTGTGCACATTTATGTTTGTACCATTCCTTTTCTACTCTGCCTCCCCCTCTTCTGTATTCAAATGTCTCTTTCTGTCAGACAATTGGTATTTCACACTGTTATGTTCTACTTTCTGATTATTTCATGACCAGACTATGCTGCGTGTGGTGTATTATCAGATTTTATTATGAATATGTCTCCACTTAAGGATCACTTGTGTTGAAAAGTCAAGCTTTTGTTGTGTTGCATTGTGAGAAAACTCCAGGTTTTTGTTGCAGACAGTTAAAGCCTTCAGATAACAATGAGTTGAGCTAAATATGAGAACATTTTAGTCTGACAAAGAGAAGAAAAGTTCACATTAAAAGGTGCAGCTCTGTGGATTCTTTTGTTTTCTATCACACGTTTAGGCTTTGAGGCATGCTTTATGTTAAAACCATTTAGCATTTAAAAACATACTTAGATGAATGTGCAGTTTGAAGTCTGATACAGTCTTAGTAATGAACAGAAATAAGCACGGTTTATTTACTCTATTTGTTGGTCTGAAAGTAAATGAAGGTCATTTTTTTTGTTTGTAAGGATTCAATTTCTGTTAGGTACTTACAGAATGATAGAAGACATCAAAATAACAACAATCTCAAAGTTTTACTGTCTAATCTATTATCGAGTTGTATCACTGACTTCCTCTGATGGCTGCAGCTCTTGAGGCATTTGTTCTGTTGCTTTGTTTTGAAGTTTGTAAAAGAATTTGCAGACAGACAGCCTTGCTGGCTCACGGTAATCTTCTAACACATCTGAACTCAGTAACCCTGAGAACAATAATTTCTGACCCAAAAAAAGTTTCAGGCTCATTCACTGGGCTTAAGATCTGGTTGTGCATTTATAACAACAATTCAAGCTTTTGAGTCTGTGTACTTTCAGTTCTGTGTATCAACTAACTGAGACTGTGTGCACACTATCGTCAGATCGTTTTCACACTGAGACAATTTGCAGTGATTGTAATGTAAAACAGACATTAACTTACAAAAAGAAATACTGCTAGGGAGTAGAAAGACATAAACATGTTAATCAGTTACTACATGACAATGGAAGCACCCTTTGCATTTGTGGAGGGCTCAGTTACACCACAACCTCTCCAACTTCATGAGGATGTGCAGAGAGTTGGGGCAACTGGCTGACTCTCAAAGGTCGATACAGTGTGTGAAGAGGTTTGACACAACTTTCTTCATCTGCTGCCTGCAGAAATCTCACACGTCTAGTCAAAGTGCAAAACAACTCCTTGCCCCATCTTCTCAATCCTGAGAAACTCTCTCTTTGTGTTTCAGTGGTCCACACCCTCAGAGGTGCTCCAGAGCTACCAGGCCTTAAGGTGTGGATCGTGTCAGGTCTACGATCTCAGCCGCACTTCACCATCCAGCATGCCACAGAGGGTTGGCTTCTTCCTCAAAAGATAAATGCTATCGATGTTTAAGTTCCGCTGAGTCAATCAATGTTGACTTCAACAAACTGAACCAACTGATAAAACAACTCTAGTGCCAGGACCAGCAGCAGACAATACACCACCTCTTTCCCACACACCAAAATTTTATCCCCTCCTGATTAACTACACAGTTTTATGCTAGTTAGTGATAAACAATATCTTTTTAGTACCCTTTAGGACCCCAGGAAGTGAGAGTTTGCTTTATGGTGTGCTCAAGAAAGTCAGAACTTGGAGCGCGGATCAACGTAACCTCAAAGTTTAGTGCTCCCAGTGCTTCCCAGCCTTACAGATGTACAACAAAACATGGAGCTACTCTTTACGTCAGTAGCAGACAGCATGAATTCTATGTCAGGATTGTGAGATTAATCTGACTTTCCAAGTTGGAGATCCGACTTCACGGGGAGTTCTGTTTTAAATTCTGACTGGGAACTTGGAAATTCCGAAATTCATGTACAACTTGAACGCAACATGAGTCAAAACATACAAACACCGGGCTTCCAATGCTGCTGCAATGACATTAATGTTCTGTTCTCTGTCTGGGAAAGTGGGGGGACTGATCAGTGTCACTATAAATCTTAAGGGGACATGTCCCCTTGTTCATAGAGACATCTGAGAACATGAATGAAAACAATCTATATTCATCAATCAGGAATTCATTCACCAAGTAACAGACAAACACACCATATTGTAACGGTAACTGTGTTTATTTATTTAAAAAGTAATGTGTTAGAGTGTTAGATACTGCCAAAAGTAACAGTGTTACAGTAACATGTTACTGCCCAACACTGTAACTAGATCCATAAAACACATTGTGCACTGACACTGGTTTGGAGTTAGGAACCTCACCACTGACAAAAACCACAACACTGGAAATGTGACCTTCCCAGAGACCGGACAGACCTCAACTGACAAAACCTTCCAATAAGACTCCACTATGGAAACTAGATTATAGTACCTGACTTGACTTAAACTCTCCCACCTCATAGATGCAATAGATGTTCCCAGAGGTGTGCCTGATGAATGTGAGTTAGTAGACCAAGTTTCATCCCTCATCTGGTGGGTGACTGTTAGAGGCATGTAGATGGAATTAATTACATCCACTTTAATGTTTAGACTTAGTAACATGAATAGAGACACCATAGCTGGCTTGCATGAACAACTAGCTGCCTCCTCCCTGATGGCTTATGAAAATAGAGTGGCCTTAGATTTTCTTTTAACTGAAAGAATGTTGTGTGTTCATTCCTAATAACACTGCTGATGGCTCTATAACTCAAGCCCTTTCGGGCCCCAAAATCATGTTGGTAGAGTTAGAATAACACTCGGAATAGAAAAATCAGTTAACTGATTGGCTAGATGGATTAAATTAAATTAATTTAATTACCTCTGTCTTTATTTCACTAATTGTAGCGGTAACTAAGTAACTTCAGTAAACAAGTTTAGCTTATGCTTACATTATTGTAATCACTACTGCTTTGTTTATTGTTTCCACATGTCTGTGGAATGAAGAATCGCTTGCTGCTGATAATTACAATGAAGACTGGCTCATACATAGTGGCTGACATATTGAATGCTACATGCAATGAAGACCTGTCTATACCTGTGATTTAGCATTCCTAAAAAATTACCTTCATTTTGCAGATGCATTTCTAACAGTGTTGTACTGACATCTGGTGGATAATTAGGACTTTGGCTTAACTCATAACAGTGGCCATAAACACACCCAGCCATACCCATGAGCAAAGATCTGATGGTTCATTGCATCCAGCATCACACAAAGGCCACAGATCATCCATCCATAGTGAGAGCCATTTGCATCCCAGCCACTGTGACAGAACAATCCAACCAGCAGACCCAGCGGAGTGCAGTGTCTTTTTAAAGACTTTGTCTTTTTAGGTTTCAGTGTTTGATCAAAGCATAGAAGAACAGTTTACCTCACACTCTCATGCTGGGGGTCCAACCCCTCCCCCACATTTCCTGATTGAAGCCAATGCCTGCATTTGGTGTCCTGTCTGTGGTCCGGCCAACCCCTGCACCGCCTGGGTCACAGCAACCCCATGCTCCTGGCCCTGGTGGGCCGCAACAACCCAAAGTTATCATCAGCAGCCTCAAATTACCGTCCCCGATGGGCCACAGTAGCCCCAGGTTCCCATCATGCCGCAGCAGCCACAATTTGCCATCCTTATTTGCTGGGATCTCAGATGATTTATTCCCCTCTTTATGCTAACCAAGGTTGACATTTAATAGTCAGGTGCTGACACAATGCCACACTGTTCCAGTACATTCCAGTGTGCAGGGCCAGCTCTAGCCCTTTTATTGCCCTATATGAAATGCAGATCAGGGGTCAGGGTTCAACCCCCCAGAACTCTAGTCCTGTAAACACACATCAGACATGAAAAAAGGTTGTGGTTTTGGTCAGTGATTTATTCATTTATTTATTATTTATGTTATCAAACTCGTCTAAGCCTCTATTAATATTGAGTTTCATTGAAAGTAAATTATAATTACAGCCCAATTATTCATGTAGGACACTCTAGAAATGTGAACCCGCAAATTTCACGCAGCTTCACGTAAACAGTGCAATATCTGTTACTTTTTTGCCGTTTTCTTCAAAATCAGCCTTGACATGTTTTTCATGACAAGCAGCACAAGTTCTGTTCCTTCTCATTCGATTATGTCAGGAGGAACTACTTCCATCAGCCGCCGGAGATGCATGGTGATGGGTCCTACAGGGGGGATGGAGGTCATGAGGTCTCCACATCATCAACATGAAACAACACTGTATGTCATTTGTTTGTTTTCTATCTTTTGAGAACATTATTTCATATTTTATTCTACACTGGTGCTCAAGAACTATGACATATTTCAATAACCATAAAGAGAAAATCTTGAATGACAGTATAAATAAAGAGTAAACTTACTCATGAGTTTCCGTGCCCAGCTGACCTTCAGGTGGACAAAAGGGTAGTAGAGGAGAAGTCCACCGAAGATGAAGATGGCACAGTAGAGGTACTCCACTTCTGGCTTATGAATGATGGGAACCAGGACTACGTAGCAGGACACCAGGACCATTAGGCATGGTATGACTATCGGCACCTTAAAGTAATCGTGCAGTGACACAATGTCTGTTTAGTGTTAACACCTGTGTTGTGATCACAACCCCAACTGAATTCCCTTACAGAAGTACGCAATATTCTCGTCATAGCTGAAAAGTTATGTTATATGAAGTTACAAGTTCAAGTATGCCAATCCACCTATCCAAAACATAGGTGAAACATGAAGATAAAAGAGGAGCTTCCTCCCCAAAGTCAATCAACGAGCCTCACCTTTACTGGTCGACGGCGCTCCTTCCTGGTGAAACGCATGACTATGAGAGCCAGCACTGTCAGACCATAAAACCCCCACTGAGCAAAGCTGAAGTAGTTAATGAGAGGGGTGATGTCTGCTGGGATAATATAGAAAATAGCCAAAAGACCCTGAAACAGAGAGAAATATATTGTTCATGTGACAGGAACACAGGGAATACATTGTTTATCTGAACTCTCATGATAGAGAGACAATTGTATTAGGGTGATAGACACACCTCATTTAGTGTTTTCCTCATAATTGTATCACTGTGTGCAGTGCGCCTTACATATTGCGGCCAATCCCAAAAAATACCAAAAGACAATGTGTTTCAATGTGGCATCAATTTCAACACTCTGGGGGTCTAAAAAGCATCATTCAAGCATCCAGGACTCACATTGAACATGAGAGCAGGAGCTGGAGTGCAGTGCTTCAGACTAATGTAGGATAAGATTTCAACCATGTGACCCTCTCTGCCAGATACATAGGCCAGTCTGTGAAAAGAGAGAGACAGAAATATGGGTTGTATTGTTGACTGCACACTGCATATTTTTACTGTATGTCATAAATATGTCATATATGATGAGAGTTGTCTCTTTTACCTGCCAGCAGTGAAGCAGCTTCCATTGGCAGAACCGAGTGTAGAGAAAACCACAAATAGAGGAACAATCCAAGACATAGGGTAAAGGACTCTGTCTCCAAAAGTCTATAAGGAGGCACAAACAAATTCAGCCGGTTTAGCTCTGTGCCAGAAAGTACCCCAGCTTTCCAGTCTTGTAATATATTGTGGTTGACAGTACTTACAGACCACTGTCTGTAAGTAGGTGTCACTGAAGACAACAGTGGCAAGTTCAGTACAGCTTTGGGAGCAAGATTGGAAGCACTGCACTCTTAAAATGTTGATTCACCCTGTTTGGCTCTCAACAGAGGCGGTCACATTTTCTCTCATCTCCTCCCCTGACTTTCCCTGCTTCTGCTTCTCTTGTCTTGTCTTACCTATTGTCTTATACTTCGAGAGACTCTCTCTGCCCTGCTCTTCAAACTAAAAATCATGGATTTGATCAACTGGTCTCGTAATGCAATTGACAACATCTTCTCGATGAGAAGCCTGGGTTAGGAGGAACCTAACTGCCCTCTCAGAATGTTTGCAGCTGGCTACACGATAGACACATGGGAGAGATGGCGGGTCGTGTGTCTGGCTCCTCTTTCTGTGGAGGACATTGAAGACATTAGGCATTGCCCTGGTTGATCGAAGAATCCTGTGCTTCCTCGTGGAGCTCAGTCTGGGGATTGCCTTTTTTTCCTCCTCCTTCTCCTTGTGTTACGCTGTATTCTCTTTTTTCTTTCCTCCTCTGTCTTCCTGCCCTGTATACCCAGCGTGTCATATTGTTTGTATGTGATGTATATGTATGGACGGGTTGATGGCTAATTTTGCTGGTACTTGTGATTAGTAAAAATAAAGGCTTTCTGATGGCTGAGCTTGTGGCTTGGAGCTTGCGGTGCTAATAGTGCTAACAGTGCAAACAAAGGCAATGGTGCTGACAGCTAAAAGCGTTAACCTGAATGGGCACTACACCTTTGAAAAGGCAATCAGCTGAAACTGTCAAAGCAGTGCAGTGCAGAGCAGCGGCTGTGAGTTATAAGAGAGTGGGTATGATCATGCATTAAAAGACACACACGGCCAGGCCAGTGACGAAAACAAAGCACACTCATTACAACACACAGAGGGAGAGCGATCGTTATCAGATCATTCATTCCTCCTCTACATGTTCTTGCAAATTGTTTGCTGCTATATTAATGCTGTGAAAGTCATATAGAGTGAAGCTCAAACAGTATACTGACAAGTGAAAACTCAAAACTCCATGACTCTTAACTTCTTTATAACCGAGGTAACCATCTGTGATTCTTACCACGGCAACAGCTGGTGACAACAGCAGTTCAGTGGGACTCATAACAGTGAAGTAAGCGATGTTGACGAACAAGTAGCACACAGTTACCAGCGGTAGTCCAATGAGGATGGCCAGAGGCAAGTTCCTGAGGTGAAGAGACAGAAAATATATATTTACTCCATGTGCAACCCACTTTTAGTGACATGCTGCTCTGACTTTGCAAAAGGACCAAAAGAATTACTAACTAACTACTATTACTAATTTATCTTACCTGAATGGGTTTCTCAGCTCTTCTGTAATGTAATTCAGTTGATTCCTAATAAAACAAGAAATATGTGTTTTCTTAGTAGAATAAGAAGAAGGTGTTCTTTCTTTTGGTATCCCGTTGCCATGTGGATGTAGCATACGTATACCTGTTGACCATGCTGGAAAGTTCAGTTCATCATTTGATGAGAAACCCTGACTTGGTTAACTGTTGTAACAACATTGTGGAGACCATGGCCTCTTCTGGAGGTAATAATGAAGCTCTCTGAAAGTTGACACTTCACAAGACTTGAGAGCAACTGAAAGGCTGAGAAGGGCCACAGTGCTCCTTATATGAGTCAGTACAGCAGGAAAGAGCTAATCATATCAGTTCAGAAAAATCACTTCAATGCAGTACTTCAAGGAGGGGTATGGTCAATCTGTACATCATGTTAAAGGGCAAAGTAAAGAGGAATGTAGCCATTACCATCCATCATAAGCCCAAAGCCCACTGTAAAATGCAAGACTGATTCCTCCAACAGATGATGTGCTGCCTTCAAATGCATTTGACAGATTTGCAGTGTTTCCTGGAGACAAATACACAGCAATACATAAATATTTTTTCAAAAACATTTTTAAAGAGGAGTTATATGTTAAAGACATTGATGCCCACCTCGTGCCAACATGACCATGCCAGCCACCACTATGACAAGAATGAGCTGAACTCAAAGGTCTCAAACATTTTCTATGTACACAAAAAGCCCATTTCTCTAAAATATTGGTCACAAATCTGTCTAAATCTGTGTTAGTGAATACTTCTCCTTCAGAGGCAGTTTCTTTAAGACTGCAAGGGAAGCTCAGCTTCCCCTAAAATTTCAAAAATCAAATGGTCAAATATGTACGGTTGTGTTAACATTTCATTGACTACAAATGCGTTAGGACAAAGAAGACCAGTTTGTTCAGAATCAGCTTATCACAAATAGACTGAGGCATTACTAACCTCTCATTGAATTTACAGTGGTTCTCCCAAAATTATCTGCACCCTTCAATCAGACTCAGCCATTGTGAGTCTGTGATTGACAACATGATCCATAATTGTAGCCCTGATTTCATCAGGAATCATCCTGTACTTGGCCTCCTCTTCTTCTCCCTCTCCACATTCTCACCCATAATCCACAAGACTGACCTTTCATTTCTGTGTCACAATTTTGTAGATATGGTACCCACTACTGTATGTCCATGCTTGTAAAGCGGGGTTCATGGGATTCAGCTCTGCGCTTATCATTACTTCAACGAATGCTTCACACAGTCCTTCTCATCAGTGAAAGCTGAGATTCATCTGAGAGAAAATGTTCAATTTAGGAGACATTTTCATGAAAAAAAGCATAAAAGTAAAAAAAAAGTATAGTATCAACTTGACAGATTTTGACAACTAGTTCAACATTTTTGTATGTAATGACTCAGGAAATGAGGACTATCAGTTTTATAGGGAATGATTATTCAGCATTAACAAGTACAGTTCATTTTGACTGACATGACAGAAGCAAATGATAATATTATAAAACAGTAGAGAATTATATGAAAGTAATTGATGGATGTCCAAAGCATTTGCAATTTGTTGGAAGGAATGAGAATCTGCTGCTACGATGAGCACATTGATCAACGATGAGGTTGAACTGTTGTGTAAATGTAAAGAGTGATGTGAGAAATGCACCAAAGCGACTGAGAAAAACTGTAACAGACCGAGGAACAGATGAGATAACAGATAACAGAAAGAGGACTGATGTTCACCTGTGCTGAATGTCCTCCTTGCTGTCAAAAGAAATATTTTGCCCATCACTATTTTATGGAATGAACTCTGACAAATAATTTTAACACCTCAGTGTAGACAGCGATGGTGTAAAAAAAAGTATCTCAGCAGTTACTTGTCTTTTCCCATAGTGTTAATTTAACTGTTTAATGAGTTGAATAAACAACTCTGTTACAGTGATAGTTTTTCTCAGTCAATATGGTGACTTTCTCACATCAAGAATTACATTTGCACAACGTCAATGCAATGAAACAACCAGACTAGTTTCAAAATATAAATTATAATAATTATATAAAGTATAATATTTGCTTGACAGTTTTTGACAACTAGTTCAACATTTTTGTATGTGACTCAAGCAATGAAATGAAGACTATTAGTTTTATAGGGAATGACTATTCAACATTGACAAGTGTAGTTATTTTTGACTGAAATGACATAAGCAAATGATAAAGTTATAACACAGCAGAGAGTTGTTTGAAAGCAATTGATGCATGTCCAAAAGTATTTGCAATTTCATGGAAGGATTGAGTAACTGCTACTATGTGGTGTACATATGACTAAATGTTGTGGAGGTTGAACTAACTGTTGCGCAAATGTAAATAGTGACGTGAGAAATGCCCCAAGGGGTCTGAGAAAAACTAAATGTTTAACTATTTCAATAGTGTTGATTTAACTCTAGACAGTGTGGAGCTATATAACCCCTGAAAGAGTATTTACATCAACTGTGCGGGAGTTGAACACTGGACTTTTTGCTGTGCAGGTAAAACGGTGGGATGACAGACAAAGGAATCTAGAAGAAGATGCCATCAGAGGCAGGATTTAGTTATTGTTTGTCTTGCGACTGCTTCTCCTATTAGGGTTCACCACTGTAGCTCACTGAATCACATGTTGAAAATTTGCACTATTCTTACTTACCCATAGTGGCTAGCACACCACAGGCTGCCCAGACGAGGAGGCAGGGTCCCACAGCTCCAGTGTACAACAGAACAGCTTTAGGGGAGATGAAGATGCCCGAGCCAATCATTGTCCCCACAATCAGACAGATGCCACTCAACAGACCAACCTGAACACACACAGAGAAACAATGACACTGATCTGGTCTTTCCAGTTGAAATGTCCTGTATAAAATATTAAAACCTGTGACCCCTTTCATTAAGTGAAAGCCAAATAAAGTCAGACATATTGTGCTTGATGAGCTAATAGTGTATACATTGAAGAAGCCTTCTGACTTCGATCCCTTGACTCTTCCTCTGGAGCCACCAAGAGGTTGACATTTTTGTTTTTTAGTAGTTTAAACATTTGGTAAACACATCCATCATGTCCTTAGTATGTATGACTTCAGTGACCCATTTTCATGTGGCACTATCAGCAGGTCGGATAGAAAAAAATAGAATTAAACAGAATGACTTTATTGATCCCAACCTGGGAAATTATTTCACTGATGACTGTGTTGATGTGTTCTATTTAGCAAATGTTAGTCCATTTAAATGCTACACTAAGATGGAAATTACCTCAATAATTTAAACATATCAGCAACTTAACTTTGGCATTTAGGATAAAGCACCACTGTGCAAAACTCCAGCTTCATAGAGCTGCTTGTAGATTCTTGTATATATATTCTTGTTGTATCTGCGCACACCAAAATAATTAACAACCACTATCACTACCACTATGTATGTAACAGATATAAGAGTTATGCACATGTAAACAGACACACACTCACATCTTTGTGAAGCACAGTGGCCTTCACAGGCTTCTGGTCTTTGGTCTGACAGTCCATACGGTGGTCAGTGGAGTCGTTCTGTGATTCGTTCCTCTTGATGCTGCCTTCATCCATTTCAATCTGCTGCTGCAGAAGAAATCACAAATGCATGCACATATTTTGCATCTTTTCACTTTTATGACACAAGTCAGCATCAGTTAAGGTGCACCGTAGAGTTATCTAATCTTGACAAGGTTTACAGGGAAACAATGTGTCCTGCTACCAGCAGTATAATTTCCTCCTTAGTGAAATAACTCAGACAAGCTAAACAACTCCCTAAAAATCCATGTAAAACTAGTCATGCAACTTTCATGTTTGCATTACTGTAAAAGACCATGATGTGGATTTTGACTTAGAGTTTTACTTTGCACAGTTTTTCTTTGGGTTTCTAGATTATGAACATGGTGATCTGATCCACAGATCTAGCCATGAAGAGTGATAACTGTCAGCAATAACTGTCTTTTACAGAGTTTTTGAGTGAAAAGCAAAACATCTTTATTTTGATTTTGGGGGAATTTTCATCTTGCTGCAAGGGGACCACATGAAATGCCAAGAAGCCACACTAATCATCTTTAACACTGTGTGGAAGTTCATATTCAAGAGTCAAAGTGCTGCAATGTGATATCTTTTTTTTTTTTTGATTTGTAAAAACAGAAAAAATACAAAGTTCAATCAGTCTTAATATTCAAGACAGACAGACAGACAGATACACTGTAGATAGAATACAGATAGATCTATCGATAGATAGATAGATAGATAGATAGATAGATGGATGGATAGAAATAATACTTGAACATATACTGTACATATTGAAAAATGTTTATATGTTAATTGATTAAATTAAGAATATAATTTCACTTACATATGATGAAGACCACATCAGTAGTGCTCCATGAATCTTGAATGTTTCAAGCCCAGCAGGTACAGTGATATGAACCACCCACAGATGATACTAGGCCAAGTTAAGTGGAATGTCAGACAATTGAAAACCTGGGACTCCCTGTGACTGAGAGCACTCCTCCAGTGGGAGGTCCCCACATCTGATTGGACAGCCTGGATGGTCCTGGATGAAAGGAAAGAAAGTGAAGCAGATTTACTCTGATGATTTCTGGGTTACACGCTTAACCACAAAGATGGTATCATCAACAGAATGATACAGGACATCAGAATTACAACCATCAGGAAGTTTTACTGCCTAATTGATGATTGATTTGTATCACTGAAACACAAAGAATTATTTTTAGATGTTTTAAGAAGCCATCTTCTCAAGCAAACTAAACTATCTCTTTGTGTTTCAGTGGTACACACCTTCAGAGATGCTCCAGAGCTACCAGAGTTGTGGATTACCTCTTGGCTAGTGCTAAATCACTCTGCTGAGTGACCTCCACAACCTCTCCAGCCAGCATGCCAAAGAGTGGCTTATTTCCTCAAAAATATGAATGCTACATATCTAAACCAGCAGTGAGGCATGTCAAATTCATGGTCCGTTCAGTACATCAATATATCAGATGATAGTAATACTAATGAGAAATCTGAATAAGTCTTTACCATGAGCAAAGGTCTGAAGGTTTCTTGCTTCAATCGTCACACATGGTCAAAAAATCTGAGAGATTTAGTCAACTTGTTTAACTTTAGAAAGTTTAGAGACGACCAGAAGTACATTCCATCTGTCTCATCAAAAGCATGAATATTTTTCATAACCTCACCCCACCAGCCACGCTTTTGTATTGTTTGAGTTTATAGACTATATACGTACATTAGACATAGCGCACACAGTTTCACACAGGATACTGAGCTAAAGCAGCAGTCAGGTCACACAGGATTTAGATTTGATGGAATCACAAATGGTTTATTTCCAATGTCCACTTATGCTCAGCAGGATTGATACATTTAATAACCAGCCACAGACACAATTTGGCACTGTTTCAACACATTCTAGTGTGCAGGTCTGGCTCGAGATCTATTGATGCCTTATGTGAAATTCAGATCTAGGGTTAGGGTTCAACCTCCCAGAAACTTGGTCCTTGATATTGTTGGTGTGGGACAGATAGCTACACGTCTAAAGTGTATTTCTTGCAGACAATGAGAAAAGATCCCCATCGCCATTTTCTCTTGTTTGTTTTTAAGGTGATCAGCAACCCCCAGGAGGTGGCACCCTAGGCAACATGCTTGCCACTTTATTACTGACCTGTTTGTTTTCATCTTGTTTACATGCAATGCATGTAAAATGTTTAACCTTTCCCTTCCCATTCATGTGCAAGTTTAACAAATCCTGACCTTTGGCCCATTAAAAATGTTATTGCACATTACGAATAAATGTTTGATATTGTTGCTTTATGATTCCTACAGTACAAAAGCTGGTTATAATCATAAAAAAGGTGTGTTTTTTTGTCAGTGACTTATTTCTTTATGTTGTCAAACTAAGTGAACTCTAGAGGTTATTCTAGGGCACTCTCTAGAGGTGTAAACCTTTTTTACACCCCTGAACATAAATAGAAAAGTTTCATAAACACAGTGCACCCCTTTTTACTTTTGTCATTCAGCGATTAAACAGTTTTTGGGCTCTGATCCACTAAATCCAATGATCCATTAAAGTTGTGGCCTGTTCTCTCTTAAAACCAGCCTCGACAAGTTTTCATGACAAGCAGCAGAAGTGGACTTGATTGTCAGTTTTTTCCTTCTCATTCGATTTTGTCAGGAGGAACTACTTCCATCAGCAGCTGGAGATGCATGGTGATGGGTCCTACAGGGGGGATGGAGGTCATGAGGTCACAGCATTGTATTTCCTTTGTTTGCTTTCTATCTTTTGAGCACGTTATCTCTTAATTTATTATATACTGGTGCTCAAGAACTATTTGACATATTTCAAAAATTTATATTTTAAGAGGAACTGTTGAATGTCAGTATAAATAAAGAGTAAACTTACTCATGAGTTTTCGTGCCCAGCTGACCTTCAGGTGGACAAAAGGGTAGTAGAGGAGAAGTCCACTGAAGATGAAGATGGCACAGTAGATGTACTCCAGGGCTGGCTTATCAATGATGGGAGCCATGACTAAGTAGCAGGACACCAGGACCATTAGGCCTGGTATGACTATCGGCACCTTTGAATAATCACACAGTTACATAGCGTCCACTTTTTAGTGTTAACACCTGCCCTATGATCACAACCCTAACTGAATTCCCTGAAAGAAGTATGCAATATTAATGTCATAGATGGAAGATTATGTTATATGAATATGTATTTCTCTTAAAATATAGCTGCAAATATACTCTTTCTCTAGTTCTGCAACTGCAAACAAATAATGCATTGACCTATTGAGAGCCAAGAATCAACTGGGTTGTATTTCACTTGCAATCAATAAAAACATAAGTGAAAATTAAAGATAAAAAGACGAGCTTCCTCCAAAAATCACAGCTGATAAGTCTCAGTCAAAAAGTCTCACCTTTACTGGTCGATGAAATTCCTTCCTGGTGAAACGCATTACTAAGAGAGCCAGTGAAGCCAGACCAAAAAAACCCCACTGAGCAAAGCTGAAGTAGTTAATGAGGGTGTTGATGTCTGCTGGGATAATGTAGAAGATAGCCAAAAGACCCTGAAAGAGAGAGAAATATATTGTTCATGTAACAGCAAACCCCCTATGGTGAAAAAGATCAAGAACAAACGTTTTCCCTTGCCCGGACGCGGGTTACCGGGGCCCACCTCTGGAGCCAGGCCTGGAGGTGGGGCCCGTGGGCGAGCGCCTGGTGGCCGGGCCTACACCCGTGACCGGGGTGGTGGTTCCCCTCTGTAAGAAGGGGGATCGGAGGGTGTGCTCCAAATATAGGGGGATCACACTCCTCAGCCTCCCTGGTAAAGTCTATTTCAGGGGTTCTTGAGAGGAGGGTCCATCGGGAAGTCGAATCTCGGATTCAGGAGGAGCAATGTGGTTTTCGTCCTGGCCGTGGAACAGTGGACCAGCTCTACACCCTCAGCAGGATCCTGGAGGGTGCATGGGAGTTCGCCCAACCAGTCTACATGTGTTTTGTGGACTTGGAGAAGGCATTCGACCGTGTCCCTCGGGGAGTCCTGTGGGGGGTGCTCCGGGAGTATGGGGTACCGGACCCCCTGGTACAGGCGGTTCGGTCCTTGTACGACCGGTGCCAGAGTCTGGTCTGCATAGCCGGCAGTAAGTCGGATTCGTTTCCAGTGAGGGTCGGACTCCGCCAAGGCTGCCCTTTGTCACCGATTCTCTTCATAATTTTTATGGACAGAATTTCTAGGCGCAGCCAAGGCATTGAGGGGGTCCGGTTTGGTGACCTCAGTATCACGTCGCTGCTTTTCGCAGATGATGTGGTTCTGTTGGCTTCATCAGGCCGTGATCTTCAGCTCTCACTGGAGCGGTTCGCAGCCAAGTGTGAAGCGGTTGGGATGAAAGTCAGCACCTCCAAATCCGAGGCCATGGTCCTCAGTCGGAAAAGGGTGAAGTGCTCTCTCCAGGTCGGGGAGAAGATCCTGCCCCAAGTAGAGGAGTTCAAGTATCTCGGGGTCTTGTTCACAAGTGAGGGAAAAATGGAGCGGGAAATCGACAGGCGGGTCGGTGCAGCTTCTGCAGTGATGCGGACGCTGTATCGGTCCGTCATGGTGAAGACGATGACAAGACGAAGACAATTTAACAGTCGATCTACGTTCCTACCCTCACCTATGGTCACGAGCTGTGGGTTGCGACCGAAAGAACAAGATCACGGATAGAAGCAGCCGAAATGAGTTTCCTCCGCAGGGTGTCCGGGCTCTCCCTTAGAGATAGGGTGAGAAGCTTGGTCATCCGGGAGGGGCTCAGAGTAGAGCCTCTGCTCCTCCGCATCGAGAGGAGCCAGATGAGGTGGCTCGGGCATCTGGTAAGGATGCCACCCGGACGCCTCCCTGGTGAGGTGTACCGGGCACGTCCCACTGGTAGGAGACCCCGGGGATGACCCAGGACACGCTGGAGAGACTATGTCTCTCGGCTGGCCTGGGAACGCCTCGGGATCCCTCCAGAAGAGCTGGACGAAGTGGCTGGGGAGAGGGAAGTCTGGGTTTCCCTGCTTAAGCTGCTACCCCCGTGACCCGATCCCGGATAAGCGGAAGAGAATGGATGGATGGATGGATGGATGTGACAGCAAACATCACAGGGAATAGATTATTGCGATGTTGGTCAAGTCAGGTCATGCATATTATTTTTATTTTGTCATTTGGTCTTGTCTTTTCCAGTTTTATTTTGAAATTAATTGTCTTCTCTTGTGTTTCAGCTTCACTCTTCCTGCCCCGTGTTTCCCGTGTCTGGTGTTTGTTATCCACGTGTAGTCTGTTGTCTAGCATCTTTGCCCCTTGTCTAGTTCTTGTCCCCAGTAGTTTTCCTCGTCACCGTTGGTGATCATTTTTAGTTATAGGTTTTTGGCTTTTCTGTTTATTTTTGTATCCTCCCTGTGAGCACCCTTAGTTACCTTTAGTACTGTCAGTCCTTTTGGTTATTACTTTCCCCTCGCGTTATTGCCTGAGTATTTCCATTAGATTATTGCATTAGTACCTTCGCCTTTAGAAGTGATTTTTTTTTTTTTTTTTTTACGTCAGGTCAGAGTGTTAATTCCTTCCTGTAAATAAATTCCTCCTCCCTTGTAAATAAATTCTTTGTTGCTACTTTGGTTTTTGGAGTCTTGCGTCTGGGTTCTTTGCTGTGTCTGTGCCAAATTCTTACAGTTATTTATCTGAACTTGCATGATATAGATAGGAAGTTGATAAATTTATGTAATGTACATGCAAGACCAAATTGAAAGGGGATAATTAAGTGTGCAGGACTCACATTGAGCATGAGAGCAGGAGCTGGAGTGCAGTGCTTCAGGCTAATGTAGGATAAGATTTCAACCATGTGACCCTCTCTGCCAGATACATAGGCCATTCTGTGAAAAAAGAGAGAGAGTGACAGAAATATAATAGTTTGTATTGTTGACTGTTGTTGTTGGACTTTCTTGAGTTTCTCTCTTTCCTCTTGTCTGTCAAAGTCTTTCCACCTCTTATGTGTATCAGCATTCTCAATTTAACTGTCAAACTCTGCTTTCTTTCTCACACATAAATATGCATACCACATGTCATAAATATGTCATACATGATGACAGTTGTCTCTTTTACCTGCCAGCAGTGAAGCAGCTTCCATTGGCAGCTCCAAATGTAGAGAAACCCACAAATAGAGGAACAATCCAAGACATAGGGTAAAGGACTCTGTCTCCAAAAGTCTGTAAGGAGGCACAAACAAATTCAACCGGTTTAGCTCTGTGCCAGAAAGTACCCCAATCCTCCTCTACATCTTCTTGCAAATAGTTGTTTGCTGCTATATTAATGCTGTAAAAGTCACATAGAGTGCAGCTCAAACAGTACACTGACAAGTCAAAATTCAAAACTCCATGACTCTTAACTTCTTTATAACTGAGGTAACCATCTGTACGTCTTACCACGGCAACAGCTGGTGACAACAGCAGTTCAGTTGGACTCATAACAGTGAAGTAAGCGATGTTGACGAACAAGTAGCACACAGTTACCAGCGGTAGTCCAATGAGGATGGCCAGAGGCAAGTTCCTGAGGTGAAGAAACAGAAAACATATATTTACTCCATGTGCAACCCACTTTTACTTTGTAAAAGGACCATAATGAAAACAAAAAAACGTTCACTTGCATTGGTACCTCTTAATAAACACTGAGTAATGTAAGGACCGCTTAAACCTTTTAAATTTATCTTACCTGAATGGGTTTCTCAGCTCTTCTGTAATGTAATTCAGTTGACTCCTAATAAAACAAGAAATATTTGTGTTTTATAGGTAGAATAAGAAATGCTTTTGTTCTTTCTTTTGGTATCCTGTTGCCATATGGATGTAGCATACGTATACCTGTTGACCATGCTGGAAAGTTCAGTTCATCATTTGATGAGAAACCCTGACTTGGTTAACTGTTGTAACAACATTGTGGAGACCATGGCCTCTTCTGGAGGTAATAATGAAACTCTCTGAAAGTTGACACTTCACAAGACTTGAGAGCAACTGAAAGGCTGAGAAGGGCCACAGTGCTCCTTATATGAGTCAGTACAGCAGGAAAGAGCTAATCATATCAATTCAGAAAAATCACTTCAATGTAGTACTTCAAGGAGGGGTGTGGTCAATCTGTACATCATGTTAAAGGGCAAAGTAAAGAGGAGTGTAGCCATTACCATCCACCATAAGCCCAAAGCCCATGATAAAATGCAAGACCGATTGCTCCAGCAGACGATGTGCTGCCTTCAAATGCATTTGACAGATTCGCAGTGTTTCCTGGACACAAATACACAGCAATACATAAACATTTTTTCAAAAACATTTTTAAAGAGGAGTTATATGCTGAAGACATTGATGCCCACCTCGTGCCAACATGACCATGCCAGCCACCACTATGACAAGAATGATGAGGAGTTTGGCGGCAGTGAAGAAGTTCTGCACGTAGCTCGCCAGTTTGACACTCAAACAGTTGACGGTGACGATCAAGACTGAGAAGAAATGTAAGAAAATACATTCTTAGATATTTAAAATGAATTGCTTTTTTATTTATATACATTTATAACTTAAAAATGAGCCTTGAACTGTTGTAATAATGCACAAAAGTAGTTATGATGGTAAAACTAGACTAAGCCATGTTGCCTCTTTTTTATCCCAGAGACTCAAACAAATTTATTTCAAACTGTCCTGAATATACGGTATATCACTCACTGGTTCAGTTGTCTATCTTTTAATTTTAGGTTATTTTTCTTCACTTTTTCACCTGCAAGTTAATTTCAAAATAATTCCATTTATATGGAGTTCTGGCCACCTGATCCATGTTCACAGTCCTTCTATCTCTCTTTTTGGTCTCCACCAACTCCTGAGGGAATTATTTGGCTCTTTAAATGCTCCAGTTAACTTTGTATGTCTGCTGGTTGGTAATGTAGTCTGTATAGTGTGTAGTGGGGTCATGGGAGTATTTAGCGGAAAACAGCTTCCTGTTGCAGCTGAAAATGCTGCTAGTAAGCATGAACCAAAACAAAGATGACAAAAAGGGGTCAGCTCTATGTTCCCACAGCCCAATGGTCCTACAGCCCTATGTTCCCTCATCCATCCATCCATTTTCTACCACTTATCCTCATAGGGTCGCAGGGGGGCTGGAGCGTATCCCAGCTGTCTTAGGGTGAAAGGCAGGGTACACCCTAGACAAGTCTCCAGTTCATCGCAGGGCACATAGAGACAAACAACCACTCACACTCACACGAATGGGCAATTTAAATTAGCCAATTAAACTAATCCCCATGCATGTTTTTGGATGGTGGGAGGAAGCCAGAGTACCCAGAGAGAACCCACGCAGACACGGGGAGAACATGCAAACTCCACACAGAAAGGTCCCGGGCCCGGAATTGGGACTCGGAACCTTCTTGCTGTGAGGCGACAGTGCTAACCACTACACCACGGTGCCGCCCTTGTTCCCTCATTTCTACGATTTTTTTTCAAATTTTGAAAATCAGATCGTGATGGGTTACGGTTAATAGTCAACTGCTCCTGGATTTTGGAAAGAAAAAAAACTTAGAAATGAGGGAACATAAGGCTGAGGGAACATAGGGCTGAAGGAACATAGGGCTGAGGGAACATAGGGCTAAGGGAACATAGGGCTGAAGGAACATAGGGCTGAAGGAGCAAAGGGCTGAGGGAACATTACAATGGTGGAATTGCAGAGGAAATAATTACTTGTGGTTTATCATTATGATTGACTCTTTTCCCATCACATGTTAAGTTCACCCACTGTTAAGTCACAAGGAGTACAGTAAAACTCACTTATAGCTACTGCTGACAGACACTTGGTAACAAAAACAGGAGGAGTGCAGCCAGGGTAGAAAGGAGCTGAGGCATATTCTCCAAAGGTCAGAGTGATGATGGCGAAGGAAGTGGGCTTCATCACCATGACAATGGTCCAGGAGTAAAGGTAGGCTGGGATGGGGCCATAAGCCTCTAATAAATATGTATACTCTCCCCCCGATTTGGTAATCATGGTGCCAAGCTCAATAAAGCACAGGGCTCCTGTAGACACACATACAAACAAACACAGAGACAAAGAGGAGAACTTTTGTTTTTGCTCCCATTTTTCATGAGCCGAACTCAAAAATGTAAAACATTTTCTGATATTGTTCACAAATCTGTCTAAATCTAGCTGCCTTTGTGGACAGCTTGTGGTAGAGAAATGAACATTTAATTTACGGGCAACAGTTTTGGTGGACATTCCTGCAGTCAGCATGCCAATTGCATGCTCCCTCTACACTTGCAACATGTGTGGTATTGTGCTGTGTGATAAAACTGCACATTTTAGAGTGGCTTGTTATTGCTGCCAGCCAACCTGTGCAATAATCATGCTGTCTAATCAGTATCTTGATATGCCACACCTGTGAGGTGGATCGATTATCTTGGCAAAGGAGAAGTGCTCACTAACACAGATTTAGACAGATTTGTGAGAGAAATAGGCCTTTTGTGTATATAGAAAATGTTTTAGATCATGAGAAATGGGAGCAAAAACAACATTTGTTGCATTTATATTTTTTTTCAGCATAGTTGCCTCTGGTAAAAAAAAAAAAAAAATCAAATAAAGTTCAGAATTTTATTCTACCAAGAAACACTGGGAGGAAAAAAAATCTCCCTACGTACACCCAAAAGCCAAATCTTTGTTAATAACTTTACCCCCAGGGATAATAATGCAAACCAAATACTAGAGTACATGATAAGACTAAAAGTTACTCATGGGGGCAGTTCATGTGAACTCAATTCTAGAGGACCCCTCTCGACATCATGGAGATTTTTTTTAATCTCATTCGAATAAGATAGCGTCTCGTTCCCACAAGTTAGTTACTTGTAACTCGAACAAGTTAGTAACTCATTCTCTCGAGTTGGTATCTCGAGGAGTGAACAGTGAATGTGCCTCGGTGATTATCTCATTTTAGGTCGCTGTCGGTAGCAGATAGCTAACTGCTTCAGACTTTATTAATGATTTAACAAATCAAATGAAAGCACAAGGTGACAAAAAACAAGCTTTACATTTTTTAATGTATGAACTGTTAATTAGCATCACTAATGTGTGCATTTTCCCTTGTGTTACACAATTGCCATGTGTTTGAACATCAAAGGTGCCAAAAAAACTTGTTGTAGCTAGAGACTGTAAATAAATCTGGTGTCTGTGTGAGCTGGACTTTGGCTTGTTTTTTACATTTCCATCTTCATGTTAATTTACTTTGTCCTCGTATGTCTCAGTAAAAATGCTGGTCCAGGTTAAGTACAAACAACAACAGAAATGTTGAATGAAGTTGGATGAGGTTGGAGGACAGTATAACTTTCTGCAGTTTACTGAAAATGGTATGTAATTAATTGCATGAGTGAAAATTTGAAAAAGGTTAAAAAATGTTAATAACAATAATGCTATGCAGACTTTATTTAATGTTGATATATTGTTTAATAGTTCAAATCATGTAACTTAATTTTTTTACAGTAACTATACAGTGGATAATTGTTTTACTGAACATCAGTAATTTGCAGTGAGGAGAAAGGAGCAGTGCTGACTGAAAATGTATATTCAGTTTTTATTCCGACTTTTTTTTATTACAAATAAAAAAAATATATATTATATATATTTTGCCTGCCACCTGATGCAAAAGTTTTTTTACAAGGATGCTACAGACGTTGATGCAGAAATATTCAGTCACCTTGTCGGACAAAGCAACGTCCTACTGACAGTTTCCTCTGATGATGGTGAGATACCTAGCCAGGTATAATCAAGCATTCTATACATTATGTTATAAAAAGATGAGAGACCCCTTTCAGCACCATCAGAAGTGAATGACCCAGGCAGAAGTGTTGATGTCCAGCTTCTCAAGATTTCTGGATACAAATAGATTAGTAAGTAAGGAATTTTTGAATGTGTTTCATTTATTATGAGGTGGCTCAAGACTTCACTCTACTGTTTCGTGACTTCATAAGACTTCACTCACTTCAGCACCACAGTTGCGTTGTTTGGTGCAGTCGACAGAAAGTCCACAAGGAAATGATCTTTATGAGGCATCAAGTGAGTTGTAGTTAGTGTATTTCGTTTAGATTTACAGTAGTTTCATTTATAATAGTTTCAGTGATTAAAATTACAACACAAGAATATTTGTGACAGTCTTAACTAGATTTGTTTATTTTTGTGTATTCCTCACAATTGACCTGCTTTTTGTGATGAATAGAAACAATGGATGGAACAGTGTCATAAATCTCTCCTATCCTTTTTATCTTAAGCCAATGACCAAGAAATGGCATCCCTGTTGTTACTGATTCATCTTTTACCACCACCGCCAGGTAAACCGAAGACTCAAAAGATCAGTGCCAGCGATGCAGTTGAGAGGCTTGTAATCTTTCACAAGGTAATTATAATATTATGGTCATGATAATAATTTTGCAAGTCACTTTCTTAGCTACGTCTGAATAAGTAACCAGTCAGAAGATAGTTGAACAATCATTTGTGGCTGCAGATCATTCTGGTGCATAACTTTTTATTCTTCCTTATCTCAACACCAGTCTGGAAGCGTATCGATGCAACCATGATGGTCAGCAGCCGAACCTCCTCGCTTGTCAGAGGAGAAATATTTGCTAGGCAAACCACACACTTGGGGCATTTGATAAACTTTTCAAATCACATTTTGTTTAATGTGTCATAGAAGAAGACATGCAAGTCTTTTGTCAAATAAGTGATTTTTTTTTTTGACAAACAAGCTATTTACAGAGAATTTTGATGACCATCGTCAATGCAAGTTTTATGTCCTGAAGAACAATGTATATTGAAAATGTCCAAGCTAAAATTTCAGAAATCATTTGATATTCAAAGCTCATAATGTGTTTCAGATGAAAAAAATGTATATTTTACCTGCATTCACAATGTTTTAATGTGCAATGAGCAAGCCAAATAAATGCCATTGATGGAAATGTATTTTGTTTTTGTGTTTTGGAATTTATTCTAAATGATTTTAACACTACAACACAGTGTGTAGATACCCTGACACTTTAGGGAGTGAATTCCACATTAATGATGATTTAAAAAAATCTCAGTAGTGTTACTTGTCTTATCGCTTAGTGTTAATTTGCCTCTGTTTAATGAGTTAAAGAAGCAACTCTGTCACAGTGTTAAGTGTTTAACTATTTCTAAAGTGTTGATTTAACTCTAAAATGGCAGGTTGACAGACACAAAGGACGAGACAAACTAGCACAAGACAGTGGAGACAAGACATAAGGAAGGAGTTCACAGGTGGAAAACATCATTGGAGGGTCCAGACAATCACAAATGAGGGAAAAACAAGTACAGGAAGTGAAGCGATTGACAACATGAAAACGAGACAAAAACTGGGAACAACAACATGACGACTGGAATTAGAAGGACAATAAATTTAACTTCTTGAAACAAAATACTGTAAATGAGTCTGTGTTTTATAGATGATAAATCAAAGGTTTTCTCTGGGATGTTATTGTGGTTGAAAGAGTAGCAGTGTTTGTGTGCCAAGAATACAGAGATCTGAGAACTGTGGTGAAATGAAATAATGTTTAACTGTCATAGAGGTTAAAAGTCGTTCAAAGACAAACCATTGCATCTCATCATTTTTTGTTGTTGTTACACAGACCTTGTTGTTAACATACTTAGTAATCCATGGTTGTGCTTCAGAATAGAAGTATTATTCTAAAAGAAGATGCCATCAGAGGCAGGATTTAGTTATTGTTCATCTTGCGACTGCTTCTCCTATTAGGGTTCACCACTGTGGATCACTGAATCACATGTTGAAAAATTGCACTATAAATGTTACTTACCCATAGTGGCTAGCACACCACAGGCTGCCCAGACGAGGAGGCAGGGTCCCACAGCTCCAGTGTACAACAGAACAGCTTTAGGGGAGATGAAGATGCCCGAGCCAATCATTGTCCCCACAATCAGACAGATGCCACTCAACAGACCAACCTGATCACACATGGAGAAACAATGACACTAATCTGGTCTTTCCAGTGTAAATGTTCTGTATAAAATATTATAAGGTATATTATGTGGTCTTTTTCTTCAACTTATCGCTCATAATCAGTTTCAAACATTGTATCTCAAAGTCCCTCTCTAAACTACCAGACTGCCTACATAGTTTATGGGATGGGTTAAATGCAGAGGTCAAGTTTCATGCCTGTATATACACTATATTGCCAAAAGTATTCGCTCACCCATCCAAATAGTCAGAATCAGGTGTTCCAATCACTTCCATGGCCACAGGTGTATAAAATCAAGCACCTAGGCATGCAGACTGCTTTTACAAACATTTGTGAAAGAATGGGTCGCTCTCAGGAGCTCAGTGAATTCCACTGAGATACTGTGATAGGATGCCACCTGTGCAACAAATCCAGTCATGAAATTTCCTCGCTCCTAAATATTCCACAGTCAACTGTCAGCTGTATTATAAGAACATGGAAGACTTTGGGTATGAAAGCAACTCAGCCACAAAGTGGTAGGCCACGTAAACTGACGGAGTGGGGTCAGCGGATGCTGAGGCACATAGTGCGAAGAGGTCGCCAACTTTCTGCAGAGTCAATCACTACAGACCTCCAAACTTCATGTGGCCTTCAGATTAGCTCAAGAACAGTGCACAGAGAGCTTCATGGAATGGGTTTCCATGGCTGAACAGCTGCATCCAAGCCATACATCACCAAGTCCAATGCAAGCATCAGATGCAGTGGTGTAAAGCACGCCGCCACTGGACTCTAGAGCAGTGGAGACTTGTTCTCTGGAGTGACGAATCACGCTTCTCCATCTGGCAATCTGATGGACGAGTCTGGGTTTGGCAGTTGCCAGGAGAATGATACTTGTCGGACTGCACTGTGCCAAGTGTAAAGTTTGGTGGAGGGGGGATTATGGAGTGGGGTTGTTTTTCAGGAGCTGGGCTTGGCCCCTTAGTTCCAGTGAAAGGAACTCTTAATGCTTCAGCATACCAAGACATTTTGGACAATTCCATGCTCCCAACTTTGTGGGAACAGTTTGGAGCTGGCCCCTTCCTCTTCCAACATGACTGTGCACCAGTGCACAAAGCAAGGTCCATAAAGACATGGATGACAGAGTCTGGTGTGGATGAACTTGACTGGCCTGCACACAGTCCTGACCTCAACCCGACAGAAAACCTCTGGGATGAATTAGAGTGGAGACTGCGAGCCAGGCCTTCTCGTCCAACATCAGTGTGTGACCTCACAAATATGCTTCTGGAAAAATTGTCAAAAATTCCCATAAACACACTCCTAAACCTTGTGGACAGCCTTCCCAGAAGAGTTGAAGCTGTAGCTACAAAGGGTGGACCGACGTTATATTGAACCCTATGGATTCAGAATGGGATGTCACTTAAGTTCACATGCGAGTCAAGGCAGGTGAGCAAATACTTTTGGCAATATAGTGTATGTATATGACCGATCAGTCCATCAATCAATCCATCCATCCATCCAGGGTCGGTCATGGGGGCAGCTGTTTAAGTTTAAAGCACAAACTGTGCATAAATCCAGCCTCATAGAGCTGCTCATAGATTCTTTGCTTGTTGGATCTGAGCACACCAAAATAATTATCATTTGGTTCTTTGCAACTAGATGCTTAGGAGTCTATATTCATTCTCTCAGAGAGTGAGGGGAAATTAGTCAGAGCTGATGATATCTGATATTATCCAGATTTATCGTTTTCAGTACTTCTCTAATCACCATTAGGGCTTGGGGACTAAATATAAATGCACTTACAGGTAAACAGACACACACACACACACACACACACACACACACACACACACACACACTCACATCTTTGTGAAGCACAGTCGCCTTCACAGGCTTCTGGTCTTTGGTCCGACAGTTCACACAGTAGCCGATGGAGCCGTTCTGTGACTCGTTCCTCTTGGTGCTGCCTTCATCCATTTCAGTCTGCTGGTGTAGAAGGAAAGAAAGTGAAGCAGAAATTTTCTCTTTTATGGCACTAGTTGGCATCAGTTAAACTGCACTGTGGGGTTACATAATCTTGATAAGGTTTACAGGAAAACAATGTGTCCTGCCACCAGCAGTAAAATTCACCTACAGTCGTGGTCAAAAGTTTACATACACTTGTACTGAACATAATGTCATGGCTCTCTTGAGTTTCCAGTCATTTCGACAAGTCTGATTTTTCTCTGATAGAGTGATTGGATCAGATACTTCTTTGTCACAAAAAACATCCATGAAGTTTGGTTCTTTTATGACTTTATTATGGGTTAACAGAAAAAGTGACCAAATCTGCTGGGTCAAAAATATACATACAGCAACATGAATTAGCGATTTTGGTGACTTAGAAAGTTGTGTCAATGAAATGAGCTTCATAGCATGGCCTCTTAACTTCTTGTGAGTGATCATGAGTGACTACAGCTGGTGACTTCTCTGAGGCCATTTAAATAGGGCTCCTTGTATACAAACACCCACAAACGCTACAATGGGAAAGTCAAAGGAGCTCAGCACGGATCTGAAAAAGTGAATCATTGACTTGAGCAAGTCAGGAAAGTCACTTGGAGCCATTTCAAAGCAGCTGCAGGTCCCACGAGCAACAGTGCAAACAATTGTTTGTAAGTATAAAGTGCATGGCAATGTTTTGTCACTGCCACGATCAGGAAGAAAATGCAAGCTATCACCTACTGCTGCGAGAAAATTGGTCAGGAGGGTGAAGAGTCAACCGAGAACCACCAAAAAGCAGATCTGCCAAGAATTAGAAGCTGCTGGAACACAGGCGTCAGTGTCCACAGTCAAGCGTGTTTTGCATCGCCATGGACTGAGAGGCTGCCGTGCAAGAAGGAAGCCCTTGCTCCAAAAGTGGCACCTTAAGGCTCGACTGAAGTTTGCTGCCGATCACATGGACAAAGACAAGACCTTCTGGAGGAAAGTTCTGTGGTCAGACGAAACAAAAATTGAGCTGTTTGGCCACAATGCCCAGCAATATGTTTGGAAGAGAAAAGGTGAGGCCTTTAACACCACGCCTACCGTCAAGCACGGTGGTGGTAGTATTATGCTGTGGGGCTGTTTTGCTGCCATTGGAACTGGTGCTTTACAGAGAGTGAATGGGATAATGAAGAAGGAGGATTACCTTCAAATTCTTCAAGAGAACCTAAAATCATCAGCTCGAAGGTTGGGTCTTGGGTGCAGCTGGGTGCTCCAGCAGGACAGTGACCCCAAACACACATCAAAAGTGGTAATGGAATGGCTAAATCAGACTAGAATTAAGGTTTTAGAATGGCCTTCCCAAAGTCCTGACTTAAACCCCATTGAGAACATGTGGACAATGCTGAAGAAACAAGTCCATGTCAGAAAGCCAACAAATTTAACTAAACTGCACCAATTCTGTCAAGAGGAGTGGTCAAAGATTCAACCATGTTACCAAATATTAGCATTGCTGTATGTATATTTTTGACCCAGCAGATTTGGTCACATTTTCAGTTGACCCATGATAAAGTTATAAAAGAACCAAACTTCATGAATGTTTTTGTGACAAAAAAGTATCTGTTCCAACCACTCTATCAGAGAAAAATCAGAGTTGTAGAAATAACTGGAAACTCAAGAGAGCCATGACATTATGTTCTTTACAAGTGTATGTAAATTTTTGACCACGACTGTAGCTAAACAATGAGACTCAGAGTGTAAAACTAGTCATGCTAGTCAAGTTTCATGTTTGTATTGTTGTAAAAGGCCGTGATATGGATTTTGACTTTGAGTTTGAATTTGCACAATTTTTGTGTATATTTATATTTTTATATTTTGTGTGCATGTATGTATAAATAGATTAAATTAATAATATAATTTCACTTACATATGAAGAAGACCACCTCAGGAGTGCTCCATGAACCTTGAATGTTTCGAGCCCAGCAGGTACAGTGATATGAACCACTCACAGATGATACTGGGCCAAGTTAAGTGAAGGAGAGCAGGAATGTTGGATGAAAACGCTCTCTCCAGTGGGAGGTCCCCACATCTGATTGGACATCCTGAATAGTCCTGGATGAAAAGAAGGTGGGTGAAGACAGAGAAGTACAGTTGCTCTGAACTTAATTGTGTACTGTACTGTAAGCCTTGCTCAAGGAGTGGCTGGCAAATCCCCGACTGCCCACCTCCACTGGCATACACCTGGTCCTCCAGCCGTTCCTCCGACAATCTTCCACCAGCTCTTGGTACTTCTCCTTCTTCCTTTCTTGTGCCTCCTCCATCCTCTCCTCCCATTAGCTCCAGCAAGATGAGATGTTTCGTCGCCTCTGAGAACAAGATGATGCCACCAGACATCATCTTGGTCTCAAGATGGTTTGGGTGATGTGTGGTGGGATTTTCAGCTGCCTCTCCAAGTCAACTGTCATCACCCAGTCTGAGGCTGTGGCCACCACACCAGCAGAGCAGTTTTTAGGTGTTCACTCTGGTCTCTGACCTTCTCTGACGAAATCAATGCCCTTTGCTGTGGCTTGGGTGTATCGGCTGCCCTTGATACCCTCACTTATAGCTCAGGACATGGTCGTGCCTCCATCGATACCGGCCCTCACTCAGTGCTTTGGAGCAGCTGCTCAGGTTGTGCTTTATTGTCCCCGTTTTGGAACACAGGGGGCATGCTGGTGTTGCTTTTTTGCCCGATGTGCACAGGTTTGATGGGCTTGGAAGGACATCATAGACCCCCTGAATCAAGAACTTGATCCTATGGGGGTTCCACTTCCAGGTGACATTCCGCTTCATCACCTGCTCCCACTTGAACCAATGGAGCACAGCAAGATATTATTGCTGGAGCTTGCTGGTTTGGGAGGCTCTGTGGGTTACTTGAAGCTAACACTGACTCTTGGGGGCTTAGGGTGGCAGGTGTGCTGCTTTTAGCAGGCGTAGGTGACACTAGGAGGCTTCTCAGGTCCATCCTATTGGAGTGCTCATCTCTCAGAGTATTTCAGTTTACAGAAACATCTACTGATGCACACTTGGACACATCATCACTGTTGTTTCCTGGAATCACTGGGTGTTTCAGGTCTTACAACATACACCCTCCTCTCGGCGACCCGACCAAGGCTGATCAGACCCCAGCCTGTGTCCAAGTGGCATTCTACTGCCCCCACTGCTCACCCCTTTTCAACCAATACTAATACTACTACTATAGAAATATTATAATGAGACATGCACATTATCATCATCATTTTGCAGCTCTGTCTAAGAGAGCTGTACTGTCATCTACAGAAGATTACTCATAATAACTGCAACCATACATAACCAGTCTTTACCATGAAAAAAGGTCTGAAGGTTCCGTGCATCAATCGTCACACTTGTTCAACAAATCTGTGCATAATGAGAGATATTTAAATTTTCTTAACTTGTTTAGAGATGAGCAGAAGTAAACTCCATCTGTCTCGTCAAAAGCATGAATATGTTTCATAACCTCACATCACGAGCCACACTTTTTTATTGTTTGTGAGTTTATAGACTATATACGTACATTAGACATAGCGCACACAGTTTCACACAGGATTTAGATTTGATGGAATCACAAATGGTTTATTTCCAATGTCCACTTATGCTCAGCAGGAATTACACATTTAATAACTAGAAAAGCACTCAAAAAGTGCAGATCCGATTCAATGTCACCATCAAAAATTTAATCACTTTCAATTTAGGCCACTTTTGGACCTAACCCTAACCCTGAAAATTTCATCAAAATCCGTCCATAACTTTTTGAGTTATTTTGCAAACCAACAAACATACAAATAAACAAACAAACAAAGAAACAACATCTTTGGTGGAGGTAACCAGCCGCAAACACAGTGTGGCACTGTTTCAGTCTTTTCTAGTGTGCAAGTCTGGCTTGAGATCTTTTGATGCCTTATGTGAAATTCAGATCTTTCGAGGATTAGGGTTCAACCCCCCAGAAACTTGGTCCTTGATATTGTTGGTGTGGGACAGATAGTTACACATGTGAAGTGTTTCTTGCAGACAATGAGAAAAAATTCCCACAGCCATTTTCTCTTTTTAGCTTTTAAGAAGGTGATCAGCAACCCCCAGAAGGTTGCGCCCTAGGCAACATGCTTGCCACTTTATTACTGATCTGTTTGTTTTCATCTTGTTTCTGCAATGCATGTAAAATTATGCATTTTTAACAAAAACTGACCTTTGGCCCACTAAAAGTGTTATTGCACATTATGAATAAATGTTTGATATTATTGCTTTATGATTCCTACAGTACAAAAGCTGGTTGTAATCATAAAAAGGTGTGTTTTTTGTCAGTGACTTATTTCTTTATGTTGTCAAACTAAGTGAACTCTAGAGGTAAGTCTAGGACACTCTCTAGAGGTGTAAACCTTTTTTTCTGCACCTGAACAGAAATGAAAAACCAGTTTGCAGATTCATAAGATAACATGAACCTTTATTCGTCCCACAGACGGGGTAATTTGCATTGTTACAGCAACAAAGTGGATAGTGAAACACAGCGCAACCCTTTTTACTTTTGTCATTCAGTGATTAAACAGTTTTTGGGCTCTGATCCACAATTAAAGTTGTAACCTGCTCTCTCTCAAGACCAATCTCGACAAGTTTTCATGACAAGCAGCAGAAGTGGGCTTGACTGTCAGTTCTGTTTCTTCTCATTCAATTTTGTCAGGAGGAACTACTTCCATCAGCAGCTGGAGATGCATGGTGATGGGTCCTATGGGGGGATGGAGGTAATGAGGTCACAAAAACGTATTTCATTGTTTTCTATCTTTTGAGCACATTATCTCCTAATTTATTTGTATACTGGTGCTCAAGAACTATTAGACATATCACAATAATTAATATTTGAGAGAAACTCCTGAATGTTAGTATAAATAGTGAGTAAACTTACTCATGATTTTTCGTGCCCAGCTGACCTTCAGGTGGACAAAAGGGTAGTAGAGGAGAAGTCCACTGAAGATGAAGATGGCACAGTAGAGGTACTCCAGGGCTGGCTTATCAATGATGGGAGCCATGACTAAGTAGCAGGACACCAGGACCATTAGGCATGGTATGACTATCGGCACCTTTGAATAATCATACAGTTACATAGTGCTCACTTTTTAATCTGAACACCTGCCCTGTGAACACAACCCTAACTGAATTCCCTGAAAGAAGTATGCAATATTAATGTCATAGATTGAGGGCTATGTTTTATGAATATGTATTTCTCTTAAAATATAGCTGCAAATATACTCTTTCTCTAGTTCTGCAACTGCAAACAAACAATGCATTGACCTATTGAGAGCCAAGAATCAACTGGGTTGTATTTCACTTGCAATCAATAAAAACATAAGTGAAAATGGAACATAAAAAGAGGAATTTCCATCCATCCATTATCTACCGCTTATCCTCATAGGGTCGCGGGGAAAAAGAGGAACTTCCTCCAAAAAAAACACAGCTGATAAGTCTCAGTCAAAAAACCGCACCTTTACTGGACGATGAAATTCCTTCCTGGTGAACCGCATGACTAAGAGAGCCAGCAACGCCAGACCAAAAAAAACCCACTGAGCAAAGCTGAAGTAGTTAATGAGGGTGTTGATGTCTGCTGGGATAATGTAGAAAATAGCTAAAAGACCCTGAAAGAGAGAGAAATATATTGTTCATGTGACAGCAAACATCACAGGGAATATTCTTTACCTGAATTTGCATGATACAGATTTGAAATTGATAAATATTATGTAATGTACATGCAAGACCAAATTGAAAGGGAATAATTAAGTGTGCAGGACTCACATTGAGCATAAGAGCAGGAGCTGGAGTGCAGTGCTTCAGGCTAATGTAGGATAAGATTTCAACCATGTGACCCTCTCTGCCAGATACATAGGCCATTCTGTGAAAAAGAGAGAGAGACAGAAATATAATTGTTTGTATTGCTGACTGTTGTTGTTGGACTTTCTTGAGTTTTTGTCTCTTTCCTCTTGTCTGTCAAAGTCTTTCCACCTCTTATGTGTATCAGCATTCTCAATTTAACTGTCAAACTCTGCTTTCTTTCTCACACATAAATATGCATACCACACGTCATAAATATGTCATACATGATGACAGTTGTCTCGTTTACCTGCCAGCAGTGAAGCAGCTTCCATTGGCAGCTCCAAATGTAGAGAAACCCACAAATAGAGGAACAATCCAAGACATAGGGTAAAGGACTCTATCTCCAAAAGTCTGTAAGGAGGCACAAACAAATTCAACCGGTTTAGCTCTGTGCCAGAAAGTACCCCAGCTTTCCAGTCTTGTAATATACTATGGTTGAATGTGTCAAATGCAGCACTGAGATCTAATTAAATTAAAAGTCTATTTCTACCACTGTCTGTAAGTAGATGTCACTGAAGACAAAAGTGGCAAGTTCAGTACAGGTTTGGGAGCAAGATTGGAAGCACTGCACTCTCAACATGTTGATGGCTGAGCTTGTGGGTTGGCGCTTGCGGTGCTAATAGTGCTAACAGTGCAAACAACTGAAACTGTCAAAGCAGTTCAGTGCAGAGCAGCAGCTGTGAGTTATAACAGAGTGGGATGAGCTCACAGGTATGATGACACATTAAAAGACACACACTGTGGGCCAGCAATGAAAACAAAGCACAGAGAAACTCAGTTTACAAGACACAGAGGGAGAGCGATCGTTATGAGATCATTCATTACTCCACTACATCTTCTTGCAAATAGTTGTTTGCTGCTATATTAATGCTGTAAAAGTCACATAGAGTGCAGCTCAAACAGCACACTGACAAGTCAAAATTCAAAACTCCATGACCCTTAACTTCTTTATAACTGAGGTAACCATCTGTGCGTCTTACCACGGCAACAGCTGGTGACAACAGCAGTTCAGTTGGACTCATAACAGTGAAGTAAGCGATGTTGACAAACAAGTAGCACACAGTTACCAGAGGTAGTCCAATGAGGATGGCCAGAGGCAAGTTCCTGAGGTGAAGAGACAGAAAATATATTTTTACTCCATGTGCAACCCACTTTTACTTTGTAAAAGGACCATAATAAAAAAAAGTTTAGATTTCACTTGCATTGGTGCCTCCTAATAAACACTGAGTAATGTAAGGACCGCTTAAACTTAAACTTTTAAATTTATCTTACCTGAATGGGTTTCTCAGCTCTTCTGTAATGTAATTCAGTTGACTCCTAATAAAACAAGAAATATTTGTGTTTTCTTAGTAGAATAAGAAGAACGTGTTCTTTCTTTTGGTATCCCGTTGCCATGTGGATGTAGCATACGTATACCTGTTGACCATGCTGGAAAGTTCAGTTCATCATTTGATGAGAAACCCTGACTTGGTTAACTGTTGTAACAACATTGTGGAGACCATGGCCTCTTCTGGAGGTAATAATGAAGCTCTCTGAAAGTTGACACTTCACAAGACTTGAGAGCAACTGAAAGGCTGAGAAGGGCCACAGTGCTCCTTATATGAGTCAGTACAGCAGGAAAGAGCTAATCATATCAGTTCAGAAAAATCACTTCAATGCAGTACTTCAAGGAGGGGTATGGTCAATCTGTACATCATGTTAAAGGGCAAAGTAAAGAGTGTAACCATTACCATCCAGAATAAGCCCAAAGCCCACTGTAAAATGCAAGACCGATTCCTCCAACAGATGATGTGCTGCCTTCAAATGCATTTGACAGATTCTCAGTGTTTCCTGGAGACAAATACACAACAATACATAAATATTTTTTCAAAAACATTTTTAAAGAAGAGATGTATGTTAACTCTTTGGGTGCCAGCCGTTATGTAAAACCTTGTGCCATCGTTTTTGCCCATTTTGAGTCATATTTCAAGACCCACAGAATATTTTGTACCATGTCTCTGAAAACACAGAGTAGCTCAAATTAAAGAAGAGACTCTCTATTTCATTTTTTACCTTGTTCCATTCTTGTTTTGTCTGGAGGAAAGTAGGAGGAGGCCACTTTCACCAAAATCACCACTTTTTGTCCAGAATCCATCCATTTTGCTCTCCAAACGCGATCGTCTCCACCTCCTGCTTTGATATCTGTGGTGTGTACCGTCTCTTTATGTCCCGACTACAAATCCCAGAAGCCCCAAAATTACTCACAGGCTGTGGGAGACTGCGATCAGCAACTTGTTGCAGAAAAAACACTTTGACAGCGAAAGCCGTTAATGGCACGCAAGCATCGGATTTTGCATGTTGTCAAAAGCCGTCACTGGCACTCAAAGAGTTAAAGACTGATGCCCACCTTGTGCCAACATGACCATGCCAGCCACCACTATGACAAGAATGATGAAAAGTTTGGCGACAGTGAAGAAGTTCTGCACGTAGCTCGCCAGTTTGACACTCAAACAGTTGACGATGACGATCAAGACTGAGGAGAAAATAATACATAATACAATAATACATTCTTAGATATTTAAAATGAATTGATTTTTCATTTATATACTTTTGCTCTCTTTTGGTCTCCACCAACTCCTGAGGGAATTATTTGGCTCTTTAAATGCTCCAGTTAACTTTGTGTGTCTGCTGGTTGGTGATGTAGTATGTATAGTGTGTAGTGGGTTCATGGGAGTATTTAGTGGAAAACAGCTTCCTGTTGCAGCTGAAAATGATGCCAGTGAGCATGAACCAAAACAAAGGTGGCAAAAGGGGTCAGCTCTATGTTCCCACAACCCAGTGGTCCCACAGCCCTATGTTCCATCATTTCTAAGATTTTTTTTCACTGAAAAATTTGAAAATCAGGCCCTGTTCCAGTGAGCCCTATGGGTTAGGGTTTAGGGTAAGTAGTCAACTGCGACTGGATTTGGGAAAGAAAAAAAAACTTAGAAATGAGGGAACATAAGGCTGAAGGAACATAGGGCAGAGGGAGCAAAGGGCTGAGGGAACATGGGCTGAGGGAAAATAGGGCTGAGGGAACATAGGGCTGGGGGAACAAAGGGCTGAGGGAACATAGGGCTGAGGGGACATAGGGCTGAGGGAACATAGGGCTGAGGGAACAAAGGGCTGAGGGAACATAGGGCTGAGGGGACATAGGGCTGAGGGAACATAGGGCTGAGGGAACAAAGGGCTGAGGGAACATAGGGCTGAGGGGACATAGGGCTGAGGGAACATAGGGCTGACGGAACAAAGGGCTGAGGGAACATAGGGCTGATGGAACAAAGGGCTGAGGGAACATAGGGCTGAGGAAACATTGGGCTGAGTGAACATAGAGATGTGGAGACATAGAGCTGATGGAACAGGGTTGTGGGAACATAGAGGTGAGGGAACAGGGCTGTGGGAACATAGGGCTGAGGGCGCACAGGGTTGTGGGAACACAAGGCTCAGGGAGCAAAGGGCGCAAAAAAACAGTTAAGTTGCAGACCTAAAAAACATTGCAATAGTGGAATTGCAGAGGAAATAATTATTTTGTGGTTTATCACTATGACTGACTCTTTTCACATTACATAGTAATTTCACCCACTGTTAAGTCACAAGGAGTACAGTAAAACTCACTTATAGCTGCTGCTGACAGACACTTGGTAACAACAACAGGAGGAGTGCAGCCAGTGTAGAAAGGAGCTGAGGCATATTCTGCGAAGGTCAGGGTCACAATGGCGAAGGAAGTGGGCTTCATCACCATGACAATGGTCCAGGAGTAAAGGTAGGCTGGGATGGGGCCATAAGCCTCTAATAAATATGAATACTCTGCCCCCGACTTGGTAATCATGGTGCCAAGCTCAATAAAGCACAGGGCTCCTGTAGACACACATACAAACAAACACAGAGACAAAGAAGAGAACTTTTGTTTTTGCTCCCATTTTTCATGAGCTGAACTCAAAGATGTAAAACATTTTCTAATATTGTTCACAAATCTGTCTAAATCTAGCCACCTAGGCCTTTTGTAGCCTGACAAGCCAGACTATGACATGAAATGTATAGTCTGGGAGCAGTCCATTGGCAGAGTTGAAGCCTGTCGTTGTTGTTGTTCAGACTGCTTCTGCACGTAATAGGCCAGCGCACTGACCAATCAGAGCAATGGACAATGTGACGCTACCAGCGGAGCCTGGTATATTACAATTTTGCCATAGGCGGTCTGCAAAGCAGCTGGTCGGCAAAACAGCAAATATATCCTTCTTTAAAACGGATGACTTGAGTGCTTCTTTCTGCTCAACTTCCAAAGAAAAGCCCAAGTCTATCCATCCATCCATCCATTATCAACCGCTTATCCTCATAGGGTCGCAGGGGGGCTGGAGCCTATCCCAGCTGTCTTAGGGCGGAAGGCAGGGTACACCCTGGACAAGTCGCCACCTCATCGCAGGGCACATAGAGACAGACAACCACTCACACTCACATTCACACCTACGGTCAGTTTAAATCAGCCAATTAACCTAATCCCCATACATGTTTTTGGATGGTGGGAGGAAGACGGAGTACCCGGAGAGAACCCACGCAGACATGGGGAGAACATGCAAACTCCACACAGAAAGGCCCCGGGCCCGGGATTCGAACCCGGTACCTTCTTGCTGTGAGGCGACAGTGCTAAACCCAAGTCCAACTCATTCAAAATCGATTACAGAGCCGATTCAAAAGACCGCTGTTCGTTAGCCACAGCCATCTTGGTTGTTTTGATATCTACAACGTCATGCAGCCCTGTCGTAATCGTGCTATACCTGCTCCAATGACTCCCTGCGCAGATAGAGCACATCTGACTCTTTGCTGGAGCCAGGATTATCTCCTATGGTGCGCCACTAGACCATCCTGCCAGGAAAAAATATTATTTTGCTGCAACCGTGCATCTAGATTTCTAGGCTAGGCCTTTTGTGAACATAGAAAATCTTTTAGATCATGAAATATGGGAGCAAAAACAACATTTGTTGCATTTATATTTTTGTTCAGTGTAGTTGCTTCTGGTGTAAAAAAAAAAAAAAAAACAAAGTTCAGAATTTTATTCTACCAAGAAACACTGGGAGGAAAAAATCCAAACCCAAAAGCCAAATCTTTGTTAATAACTGTACCCCTAGGAATAATAATGCAACCCAAATAATAAAGTACATTTTAAGACTAAAGGTTACTCATGGGGGCAGTTTATGTGAACTCATTTCAGATATAGTGTGTACTTAGGTGCCCCATGACTCACATGACAAAGTAACAAAGTAACGAATATTTTAACTGCAAAATAACGGCCCAAAAAACACTTGGCAAAGCAAGGATTCAAACTCAAATCTCTTACTAAAAGTATCAACACAAAATCACTCTCAAAGAGGAAGGAAGAAAAACAAATCTAACCCTAGGAAACAAAAGTGCAATGAATAAATGACTGTAAACAAAAAGTAATCACAAGGAGGAAAATCTGCCCCAACCTAAGGAGATCTAACTAACAAATAAAACACAAACAGGCGACAAAATGCAACTGCAAACCTAAATTTAGCAAATCAAAATCACTCTTAAAAAGGAAAATCCTGTCCAACTCAAAATACTAAGATCACACAGCAAAAACTGGAGTAAAACATTTCAGAGTTGAAATCACACTCTGGAAGTGTGATTTTAACATACAGTATTATGAGTTAAATGGTGCTCAGTATTCGAGTTATTTGACAGAGTTGATCACATCAGTGTTACTTCAACTCTTTAGAGACGTCATTTCAAAATGAAGCCCTGCCCGGGAGCCCAGTAGTCTCAGTGTTTGGAGAGACAGTGAGAGGGCTCGGGTAGTTTTTCCTCATGTCATATGGTGTCATGCCTTTTTACAAGTTAAGTGAAATTAAGTCAAACTTGGTGAAAAATATAAACCAATGCTGTGAACTTCACTACGTGCAACAAAACAGCTTTGGAGGACATGTGCTGTGCAAAGCATTTGTTGCGTGGAGTGAATAGTGAATGTGCCTCGGTAATTAGCTCATTTTAGCTAGCTGTTGGTAAAATAACTCAAAAAGTTATGGATGGATTTTGACAAAATTTCTAGGATTGGTCAGAAGTGGCGTAACTTAAAACTGATTCATTTTTGGTGGTGATCGGATCCGTTTCAAGGTCATCAAGGTCAAATGAAAGGTCACGTCATAGTCATGTAGGGGAGATTTTGCATATTTCTGAACACTCCAAGGGTGTACAATTTTCAGCCAATCGTATTTGGTAGTATAAACTATTATAGGAATCCAGAAGTCACCGATTCAGTTTGGTCAAGATCAGTAAAAGGTCAAAGTTCACTAAGGTCAAATGTGCGTTTTTGACCATAACTTCACGTAGGAAGGAGCTAAAATTCAAATTCAAATATGACAAAATATGAAATAGAGAAAAAATGAAAAGTACATGATACTAATGTGAATACAATGTTAAACGTGGGTTTCAAGGTGCATCAAAATCAACACATTCACTCTTAGGCGTTGTGGGCTTGCAGGAGTATACACTCTCTCAGAATGCTGCCTTGGCAGAGGTTTGCACTCTCTGAGTGCTTTTCTAGTTGTTAATTACTTGATTGAAGTTGTCCTAAGAAGCAAGTCTCAAGGTGAAAAAGTACTACAGGAGTACCAAGCAACAGAAACCCTGACAGATGTCCCAAGAAGAAAAGTGGTTAACATACTCATGGCTCACATGTTTAGGTTTGTGTTCCATGTCCCGAACATTTGTGTGAAATAACCGTATGGTCAGTGCATAAATGGAGATGACCAATATAATATCTCCTCTCAGGTACTGATCAGAGAGGAGTATGCGCTTGGGGCAGTGACGCTATTCCCCGCACAGAGAAGGTTATGCAATAACTGTAATTATATTATTTGAATAACACTCGTATGTTGTGAGATTTTTAACGAGTTGATGGCAATAAATTTATTGTATTATTGCAGGAACATTTCTATGATGCTACAAGCAGCACAGGATACATTTCTTGGAGTCTGAAAACTGTCCAAAGGAAGATTCATCATGGATCTCATATGCCACCAGACAGCTCTTTGCACACTTCTCCAGAGAATTGTGAATATTGAAAGACAGCTTGATGGGGATGCTTGCCAGGAAGCCATGTCTTTGCTCAACCAAACCACAAACAACTCTGATTTTCCAGAAAATGAGAGACCTTTCAGCACTGTCAGAGGCAAATGACCCAGGCAGAAGTGTTGATGTCCACCTTCTCAAGATTCCTGGATACAAATAGATTGGTAAGTAAGGGAATGTTTATTTTGAATGTCTTTAATTTTGTAATACTTGGTGTTTCATTTATTAAAAGGCAGATCAAGGCTTCATACTTCTGTTAACACACATCCTCCAAGCTGCTTCAGAAATGAGACAGAAACTTTTTATGTATCCCTCACAATTGACCTGCTTTTTGTGATGAACAAACAATGGATGGAACAGTGTCATAAATCTCTCTTATTCTTGAGCCTTTTAAAGCCAACGACCAAGAAATGGTGTCCCTGTTGTTACTGATTCATCTTTTAGCACCACCGCCAGGTAAACCGAAGACTCAAAAGATCAGTGCCAGCGATGCAGTTGAGAGGCTTGTAATCTTTCACAAGGTAATTATAATATTATGGTCATGATAATAATTTTGCAAGTCACTTTCTTAGCTACGTCTGAATAAGTAACCAGTCAGAAGATAGTTGAACAATCATTTGTGGCTTCAGATCATTCTTGTGAATAACTTTTTATTCTTCCTTATCTCAACACCAGTCTGGAAGAGCAACTATGCAACCGTGATGGTCAGCAGCCGAACCTATTTGTTAGGCAAACCACACACTTGGGGCATTTGATGAACCTTTCAAATCACATTTGTGTTTAATGTGTCATAGAAGAAGACATGCAAGTCTTTTGTCAAATAAGTGATGTACTTTTGGTTGAAAATCAGATATATTTTTGACAAGCTATTCATAAAGAATTTTGATGACCATCATCAATGCGAGTTTTATGTCCTGAAGAACAATGTATATTGAAAATGTCTAAGCTAAAATTTCACAAATGATTTGATATTCAAAGCTCATAATGTGTTTCAGATGAAAAAAATGTATATTTTACCTGCATTCACAATGTTTTAATGTGCAATGAGCAAGCCAAATAAATGCCATTGATGGAAATGTATTTTTTTTTGTTTTGGAATTTATTCTAAATAATTTTAACACTACAACACAGTGTGTAGATAGCCTGACACTTTAGGGAGTGAATTCCACATTAATGATGATGTAAAAAAAAAGTATCTCTGCAGTGTTACTTGTCTTATCCTTTAGTGTTAAATTGACTCTGTTTAATGAGTTAACAAATGAGTTACAGACACTATGTAACTTTTCTGCCATCTAGTGGTTAAATTTGACTTTGCATGCATTGCAACATGGTTGAAACTACGGTAAGCGGAATGGGTCAACTCCCGGGCGGCCACTATCACCGCGGATCCGTATGAGGATTCTGTGCAGCATAGGTATGGTCTGGCATTATGACCAAAAGTGCAGTGCAGGTTTTAGTTTAGTGTCGGGTAAGTAAAACCAGCGTCTCCACCTTGTTTCTCTGTGAAAAGTGAATCACAAAACGTGGAAATGCATTTTGTCCTATTGGTACTAGCAGGTAGTGCTTTATGTCCCTCTCGGCAGTTTGTAGTTTTTTGTAGACCGGAAAGACATGGAAGCCTCCGTATGAGCGACCCGCTCTATGTAAAGACAGATAACTGATTCTTCACCCAGGAGGATAAGTCAGATTGTTGGCATATGTTATTTTACACCAATGAGGATCTATTTATGAATGAAGATGTTGAATTGAGGGAATAAAATACTTTAAAAAAATTCATAGTGTCCCTTTAAAGAAGCAACTCTATCACAGTGTTAAGTGTTAAACTATTTCAAAAGTGTCGATTTAACTCTAAAATGGCGGGTTGACAGACACAAAGGACGAGACAAACTAGCACAAGACAGTGGAGACGACATAAGGAAGGAGTTCACAGGTGGAAACCATCATTGGAGGGAAAAGCAAGGACAGGAAGTGAAGTGATTGACAAAATGAAAACAAGACAAAAACTGGGAACAAGAACATGATGAAAGGAATTACAAGGACAATAATTTTATCTTCTAGAAATAAAATATTGTAAATGAGTGTGTGTTTTACAGATGATGAATTAAAGCTTTTTTTGGGGGTGTTATTGTGGTTGAAAGAGGAGCAGCAGTGTTTGTGTGCCAAGAATACAGAGATCTGAGAACTATGGTGAAATGAAATAATGTTTAACTGTCATAGAGGTTAAAAGTCGTTCAAAGACAAACCACTGCATCTCATCATTTTTTTGTTGTCGTTACACAGACCTTGTTGTTAACATACTTAGTAATCCATGGTTGTGCTTCAGAATCGAGTAAAGTATTATTCTAAAAGAAGATGCCATCAGAGGCAGGATTTAGTTATTGTTCATCTTGCGACTGCTTCTCCTATTAGGGTTCACCACTGTGGATCACTGAATCACATGTTGAAAAATTGCACTATAAATGTTACTTACCCATAGTGGCTAGCACACCACAGGCTGCCCAGACGAGGAGGCAGGGTCCCACAGCTCCAGTGTACAACAGAACAGCTTTAGGGGAGATGAAGATGCCCGAGCCAATCATTGTCCCCACAATCAGACAGATGCCACTCACCAGACCAACCTGATCACACATGGAGAAACAATGACACTAATCTGGTCCTTCCAGTGTAAATGTTCTGTATAAAATATTATAAGGTATACTATGTGGTCTTTTTCTTCAACTTACCGCTCATAATCAGTTTCAAACATTGTTTCTCAAAGTCCCTCTCTAAACTACCAGACTGCCTGTATAGTTTATGGGTTAAATGCAGAGGTCAAGTTTCATGCCTTATGTATATGACCAATAAAGCTGATTCATTGGACTTTATGGTCACAAAAAGACCATTGAATCATGTGACCCCTTTGATTAGGTGAAGCCAAATAAAGTCAGACATGTTGCTCCTGGATGTGCAATAATATTGCAGAGACTGTAGCAACAAGTGCTTGATGAGCCAGTAGTACATACAATGAAGAAGTCTTCTGACTTTGATCCCCTGACTCTTCCTCTAGAGCCACCACTTTTGTTTTTTAGTAGTTTAAACATTTGGTAAACATCCATTGTGTCCTTAGGATATATGACTTCAGTGACCCATTTTCATGTAACACTACCAGCACGTCAGTTGATAGAATAGAAAAAATAGAATAAAATAGAATCACATTATTGATCCCAACCGGGACTGTGTTGATTTGTTTAGTTCTATTTAGCAAATGTTAGCCTGCTTAAACACTACACTGGAAATTACCTCAATAATATAAACATTTCAGAATGCTAACTTTGGCATTTTTTTAGCTTAAAGCTAAAACCATTCCTCTTCTGTTTATCCTGGGTCGGTCGTGGGGGCAGCAGTTTAAGCTTAAAGCATAAACTGTGCATAAATCCAGCCTCATAGAGCTGCTCATAGATTCTTGGCTTGTTGGATCTGAGCACACCAAAATAATTATCATTTGGTTCTTTGCAACTGGATGCTTAGGAGTCTATATTCATTCTCTTGGAGAGTGAGGGGAAATTAGCTAGAGCTAATGATAATTTGTCATAATAACATCTAACAGATTTATCCTTTCAATACTTCTCGAATCGCCATTAGGGCTTAGAGATTAAATATAAATGAACTGCAGGCAAACACACACACACTCACATCTTTGTGAAGCACAGTGGCCTTCACAGGCTTCTGGTATTTGGTCTGACAGTTCACACAGTGGCCGGTGGAGCCGTTCTGTGACTCGTTCCTCTTGGTGCTGCCTTCATCCATTTCACCTTGCTGCAAGAGGACCACATTAAATACCAAGAAGCCACACATCTTTTTAACAGTGTGGAGGTTCAATTTGACAGCAATTTGACTCTTGAATATGAACCTCCATATTCAAGAGTCAAATTGCTGCAATGTTATATCTAATTTTGTGATTTGTAAAAAAACAAAAACAAAGATAATTTAATAATATAATTTCACTTACGTATGAGGAAAAATACCTCAGTAGTGCTCCATGAGGCTTGAATGTTTCAAGCCCAGCAGGTACAGTGATATGAACCACCCACAGATGATACTAGGCCACGTTAAATGAAGGACAGCAGTAATGTCAGATAATTGAAAACCTGGGACTCCCTGTGACTGAGAGCACTCCTCCAGTGGGAGGTCCCCACATCTGATTGGACATCCTGGATGGCCCTGGATGAAAGGAAGGTGGGTAAAAAAAGGGAAGCAGAGTTGTCTGAGGATTTCTGGGTTACATGCTTAACCACAAATATGGTATCATCAACAGAATAATAACCATCCGGAACAACCATCAGGAAGTTTTACTGCCTAATTGATGATTGATTTGTGTCACTGAAACACAAAGAATTATTTTTAGATGTTTTAAGAAGCCATCTTCTCAAGCTGACTAAACTATCTCTTTGTGTTTCAGTGATACACACCTTCAGAGATGCTCCAGAGCTACCAGAGTTGTGGATTACCTCTTGGCTAGTGCTAAATCCCTCTCCTGAGTGACCTCCACAACCTCTCCAGCCAGCATGCCAAAGAGTGGCTTATTTCCTCAAAAAAATGAATGCTACATATCCAAACCAGCAGTGAGGCATGTCAAATTCATGGTTCATTCAGTACATCGATATATCAGATGATAGTAATACTAATGAGAAATGTCCATTATCATCGTCATTTTACAGTTCTGTCTAAGAAAGCTGTACTGTCATCTACAGAAGATTACTCATAATAACTGCAACCATATATAACCTGTCTTTACCATGAGCAAAGGTCTGAAGGTTCCTTGCATCAATCATCACACATGTTCAACATATCTGTGCATAATGAGAGATATTTAAATTTTTTTGTCAACTTGTTTACGTTCATCAAGTTTAGAGACGACCAGAAGTACACTTCATCTGTCTCATCAAAAGCATGAATATTTTTCATAACTTTACATCACCAGCCACATGTCTGTATTGTTTGTGAGGTCACACAGGTTTTAGATTTGATGGAATCACAAATGGTTTATTTCTAATGCCCACTTATGCTCAGCAGTATTGATACATTTAATAACTAGAAAAGCACCCAGAGAGCGCAGACCTCCACCAAGAAGGTGGCGACTTTTTATCTAAAGTAACTCCGCCGCCAAGGAGGTTGTGTTTTCACCGGGGCTTGCTTATTTGTTTGTTTGTCTATTTTTGGTGGTGACATTGAATCGGATCCGATCACCACCAAAAATTATTCAGTTATAAGGTAGGCCACTTCTGAACAACCCTGAATTTTCCGTCCACAACTTTTTGAGTTATTTTGCAAACCAACAATCATACAAATAAACAAACAAACAAACACACAAACCCCGGTGAAAACATAACCTCCTTGGTGGAGGTAACCAGCCGCTGACACAATGTGGCACTGTTTCCGTACATTCTAGTGTGCAGGTCTGGCGCGAGATCTTTTGATGCCTTATGTGAAATCCAGATCTTTCTGTGCCACTCTAGGGTTAGGGTTCAACCCCCCAGAAACTTGGTCCTTGATATTGGTGGTGTGGGACAGATAGTTACAGTCGTGGTCAAAAGTTTACATACACTTGTAAAGAACATAATGTCATGACTCTCTTGAGTTTCCAGTTATTTCTACAACTCTGATTTTTCTCTGATCGAGTGATTGGAACAGATACCGCTGCAGGTCCCAAGAGCAACAGTGCAAACAATTGTTTTTAAGTATAAAGTGCATGGCACTGTTTTGTCACTGCCACGATCAGGAAGAAAATGCAAGCTATCACCTGCTGCTGAGAAAAAATTGGTCAGGAGGGTGAAGAGTAAACCGAGAACCACCAAAAAGCAGATCTGACAAGAATTAGAGGCTGCTGGAACACAGGTGTCAGTGTCCACAGTCAAGCGTGTTTTGCATCGCCATGGACTGAGAGGCTGCTGTGCATGAAGGAAGCCCTTGCTCCAAAAGCGGCACCTTAAGGCTCGACTGAACTTTGCTGCCGATCACATGGACAAAGACAAGACCTTCTGGAGGAAAGTTCTGTGGTCAGACAAAACAAAAATTGAGCTGTTTGGCCACAATGCCCAGCAATATGTTTGGACGAGAAAAGGTGAGGCCTTTAACACCACGCCTACCGTCAAGCATGGTGGTGGTAGTATTATGCTGTGGGGCTGTTTTGCTGCCAATGAAACTGGTGCTTTACAGAGAGTAAATGGGATAATAAAGAAGGAGGATTACCTTCAAATTCTTCAAGAGAACCTAAAATCATCAGCTCAAAGGTTGGGTCTTGGGTGCAGCTGGGTGCTCCAGCAGGACAGTGACCCCAAACACACATCAAAAGTGGTAATGGAATGGCTAAATCAGACTAGAATTAAGGTTTTAGAATGGCCTTCCCAAAGTCCTGACTTAAACCCCATTGAGAACATGTGGACAATGCTGAAGAAACTAGTCCATGTCAGAAAGCCAACAAATTTAACTAAACTGCACCAATTCTGTCAAGAGGATTGGTCAAAGATTCAACCATGTTACCAAATATTAGCATTGCTGTATGTATATTTTTGACCCAGCAGATTTGGTCACATTTTCAGTTGACCCATGATAAAGTTATAAAAGAACCAAACTTCATGAATGTTTTTGTGACACAAAAAGTATCTGTTCCAACCACTCTATCAGAGAAAAATCAGTTGTAGAAATAACTGGAAACTCAAGAGAGCCATGACATTATGTTCTTTACAAGTGTATGTAAACTTTTGATCACGACTGTACACATGTGAAAAGTGTATTTCTTGCAGACAATGAGAAAAGATCCCCACCACCATTTTCTCTTTTTAGTTTTTAAGAAGGTGATCAGGAACCCCCAGAAGGTGGCACCCTAGGCAACATTATTGCCACTTTATTACTGAGCTGTTTGTCTTCATCTTGTTTCTGCAATGCATGTAAAATGTTTAACCTTTCCCTTTGCTCAAGTGTAGATTCATGCATATTTAACAAAACCTGACCTTTGGCCCACTAAAAATGTTATTGCACATTATGAATAAATGTTTGATATTGTTGCTTTATGATTCCTACAGTACAAAAGCTGGTTATAATCATAAAAAGGTGGGGTTTTTGTCATTGACTCATTTCTTTATGTTGTCAAACTAAGTGAACTCTAATTATAGCAGAGGTAATTCCAGGACACTCTCTAGAGGCATAAAATCTTTTTTCTGCACCTGAACAGAAATGAAAAACCAGTTTGCAGATTCATAAGATAAGATAAGGTAAACCTTTATTCGTCCCACAGAAGGGGAAATTTGCATTGTTACAGCAGCAAAGTGGATAGCGAAACACAGCACAACCCTTTTTACTTTTGTCATTCAGCCATTAAACAGTTTTTGGGCTCTGATCCACCATTAAAGTTGTGGCCTGTTCTCTCTCAAAACCAGCCTTGACAATGTTTCATGACAAGCAGCAAAAGTGGACTTGACTGTCAGTTCTGTTTCTTCTCATTCAATTTTGTCAGGAGGAACTACTTCCATCAGCAGCTGGAGATGCATGGTGATGGGTCCTACAGGGGGGATGGAGGTCATGAGGTCACAACATTGTATTTCATTTGTTTGTTTTCTATCTTTTGAGCACATTATCTCCTAATTTATTATATACTGGTGCTCAAGAACTATTTGACATATTTCAAAAATGTATATTTTAAGAGAAACTCCTGAATGTTAGTAAAATAGTGAGTAAACTTACTCATGATTTTTCGTGCCCAGCTGACCTTCAGGTGGACAAAAGGGTAGTAGAGGAGAAGTCCACTGAAGATGAAGATGGCACAGTAGAGGTACTCCAGGTCTGGCTTATCAATGATGGGAGCCATGACTAAGTAGCAGGACACCAGGACCATTAGGCCTGGTATGACTATCGGCACCTTTGAATAATCACACAGTTACATAGTGCTCACTTTTTAATCTGAACACCTGCCCTGTGATCACAACCCTAACTGAATTCCCTGAAAGAAGTATGCAATATTAATGTCATAGATGGAAGATTATGTTATATGAATATGTATTTCTCTTAAAATATAGCTGCAAATATACTCTTTCTCTAGTTCTGCAACTGCAAACCAATAATGCATTGACCTATTGAGAGCCAGGAATCAACTGGGTTGTATTTCACTTGCAATCAATAAAAATATAAGTGAAAATTAAAGATAAAAAGAGGAACTTCTTAAAAAAAAACACAGCTGATAAGTCTCAGTCAAAAAGCCTCACCTTTACTGGTCGATGAAATTCCTTCCTGGTGAAACGCATGACTATGAGAGCCAGTGATGCCATACCATAAAACGCCCACTGAGCAAAGCTGAAGTAGTTAATGAGGGTGTTGATGTCTGCTGGGATAATGTAGAAGATAGCCAAAAGACCCTGAAAGAGAGAGAAATATACTGTTCATGTGACAGCAAAAAACACAGGGAATGGATTATTTATCTGATTGCATGATATATTGTATTATCTGTTGATGAAGAACTTTGAAAAACTTTAAATTGTCAGCTGTTCTGAGAATAAAGTGAACAGCAATCCAGAGGTTTAAACTAAAGTCAGATGATCATGTCCAAACTGTCAAAGACCAAATTGTCAGACTTACACTGAATATGAGAGCAGGAGCTGGAGTGCAGCGCTTCACACTAACATAAGACAGGATTTTCACCATGTGACCCTCTCTGCCAGATACATAGGTCAGTCTGTGAAAAGAGAGAGACAGAAATATGTTTTGTATTTTTTTAGTGTTGTTGTTGGACTTGTGTGTGTTCCACCTCTTACGCACATCAGCATTCTCACATTCAATGTTAAACTCTCTTTACTGTCTTTCTCTCACATAAATAATAATATTATGTGGTGTGCACATAGTTTTACACATACTGTATGTCATAAATATGTCATATATGATGAGAGTTGTCTCTTTTACCTGCCAGTAGTGAAGCAGCTTCCATTGGCAGCTCCAAATGTAGAGAAAACCACAAATAGAGGAACAATCCAAGACATAGGATAAAGGACTCTGTCTCCAAAAGTCTATAAGGAGGAACAAACAAATCCCTCAGGAGAAGCACAGGAGTAACACATATGAGCTATTGAAGCATTCATTCTGGGAAGTTGCTTTACCTAAAAAATATCAGCAGTCCAATGAAAATAATAAAACGTACTTTTGTCTTTATTTAACTCTTTGGAGTGCCAGTCGTTTTATAAAACAGCAACTGCCTTGTGCCACCATTTCTTGCCCATTTTGAGTCATATTTTAAGACCCACAGAATATTTTGTACTATATCTCTGAAATCACAGAATAGCTCAAATGAAAGAAGAGACTCGTATTTTCATTTTTTTTACCTCGTTCTGTTCTTGTTTTAGCAAAGGTAGAGAAGAGGCCACTCCCATCAAAAATGCCACTTTTTGTCCAGAATCCGTCCGTTTTGCTCTCTAATTGTAATCGTCTCCACTTCCTGCTTTGATTTCTGTGGTGTATACCGTCTCTTTATGCTCCGACTACATCTTCCAGAAGTCCCAAAATTACTCACAGGCTGAGGGAGACCACGATCAGCGACCCACTGCCAAAAACCACAATGGCACTCAAAGAGTTAATTCAAGAAATTTTTCTCAGTCTCTGCTCCAATTCATCCCAAAGGTGTTCTATCAGGTTGAGGTCAGGACTGTGTGCAGGCCAGTCAAGTTCATCCACACCAGACTCTGTCATCCATGTCTTTATGGACCTTGCTTTGTGCACTGGTGCACAGTCATGTTGGAAGAGGAAGGGACCAGCTCCAAACTGTTCCCACAAAGTTGGGAGCATGGAATTGTCCAAAATGTCTTGGTATGCTGAAGCATTCAGCGTTCCTTTCACTGGAACTAAGGGGCCAAGCCCAGCTCCTGAAAAACAACCCCACACCATAATCCCCCCTCCACCAAACTTTACACTTGGCACAATGCAGTCCAACAAGTATCGTTCTCCTGGCAACCACCAAACCCAGACTCATCCATCAGATTGCCAGATGGAGAAGCGTGATTCGTCACTCCAGAGAACGCGTCTCCACTGCTCTAGAGTCCAGTGGCAGCGTGCTTTACACCACTGCATCTGACGCTTTGCATTGCACTTGGTGATGTATGGCTTGGATGCAGCTGCTCGGCCATGGAAACCCATTCCATGAAGCTCTCTGTTCACTGTTCTTGAGCTAATCTGAAGGCCACATGAAGTTTGGAGGCCCGTAGCGACTCTGCAGAACCCCGCTCCGTCAGTTTATGTGGCCTACCACTTCGTGGCTGAGTTGCTGTCGTTCCCAAACACTTCCACGTTCTTATTAGCGAGGAAATTCTTCTCCCCATTCTTTCACAAATGTTTGTAAAAGCAGTCTGCATGCCTAGGTTGTTGATTTTATACACCTGTGGCCATGGAAGTGATGGGAACACCTGATTCTGATTATTTGGATGGGTGAGCGAATACTTTTGGCAATATAGTGTATAGGTACTAATAGACAAATTGGGATACAATTATGCACATTAAGTATACAAGTTCCAGCCATAGGCTGGGTTTCACCTGAGTCTTGTTAAATTGAAAGGTGGTAAAATGCATTATTGGGATTTCAATTGCTTCTGCACAACTGTCAACAAGACAGGCACAGCTTGGAGCACACTGTACAAACAGTGCAAATAGACATATATTTATAGAGAATATCAAACACGAATTAACTTAAAAACGCTATAATTTTCAACTTCTCTATAACCACGGCAACTGTCTTTGCTTCTTACCACGGCAACAGCTGGTGACAACAGCAGTTCAGTGGGACTCATAACAGTGAAGTAAGCGATGTTGACGAACACGTAGCACACAGTTACCAGAGGGATCCCAATGACGATGGCCAGAGGCAAGTTCCTGAGGTGAAGAGACAGAAAATATATTTACTCTATGTGCAGCATACTTTTATAGACATGCTGGTCTGACTTTGTATGATCAGTACAAAAACACGTCAGATTTTACTTGCATAGGTATCTTAAAAACTACTAAGTGGTATGAAAATGAATACTGATTTGTCTTACCTGAATGGGTTTTTCAGCTCTTCTGTGATATAATTCAGTTGATTCCTAAGAAAACAAGGAATATGTATCATTTAAAGGGGAATTATACCATTAAATAAGAAATGCATTTGTTCTTTCTGTCTTTCTGTTGTTATCCATGGCCTATACTGTAGGTAAATCAGTCAGTATAGCAGGAAAAGGGTCATTGTTTCAGCTGAGAAAAAAGCACTTCAGTGCAGAATTGTATGGTCAATCTACACATCATGTTTCAGGGCAAAGTGAAGAGGAGCGTAACTGTTACCATCCATCATAAGCCCAAAGCCCATTATAAAATGCCAGACCGATTCCTCCAACAGATGATGTGCTGCCTTCAAATGCATTTGACAGATTTGCAGTGTTTCCTGGAGACAAATACACAACAATACATAAATATTTTTCAAAAACATTTTTAAAGAGGAGTTATATGTTGAAGACATTGATGCCCACCTTGTGCCAACATGACCATGCCAGCCACCACTATGACAAGAATGATGAAAAGTTTGGCGAAAGTGAAGAAGTTCTGCACGTAGCTCGCCAGTTTGACACTCAAACAGTTGACGGTGACGATCAAGACTGAGAAGAAAATAAAGAATATATATTCTTAGATATTTAAAATGAAATGCTTTATTATTTATATACGTTTGTGACTTAAAAATGAGGCTTCTCTCAATTATTTCCCTTTGTACTGTTGAACTGAATTTACAGAAGTAGTTACCATTAGTTACCATAGCATAAATAGACTGAGTCATCATGTTGCTTCTTTTTTATCCCAGAGACTCTAGGCAAATTAATTTCAAACTGTGCTGAATATATAGTAGATCATTCACCGGTTTAGTTGTCTTTCTTTTAATTTTAGGTCATTTTTCTTCACTTTTTCACCTGCAAGTTAATTTCAAAATAGCTCCATTTCTCTGGAGTCGTGTGTCTGGCCACCTGACAATGTTCAATGTCCAACATCCTTGTTCACTGTACTTTTAGCTCCCTTTTGGTCTCCACCACCAGAATTATCTGACTCTTTAAACGCTACAGTCTACTTTGTATGTCTGCTGGTTGGTGACAGTGTACAGTGGGTTTATGAGAATCTTCAGCAGCATCATTAAATATGTGATGAATAAATTGTGTGTAACATCCATCCATCAATTTTCTACCACTTATCCTCACATAAGGTGATAAAGGGGCTGGAGCCTATCCCAGCTGTCTTAGGGTGGAAGGCAGGGTACACCCTGGACAAGTCGCCACCTCATCGCAGGACACATAGAAACAGACAACCATTCACACTCACATTCACACCTACGGTCAATTTAAATTGGCCAATTAACCTAATCCCCATGCATGTTTTTGGATGGTGGGAGGAAGCCGGAGTACCCGGAGAGAACCCACACAGACACAGGGAGAACATGCAAACTCCACACAGAAAGGCCCCAGGCCCGGGATTCAAACCTGGTACCTTCTTGCTGTGAGGCAACAGTGCTAACCACTACACCACTGTGCCGCCCCATGTGTAACATATTAACTGTTGATTTTTGCTGAGTCACAAGGATTAAAGTAAAACTCACTTATAGCTACTGCTGACAGACACTTGGTAACAACAACAGGAGGAGTGCAGCCAGGGTAGAAAGGAGCTGAGGCATATTCTGCAAAGCTCAGAGTGATGATGGCGAAGGAGGAGGGCTTCAGCACCATGACAGAGGTCCAGGAGTAAAGGTAGGCAAGGACGGATCCAAAAGCTTCTAATATATATGAATACTCTCCCCCTGATTTGGTGATCATGGTGCCAAGCTCAGCAAAGCACAAGGCTCCTGTAGACACACATACATACACAGTGGGGGACTTTTATAGTTGCCTCTGGTAGAAAAGTCAAAGATAGTTCAGAAATTTATCCTACCAAGAAACACTGGGTGGAAACAAACTCTTACCATAAACTCTGAAAGCCAAATCAATTTCTTCATAAATTTATTTCACACTTGGTTTGTTTTTAAAATTAAATATAATAAACTACTTCAGGAACAAAATACTGTAAAGAGTTTGTTTTGTAGATGATAAATCAAAGGTGAGGCCTTGTTTGTGTGCCAAAAGTATGGTGACAAAATAATGTTTAACTGTCATTTAGGTTAAAAGTTGTTTAAAGGCAAACCACTGCAGCTAAGTTGTTGGCAGTTGTAGCTCAGTTGGAGTGATTGCCTTTCAACCCCAGGGTCGTAATTTTGATCCTCCCCACTCCTTCTGTCTACAAGTGGTTCTGTCCATGAGCAGAACATAACCCTGAAGTTGCTCACCCAGTGCTTTGTATAGTGTCCCACTGCTCTGTTACAGAATGGAATAAATGCAGAGGACAAATTCAATGCATGTACCTGTATATACAGTTTGTAGACTATATAACAACATAGTAATGCTTGTTTCAGAATCAAGTAAATTATCCTACATTACATCACTGACCTAAAACATTACAAAATTGTTTAAAAATGTTTTACATCATGAAGCCTGTTGCTGTCGACAACTGTTCCCTTTGCATTGTATTACATAAAGAGCCCTACGTGTGAGCCTCTCTCTATACAAAGACATGTATTTGGACAGACCTCACTGATGCTGATTACTGTAAAGTTATATGTGTGGACGCCATTCTCACCCAGAGTGGCTAGCACGCCACAGGCTGCCCAGACGAGGAGGCAGGGTCCCACAGCTCCAGTGTACAACAGAACAGCTTTAGGGGAGATGAAGATGCCCGAGCCAATCATTGTCCCCACAATCAGACAGATGCCACTCAACAGACCAACCTGAACACACATGGAGAAACAATGACACTCATCTGGTCTTTCCAGTGTAAATGTATAAAATACTATAAGGAGATATCTAATGGGGTCAGTCATCAAAGTCCCTCTACTCTAAATTACCAGATTGCTTGCATCTCCCACATAAAGTCAGTCATGCCATTGCCTGATACTTTTGTTTTTTAGAAAAAAAGTCTGTACTACTGAATGAATCCCCATGACAGCAGGTAAACTCATCTATTGACCTTATGTACCCCAATCACTTTAGTGACTCTTAATTATCATGTTGGCTAACTGATGGTGGGATTGTATTGTATGAACATCTAATGAGACTAATTGTCAAGAAGACACACACAGGCATATGGGCAAACAGACACACACTCACATCTTTGTGAAGCACAGTGGCCTTCACAGGCTTCTGGTATTTGGTCTGACAGTTCACACAGTGGCCAGTGGAGCCGTTCTGTGACTCTTTCCTTTTGGTGCTGCCTTCATCCATTTCAGTCTGCTGGTGCAGAAGAAAAGAAAGTGAAGCAGAAATTTTACAACAGTTTTCGCATTTACGATACAAGCTGCCACAAGGAAATGCTGTGTCCTGTTACCAGCAGTATAATTTCCTCTCAATGAGACTAAATGAAGCCAAACAACTCCCTGAAAATCCATACATTTTTTTAATGCAAAGATGTCACTCTCAAATTGCTGCAAATCAAATCATGATATCTCATTTTGTGATTTATAACAAAGAAGAAAAACTGAGCATCTTTTCTTATAGATAGATAGATAGATAGATACACAGACAGAGAAATACATTTTTCACTTACGTATGACGAAAAATACCTCAGTCGTGCTCTATGAATCTTGAATGTTTCAAGCCCAGCAGGTACAGTGATAGGAACCACCCACAGATGACACTGGGCCAAGTTAAGTGAAGGAGAACAGGAATGTTGGATGAAAACCTGGGACTCCCTGTGACTGAGAGCACTCCTCCAGTGGGAGGTCCCCACATCTGATTGGACATCCTGGATAGTCCTGGATGAAAGAGAGGTGGGAAAAGACAGTGAAGTAGTTTCAACAAATTAGAATAAAATGTGCGAATATGAGGATTGTTGTCTACAGGACACATTCAAAAAGGTAGAAATAATTTCAATAATTCAGGGTTTGGTGAAGGTGCAGCAGGGTGCAGTTTGAAACAATATAAGTGATGTGCAAAAATAAGTAGCAGGTTTGCACAGTGCACTGTTTGTTAACCCTGTAATTTTAAAGTAAGGGATTTTGCAGTTCGTCGAGATTCAGTTTCAGTGTTAGGCACTTATGGTGGTATTTTCAGTAATGATGATGTCCTTAACCAAGTTACGCTGGACATCAAAATAGCCTTTATGCCCAGCTCCACTACCTCTTGAACTTCTGCCAGCACCTTTATTTCATGTCATACATTACTGGACAAACTCATTAATCCAGGTGTGTTGATTATTGTTGCTATGACTACTGAGGTCAGGCACTGGATTAATCAGTTTGTCCAATAATGAAAGACATGAAATGGCTGAAGTTCAGGAAGTAGTACAGCGGGGTATACAGCCTGTTGACAACAGGTTTTATGGTCTCATCAACCATTTGGTTGTCATACCTATGGTGTCACTGACCTCCTCTGATGGCTGCAGCACTTAAAAATAAGTTTGGAGTGGTTAGTTCTGTGCAAAATTACATGATTCTCAAAATTTTAAAGACATATAAAAATGGTGGGTAAAACAGTTTGATAATAACGTCAATAAACTGTATTGTAAGTAAATTAAACGTATTTTTTTCCAAATACCTTACCTTTTCCTTTTTAAATAACGCCCATTGGTCAGAACCAAAGAAGGAAGTCGGCTCGTAGCCAATCAGAGGAGGAACAGAGCGGGTAATATTTCGCGCATGCGTGGAGGATATCGTCATACGGAAATGCATGTTTGTGTCCGCTCTGCTGCAGCCAGCTGAACGAGAAGTCGCTGTAACCGTTTTTCTCGTGAAATTTAGAAAACGCTGTCTCGTTTTGAGATGAACACCAACTTGAAGCACTGGAAGGAGGCAGCCACTCTTATTTTAGCTGCGGGCCACAGGCTCGGCGCGGACAGTTTATCGTCAAGGTCCTCTGGTTCATCGCTGGTCAGCGGCTATGGAGGGTCACATCTGCCGCACAAGTCCTGCTTCGATTATGACGTTTTACTGCTTAAAAGAAGCAGTAAAAGTGGATTCATGCCCAATGCATACGTGTTTCCCGGCGGCTTAGTGCACTCCACGGACTTTTCGAGTGAATGGTTGGACATTTTCAAATATTTCAGGAACATGTCTAATTTTGGTTTGAGGGGTGTCACCCAGCCGGTGGAGACCAGACCTCCAGTGTTCGCCACAGACCGAAGTAAACTGGGCTCTCCTATCCCGGGAGAGGTAGCCTTCCGGATCTGCGCCCTGAGGGAGACTTTTGAGGAGTCCGGCGCACTCCTGGTCGTCCCTAAACGGGAGGAGAAAGTTTTGTTAAAAAGCATAGAGGACAGGTGTGCCACTGATCAACTTGTTCCACTACACTGCACAGCAAACGACCTGTGCAGTCATGAACTCACCAAGTGGAGGGCTCTAGTAAACCAGAACCCCTCCAACTTCATCAGGATGTGCAGAGAGTTGCAGGTGTTGCCCAACATCTGGGCTCTGCATGAGTGGGGTAACTGGCTGACTCCCAAAGGCCGATACGGTGTGAAGAGGTTTGACACTGCTTTCTTCATCTGCTGCCTGCAGGAGATCCCACACACACTTCAGGATGAAAAGGAAATAGTGCGCTTTCAGGTGACACATAAATCAAGCAAAATGCTTAACAGTTCCTGTCTCCATCCATTTATTCTACTAACCTCTCTTTGTGTTTCAGTGGTCCACACCCTCAGAGGTGCTCCAGAGCTACCAGGCCCGGGACCTGTGGATCGCCCCTCCACAGGTCTACGAGCTCAGCCGCTTGTGCCGTATCCCTCTGCTGAGAGACCTGCACAACTTCTCCAGCCAGCGTGCCACAGAGGGCTGCGAACAGTTGCTGCCTGTTATTTCCACAAAAGATAAATGCGTCATGTCACTGCTGCCAGGTGCTGATTGTCTCTCTCTTATCTAACCCACATCCAAAACAGCAGTAAAGCATGTTGAATGCATGTTCCAGTGCTGCTTTATGATGCTTTAAAATGATGAGTGAATGTGAAGTGATCTTCTAGCCCATTCTCATTGCCTGCACTTGAAACTACAGAGGCTTTGTCACAGCTGTGCAAGGCACCCTTTAAAGCTGGTATGAAACACACTGGGTGTACCATTAACTAGAATGTAAATCCTTCCGCAGCAACCGTACACTAATTAACTAACTATAGTGGTTCTGATGCCAGGGAGCAGGGAGCAGTAGAGAGTGGCTGTGTGCGATGAGTTGGTATGAGAATGTGTTGCATATTCTGTAGTTTTCCTGTGTCTGTATAGCTTGATAGTTAAACTACATACAAAAGCTGATGCATTGAGTGACATGTTAATTCAACATATATGAACTCTCAACCATAGTTAGTTTCGTTCATTGTCACATACTCCATCTTGAAGACGCAAATAATGATTCTCACACCAAATCAGTTGCTGAAAATGGTCCTTAACAAATGCATTATATCCTATAAGCTACTATTAAATAAAGTTTGTTAAAAATAAGGGTATCCGTTATGACAGTGAAGATGTTTATCTTCAGTAGAGAGGATATGGCTTACAGACAGGCTGCTGGAAGTATTGAGAAAGTGACTAGTATATTATTGGTTTCACTCTTTTCTGAGAATTTGTTAAAAAAATAAAATATAGAATTTTATGAACCTAGTTGTTTAAGCTTTAGCCACAGTGGAAAAACAAACCAGTTGCGGTAGAGCTGATTGCTACTGGCGTAATTTTCTTACTTGTGACGATGACATTATTGCAGAAACATTACTATGAATGCTTACAATAGATAAGCCTTTTTTCTCACCTGTCTGTTATTTTCTATTTCTCTCTTGGGCTTGCCACATTTTCCAGGTGACAAACTGTACCCTGTGGACACTTCAGGAGAGGCTGAGGTGGGTTCGAGCACTGGCCATCATCAGGTGGAGGATCCCCAGGATGATTCTGGACTGCACCGCATTTTGACCACTGATCCATATGGCGCAACTATACAGATCACCATTACGCCCAAGTACAATCATCTGCTTCCTGTTGTACAAACAATCTCACCTGACTCAAAAAGTCAGTTATGACCAACCTGTTGTGCAAGAAGTACAACTCCTCTGTGCACATACATGCTGTTTTCAGGCTGGCCAGAACGGTGCCATTTCCCGCACCAGTTATACTGGGAACCAAAGTGCTTACTGGTGAACGACCCGTGTTCATACCATTTAGGTGAACCCATGATGCGTCATCAACGGGGTGTTGATTTGCCACCAAATAGAAACAAGGCCATACGAAAATAACCATCAGATCACATCATCGGCTACCAGCGAACCTTTGTACGCAGACAAATCATTATTTATCTGCGCCAAGTTATGATACCACATCTGCTGCTGCTGTATTCCAGAAATATTCAACACACGTTTTACCGTGTGTGACCTGCTGACGTCTAATTTGTCATCAGGGTTCACATAGAAAAAAAACAAGTTTTACTTGTTTCCTGTCGGGAACCAACTTTTTCGTTTCCTGAACACTCTTATATTTGGGGTGAACACGTCAGTCGTTTCGAGATTAGGTACGAGACACCGGCACGGTTCTCAGTCAGACGCCAACAGTGAGTAAGATAAGTTTACTGCTCACGATAATATCAGATAAGCCATTTTCACTCCAGGCATTATTATCTGACATCGTAGGACAATCAGATATGTCACTAATGACAATAACAAACAGTGGTTCTGTACTACTCATTGACTTGCATTTTGCTCAAGATACACAGTTTTGTTCAATAAAAAAGATATTGAAAAGGGAACAGAAATCTCCACATTGTAACAAGCTTGTTAACTTGTTAGCTCAGCTTGGTAACACAGTTAATGTAAAAGGCATTTGTGAACCACTCACTCTTGTCTCATAAGTGTCTTCAAACTGTCTGCTCATTTCTTGAGGAGTTTTTACTCCGTTAGAAGAGTAAAGGCGAATTGTTGCAATCAGAGAAATAGTCCAACACAGCCAATATTTTGGCTCTCAGTGCCTTATAAGGTAGCACCACCCTCAGGTTACCACTGTTAGCACTGTTAGCTGCCATCGTACAGCCATTTGAAGGCACTGAATACTCTGTGATCAGTGGTGTAGTCTGGTTTATTGTGGTGGGTATACTCCAGACACCCACCCTGCCAGTCGCTGAGCCGCCGATGAAACAGGTGAACTGAACCCTTTTACAGAAATATTAAATAAATAAATATTTAAATACATTTTATTTAAATATCTTACATACAGTATACATTGTAAAAATATGTGTAACTGAGTTCATTACTGATTTTCATATTATTTTCTCAGTATTATATTTGTATTAGGGGGCTCTCTGGGCTCCTGTCAATCATGGACCCCTAGAATCCATGCTGATACATATCTTTGCGCATCTGTAGTGTTTATACTGTCATTTGGAACATGTTCTAGTAGGTATACAGTGTATACCTGCATATCATGTAGACTACACCACTGCATGTGACTCTTATGTCAAAGGCACTGTCATCAGATCTGGAGATGTCTCCCCCTACACCAGCTCCCTTATTAGTTTCTTTATGTGATAAAGTTATGATTGAGAAATAAAATGTGATTTCTATGGCCTTATTGTCTTGTCGTTTTCTTTAGATACTAATTTTGTTTTGTTTGTTTAAAATGTGCGACTGGTGATTTTTGATATTTTTGTAGCACCGACCAAAAAGCTCTGATCGGGTATCAAAAAATGAATAATTTTTCTGTGCCCAATTCCCATTCCCAAGTGTCTGTGAGCCATGTTCTTGGATGTTTCTAGGGACAGGTGGACATATCTCCTTCGGATTTGTAGAGACATTTGATCCGTCCACCCAGTTTCCCAGCATAAGGACACAGGCATTGCTGGTAAAACAGAGCATTAATGTCACTGCAGCAGCACTGGGAGCCTGGTGTTTATGTTTCCGACTCATGGTGCATTCAGTTGTACACAAATGTCTGAATTTCCAAGCTCCAAGTCAGAATTGAAATCAGAGCCCTCTGTGAAGTTGGATCTCCACCTCTGAAAGTCAGACTAATCTCACCAACCTGCCATAAAATTTATGCTGTTACTGACGTAAACAGTAGCTACATGTTTTGTTGTATGTCTGTAAGGCTGGAAGAGTAACTTCAGCAGCCTGTGCTTGTTGATCACCATCAGACCATTGTCTAAAGCCCAAATTACACAGTTAAATCAGATTTTGTCATAACTGTTTATTTTGTCAAAGCTGTTGTCAGGGGGCTCAACGTTACAATGTGCTCTTTACAATCAGAGCATTTATATAGCAGCGAACAACTGTTTGCTATGTAAGATACAGGAGTAATGTCTGCCTGAGCAGAGAGTGAAGTCACACTCTCTCTCTGTGTGTTGTAATCCGAGCTTCTTTATGCTTTGTTGACACTACACTGCTATATGCCACCCCCACTGAAGCATACCAGGTTAACTCTGCCAGCTCAGCCATCGCCATGTTGAGAGCAATGTGGAGGCAATATAAAGTCCAATCTTGCAGTTGCCACCTTTAAAAGACTTCCTGTCCGCCTTTACTTTGTGGGTTCCTCCACCCTATAAAGGAAATTATAAAGTAAGCAGTTTGTTTTTAACAAATTTAGCTTGTAACCATAGCAACAGACCAACTATATCAAAGGAATTAGAGATGTGTGTGTGCTACGATGATCCTTCTCAGGCAGTGTGCTTATGTCTGATGGAGGCACCACAGGGCCTCCACCCTCTCTCCTTTGGGTGTCCTCCCTGCTCACTGCAGTGTCCTTCATGACATATTGATAACTCTTAACAAATATTCTCTGTCAAATGGATTGTACCCCATGTCTGCCATTTATGAATTCATTTATTATTAAGCAGATCAATGTATTCATAATTAATTTGATCTTTTTAGTGATGCTGTCTCACGCTGCCTTTAGATGTGAGCACACAGTGGGTAAGCCGAATAATGTGGGCAGAATAATGAGTGTAATGGGTACTTCTACATCTACCGTCACAATACCTGCTCTAAAATGGCAATTTACGCAAAGTAACCGTGTAGCTGCACTCTAAATATCTACACAACCATCAATCTACTTTTTAAAAGAATAATATAGGTGACATAATACACATCCTGAAGTGCTGAAATCTTAAAATCCAAATAATTTGAGGAGCATAATTTATGATTGTGTCCTCATATTTTGTGACAGACCAGTAAGTACTGAGAGGGGAAAAGAAGTAAATGTCTGTGTAAAGAGTGATTAAATGTCTTGATTTAGGTTTCCATGTGAAAAAGAATTGTTTCAAAATGTGGCAGCTCTTTTTTTCCCCTCAGCACAGGTACCCAGGTCGCCCTGACCTGATCTGAACATTTTCTTCTAAAATGACGAGGCACACAAGAACAGGTCAGTACGGCTCAATCTGATTTTTATCTCTTTTGACACATTTCATCTGTCAGCGTGGGGGAGGATGCTGAGGCTTTGCCCTCCTCGGTCCTCCTCTGTTTTTTTGTTTTTTTTAAATGCTCTGTATATGTGTGTGTGTGTGTGTGTGTGTGTGTGTGTGTGTGTGTGGGATGGTGGTGGCAGAAAAGGGGGGAGTTGAAATAACACTGCTCAACCTTCTGTGCTGTTTGCTATGGAGAGTCCATTGAGAGTTTCTATGGCAACCCACAGCCTCGCAAACCCACCATCTTCGTCCAGATGAGGTGATGATGCGGCAAGCTGTCTCTGCCAAGTGTGTAGTAGCTCGCCTCTGTGAACCAGTCTGCTTACTTTGTTTGTTTCCAAGCGACAGAGTGAAGCAAATAAATAGCTTCGTCATGCTTGGATTCAAATAAATAAAAGTCAACGTATTCACCTGTAAAGGTCAGCTTTTACCTAATGAAGCACACACTCTAAAACCTTGCCACTTAGCCACTCTGTGGATATTTTGAGAAGCAGCTTGCTTACAGAAATTGAAAGTTCTCTCAAAGTTGCATCAGAGGAGACTTTTTCATGAACATTTGTCCTTCACTTAAAATGAGAGGGATGAATTTTGGAGCGCAGTGCTTCAGGAGGCTTTATCTCCTCCACTATTTCTTTTCTTCTCCCATGTTTAATTAATCACCTTTTATAGGCTATTTTTGGAACTGGGGACGACAATGTGAGTCTGTCGTGAATTTGAAAGAGGTTCATGACTCACTGTTAGTAGAGCTTAATGCCTCTGTGAAATGACAGCAAGGATAAACAAGATGTCAGAGAGTATCGAGTGTGAACGTAGCACGCCACTGATTTTCATGCATCAAAGTCCTGCCAAAAAGTGCTCTCCCTTCTGTGGCCTCAGGGCTTTTAGGAGTGGAGTTATCTTGTTTTTTTTTTTTTGTTTTGTTGTTTTTTTTTGCAGTTCTATTAATGTTTCTCCACAGGTCTCTAACCTCAAGAGGCTGAGAAGAAACAGACCGCTTGGAATAAAACAGGAAAATGCATTTAAGTAGTCTACCGAATAAACATTTAATGTCCCAATTGCCATCCTTATCTGCAACTTGAGTATTTTTCCACTTGCCAGTTTCCTTTTTTAATATAAGAAAAATGTTATGTCATTACTCCCACAACGAGTCTGCTGCTTGGAAAAGGAAAGTATGGTTTTGATTAAATTTGATCCTTTGAGATTATTACATAGTTTCACAGCCAGCAACTAAGGATTAGTGGTCTTAAGTGGTAGTGGTCTATTTACAATTACCAGAGAACACCCTCAGGAAATGAGGAGGAGATCATTAAAGTCCATTTAGAGCTCAACTGATGTGCAGCTGTTAAAGATGTTTATTAGAATTCATGCTGAAGCAATAATTCAAATATATTAATGTAAAATAATGATGAGATGTATGAACTAGAAAATGCAGTTTCCAGCTGAAAATGGGTGACATAGCTGAATAGCTGAAGCTACACTGCTAATACTGCATTCTGAAAAGCTGACACAAATCTGCAAATGCTGAATAGTTGTTGCTAATCTACGAATGCTGAATAGCTGATGCTAATCTTCTAATTCTGGCTTTAATATTGTGCGATGAAGGTGAGGTAGTATGAATAGTGATGTGAGTATAATTTTATGAATATCATTGAAAAGTTGAATAAACGCAATAATGAATGAAGGATGTGAAAAATTTATGAAAAGCTGAAGCCACACTGCTAATGCAGAATTTAATCGTGGGTGGTTGTGGTTCAGTGGTAGAGCAGATTGGCCACCATTCACGGAAGGTTGATTCGATTCCCACCTTCTGTGTCTTCGAGGATGTTAACTAATCCCAAATTGTGTATCTGGAAAAAACCTGCTTGTCTCCCTCAGTATGAATGTGTGTGTGTGAGTGGGTAAATGTGATATGTAGTGTGAAGGTAGGATCACTAGAAAGTTGCTATATGAGTACAGCTGAAGCACTGCTTATGCTTTAATCTGTATGAATGTGTGAAGTGAAGTTGTATGAAAAGTTGGAAATATATGAATAAGTATAAATTGCATGATGTATGGTAAATGTTTTAAAGTATAAGTGCATTATTAATCAGTAGTTAACAGATGTAAACATATGACAGAGCAGCAGAATCATTATCAATAGTTTGTCCTAAATGAGCTGTTGATATACAATTAGTATACAGTTAGTTCTGGGGATTGATAAGTTTGGTACTTTTATTATGAAACAGAAGTGTAATCCTGAGGTTCCTGTTAAGATACAGTTACTCTCACTAAGGAGCTGAAGCTACAATGCTAATGCAGCTGAAGCTATACTGCATTTGCTAAATAGCTGATACATGCTGCTTGTGTTAAACAGCTGAAGCTACACTGCTAACGCTAAATAGCTGGAGCTATGCTGCTAATGCTAATCATTGAAAATTGAGTATAATTTGCATGAAATACGTGTGTTTGTGTGTGCGTGTGAAGGTATGTGTGGATGTGTGTGATCAGTGTTATCCACCTTTGTGAGAACCTGCAGCTGTCACCATCGCCATGGAAACCTTTGCTGTTCCCTATAGGAGAGAAGCTCTCCTCGACTCTCCCATAGGATTTAAACTGAGATGGACCTGTTTACCAATATGCTGTACATGAAAAATCTTAATGCACAGGGTACAAGTACAAATCTTCCAGACACCAGAGGTACATCTCTATAACATACTATGTAGCGGGTATAGTCGTGATTTTAAAATAACTGGTCTTTTAAACTGGTCTCCAGTCGAGGTGTGTAGTTCTCTCACGCTAGTTCATGGAGGACACACCAATGTATATGAATAAACTATAAATATTAAGACAAATTTGAGCTGATACAGAGACAATGTGGATGTTAGAAAGGTTCTCGTTTCCTCCTCCATTGAGCCAGCCAGACTTGGTCCTCCAGATGGGCCTGCTGCTGTCCGAATCCTACTGGGCTGAACTCTTCAGGGCCCGGTGAGGTTCATCCAGCAGCCCTTACACCCCTAGCAGTGTCTGCTGACGTCCGTTTCCCCACAAGCTTCAGAACTCTTCAAGCATGTCGAAAGGCTTTGGCAGCTCAACACTCTTCCATACTGAAGTGAAAAGGTCCTAACCAGGTTGAAGCAAGACCAAGCAGCCATCACAACTTGACCAGAGATGACCCTCCAGCAGTGTTCAAGTGGAAGGTTCTACCATTTGGCACCACTTGCAGTTCCTGTTGCGCCACATATGCCTTGCAGCACCATGTGACTGACCATTGCCAGACAGGAGATGACGTGTTCTCTATTGAAAGGTGCTTCAGTGTAGACAACCTTCTGCAGAGTATGTCTACGCCTGAGAATGCCAGACAGCTGGTAGACAGACTTTGGGAACTTCTAGCATCCAGTGGGTTTGAACTACACCAGTGGGCCAGCAACGTGCCAAACGTCATCAAACACCTACCCAAGGAAGCCATGTCTGACAGCCTTGAGCTCTGGCTCACCCAAGACAGAGTTGACTCAACCCACTTTGGAGGAGTCTGGGAACAAGACATCCGCTCCTTGAAGATGGCCCTGTACGCAACAGTGGGAGCTCAGCCAGTCCCAGAAGAAGTACTACAGACTGTGCTGCTTGAGGTGGAAGGGATACTCAATTCCAAACCATGTCTTGTTGATGGGGTGGCCAGATGGATCTTTGAGAAATGAACTTCTGAATCACCGTTGCTGGAAGCACTCGCAAGTTCAGGCCAATGGCTTCTGGTCCAGCTTCCTGCGGAACTACCTGCCCAGCCTGCAGACTCACCAGAAGTAGCACTCTACACCAGCTGACCTCATAGAGGGCTCCATCGAGTATTCTGGTAGACCCTCAACTTCCCCAGGCTAAGTGGCCAATAGGCCACGTCATTAGAGTCCACCCAAGCGCTGGTGGACATGTCCGGTGGGCAGATGTGAGAAACCTCGATCGAGACTACACCAAACCAGTGGCTAGGCTGGTCCTTCTGACAGCTTTTCCGACCAGCAAGGAGAAAGACAGCACCACCAACCACGCCACCCCATAGTGAGACACTGAAGGGCTGTGTCACCTTTCTATGGAGCCAATATACTTTGTACATTCAGGGGCGGCTATTAGAAAGATTCTAGAAGTTAATTATTACTGAGTATTATTTGCTATTCCACCTTAGTTAAGTTACCTGCGTTACTTTAAGATCGCAAAGCATTCTGGTCATTGTAGTTACAGCAGCAAAACAATCTCCCATCTAGTTTGTTTCCTTTTTTCATTCATTTGCTGAACTTCACTGTGAAGCACTGAGGTGCCAATGTGCGTCATTGTTGAATGTAAGAGTTTTATTTCAGTTCAATAACGGGTGTGTACTCATCATGTTTATTTCATTTACCATTGCCAGTGTTTGTTTGGCTGCTGTGTTGCTAGATGTAAAACACTTGTAGGGCGCTAGTTCCATGATCAGTTTGGGTGCATGAAGACATTTGTATTCATGGGTGCCACCATTATGTTGTGTTAGATTGACAGGCTTATTGCGGTGAGCTCTTTGATTGTTAATTAAGCTAACACTGTTTAGGGTGCAGAGGCATTTTTATCTATCATGATTTATTCTTAATATTATTGTGCAGCTTATATAAATGCTGAGGTGGTGAATTAATGTGTATGGTGAAGTTATGATACCAGCTGGGTTTGCTATTGATGTCTGATCATATACTGTGATAACCTGTGTATTGTAAATGCTGTAGTATTTAATGCTATATTATTGCAAAGATTATGTGATATATTGGATTATGGTATTTGCATTTAAACTCACGATTGTTAGTCTTTCCTGTACTCTGCAGAAGCACACACACACTCACATACATGCCTTTGGACTTCAGTGCCTGTACCATTCAGTGCTGACTGACGCCATGGGGGCAAATGAAGCTCGCACACACACATACACAGAGAACCAGCCCTATAAAGTCCTTTAAACTAGTCTCCCCAACAGCAGACAACCAAATGCTGGCTCTAACAAGACTATTTCATGTTTTTATTTTTTTCAGCAGAATGCAAGATCATGGTATTGCCAGCTGCCGTCTGACTACTCCTAAAGTTGTATGGACAGCCAGGGTGGTCAGTTTGTTGAAAACTTCACACTGAACCTTTAAATATTTTAATATTTCTTTCATACAATGTTGCATGTTCTTATGTGCTTTACTCTGTACGTTGTAGTTGCAAAGGCCACTGAAATTGTACCTGTTTAGTTTAACCTTTCTAAATCCCTAACAAAATAAATGTAGGTAAGATGCTAGCATTTCCTATACTCAAAGCTAAATATCAAAACGATTCAGACTCAGTTATGTTCATAATATAAATTAATTTCACTAGCATCTGATAAAGATTTCTGACTTTAAACTATTTCCAAGCTGACCCACAGACTCTCCCACCTCCCCACCCCCCTAACTTTAACCAACATCCACCCATGTAAAGACTTTGGCTGTGCCAGCCATCCTCAGTTCATCTGCAATTCCAGGAATACTTTCAAAGAGTCTTACGGCTAAAGCCATTAGGGAGTCAAAGCACCTAGTCTGTTTTCCATTTTGAACTGTACACTATTTCAAACCCAAGGCAGTGACATCTAAGATACTAATCCTCTGCTTAAAATAGGTGTAGGCCTCCATCTGAAATATGTATGTCAAGCTTTGCAGTGCTCATTAGCTTTAACTTGCATACAGAAATATAACATTTGATTCACACGTGTGTAAACACCAGCTTCGGTTGTGAAACACCTGGGAGCTCCTCAAACTGCAAATACGTTTTTGAGTGTGTTTCAATTTTTTTATTATAATAAATATACTTATGTATGTACATTATCTGACACAGAAGTCTGTATGTACAAACCCCTCTATTCACACATTGCCATGTAGCCTATACATTCAACACTGTTTGCAAGAAACCCCTGAAAAGGAACATGAACAGCCAGGCCACTAACAGTGGACAGGTGTGTAATTAAAAGACTGTGGATGTCTCTTAGGTCCCCTAGGCTCTTTCATGAAACACATTGTGATTGGATGCAATGAAGTGAGATGCAGACCTACTACAATGATGTGTTAAAGTGGTGCAAACAGGAGAGCGGGACAGTGCAGACACTCTGGGACACTCTCTGGATCTATTAGTTTCCATATAACATGATTTCTCTGAATAGATGCCTCCTCCTTGCTCGTTTGAATAAGTCTGACTTTACTGGTTGAATTCATAAATTTAAAGCATCAAACCTCAGCAGAGGGGAATACTTAACAGTGGGCTACATTTATGCTTGAGCTTTTCCACTAATCCATTTGGATTACGTGTTGTTTGCATCATCCTGATGATGGCCAGACACTGTCACGTAATTTCATGACTTTTTTTCTCCCCTCTTCCAAAAATACACGACCCCTTGGTCCCTCAAAATACTTAACCCCAAACTGTGCCCGACGTCCATGCTATTGTTCTACATTGTTATCTAGTGCAACTCCTCAACTCCACCGATTACAATCACAAAGGCGCGACAGATGAATAACTTCGCTGTCCCCGTCCAAAAAAAATAGAAAAAAAAGAGACTCTTTATTCTCTCTCTTGTGGAGCTGCTGGCTCTCATAACCACGGTGACGCGCCCGTGGCCAGCCGAGCAGGGTGTCTGTCAGGTCGGGCTGTCTGCTGGACAGTTCAGGACATGTTGATGACCAGATATCCCAGAACCACGGCGACAGTGACGATTACAAAGAAGACCAGCACGGCGCAGATGGACGCCGCGCCAGCATCCCTGCTGCCTCCCCCTTCCTCCTCCTTGGGCTCCTCTTCGCAGATGGAGATGACGCCCACGGAGGAATTCCCCACACTCATGTTGGATTTGAGCTCCGCGCCTGCCTCCTGCTTCGCCTCGACGGCCCACGGCGCCACCTGCACCTTCATCTCCATCTCCTCCATCATGTGGCTCATCTGGGAGATCTCGGTCTGCAGGTCCCGGAGGTCCGCTGTGTCGATGTTGCTGTCCGCCTCGTACTTCATGTTCTGGACACTCATGGCCCGGGCCGCCACCGTGGTGGTGCTGCCGGTCATTCCCGTCTGGATGAGGTGTCTCGTCGGCACCTTGAGGGGGAACTCCTGCCCAATCTCCAGGGACCTTTTCATGTCCACCTCCAGGAGCTCCATGCTGCTGGAGAACAGCACCCAGAGGCGCTCATACTCGGCGCGGTCGTCCTTGCTGATGCTCTTGTCTTTGAGCAGAGAGGTCAGTTTAGTCCTGTTGGCCACGGCCAGCTCCTGGGCCTTTTTGCGCGTCCTCTTCAGCTCCTCTCGAAGGTTTTGCGAGTCCGAGGTGCTTCCCAAAGCGATGACCAAATGCCTGTAGCAGGCGGTCACTTTGTTCAAAGCATCCAGCATTGTTTTGCACTCGTCTTTCCCCATGTTTGATTAAAAATATATCAACAGGGCAAAAAAAAATGAAATAATAAAAAAAGAGACTTGGAGATAAATGGCGAGCTCTCAGTGACGGTGCTTCATCCGCTGCCCTTTAGTTTGAACAGGAGCACACTCCCAGCTCTACAAATCCCCTCAGAACACCAGTCAGAGCAAATTCCTCTCTATCCATGCTCCTTCCTGTCTGCAAGCAGCTACAGAGAGCGGCTTAGATATTAATGCGTCCGTAAATGGCTTTAGTCTACCTTTGCGCTTCACCACTCGAGATCAGACAGCACCGGAGCGCCTCTCGTGCAGGGCGGATGCTGCTGAATGGATGTGAAACAATCCGACCTCCGTTTTTAGGATACTGAGATCCAGATTCAGCCACAGGTGTCACAACATCCGCTTTGCTCTGCGAGAGAAGGGAACGCTGCGCTTTTCTCTTCAGCAGCTTAAAATAAAGTCCGTTGATGTGCCCAGATGATGCGCGGCTGTTATGGGAAATGGAAGAAAAAAAAAATCACTGAGAGTTAAAGAGAGAGAATCGCTTCAAAGCGTCCATCACTGTGAGCCAAACGGGCCATTGCGTTTTGGGTTTATTCATGCTGGAGCTGTCCGCTTCAGCACCCAAATGATGATGTTTAAATAGCAGTAAGAGCCTTCTGCCGTCACATGCTCACACTAAACACAGCCATGCAGGCAGGGAAACAAAGCAGCTGCGCTCCAATTGGTTTGGTCCGGTTTGAGTTCATCCATTCATTGGCTGCTGTGTCCCCAGTGTGGGCAGCACTGTGTGTGTCTTTCAGCTGGTATGTCAAATCACAGAGCCCTTTCCATGTCTGCCATTTGTCATTGGAATACCTGCATGTGCTGTCAGCTACATTTAAGGAGAAAAGTGAAGTAATGGATAGTGACTGACAAGATTTTCAGACTGATTCGTGTTTATCTTTGCTTTTAAAAATATAAGAGCAACTGCATTCACACCTTCCTTTCCTGGTTGAATGTACTTATATTTACAGAAGGGTAACAAATAGACAGCAGTAACTGTGTGAGATGCATATAAGTGATAAGCTACATATTCATTTCTTCTTTACTTTGCCTCACAGTCAGTTAGGCACAGACCATCCTGCTCACCGGCTCTGGCTGCAGGAAGGATGCCAGTTGTTGCATCCTCGGTGTTGGTGGTTGGATAATGTGTTGTTTACCTGCTTGGCTCCTGCTGTGCTGAAAGGTGAGAGGCAGATAAGACTGTGTGGTATTTGCCTGGTTTGCTCTTTTTGCATTATTGAGGCGGATGGGTCCTAATGATCCGTTGACTGCAGAGCAAAGGTAATGGCCTTAAGCACAGAGGATGCACAAGTGACTGAGGGAGATGCTCATTGTTTTTTGTCTGGTGTCAAGATTTAGTTCATCTATTCCATTTAAGTGTGACAGAAAAAACATGTTTATTTTTGTTGATTTTGTTTCACTCGCTCATTGAAACATCATGCATATCCCTCATTTTTTACTACAATAGATGCACTAACTAACACTAACTCTGTAATTCAGTTTGCACCTCTGCTCTGTGTATTTGTACTGTAAACTGCATAGTTCAATGTATTTGAAGCCATGCCAGAGATATCTGACTAATAACACATATCTTGGCTGAATCAGATGTTTTGTTAAGATCTTGGCAAATGGATCATCTCTCCTTTAAATATGTTTCCATGACAACCTCTCACCTCTTGGCCAGCACTCTCCAGTAATTTTTCCACAAGGTATTCAATTACTGCCAGCGCAGGAAATTGTCTCCAGTCATTCACAGTGTCTCTTGTGTTGCAGTGAAAAGAAAGACTGACAAATAGCAATGAGATTAACTGCACAATGTGAAGATGTGCTTTCTTTTTTTGTACAGTGAAGGTGGTTCTTTTTCAAAGTGATATATTATTCAAACTCCATGGGCCATCTGAAGAACAATCAACTTTAAAAAAAAAAAAAAAAAAAGAGACGATACAGGTTTGTATTGCATTATTTCATCTCATATAGGCAAGTTATTCCAGTCCTAAAATAATGAATGCAGAAAAGTTCATGAGACAAACATGACCCGTGTGTCAACAACTAAGCTTGGAAAGTGTTCAAGCTCTTCTTGGTGCTATAACCTTTATGTGGAACTGCAGGATTATATTGTAAAAGTTGCCATGGTGTCTGTTTATCTGTCTGTCTGTGTTCCTATAATAAGATCGCCGATAAGCTGGTCTGTTAGATTCAAGTGTTAGAATGAGTCAGACACACTGTGGTCTGATTGCTCTCAGGATGAGATTTCCTGGGCAGAGGCTCTCTGTGGTTTGCTGAGAGACAGGAGTAACACGATAGTGGGGAGCTCCAGATGTTAATACTTTTACACAGATGAATGCATCACGCAGACTCGTAAAAAGACAAATAATATCAGAAAAATCCCAAAGTTCAAATTCAGTTGCTTCTTACATTTGTTATATCAGTATCAGACGATGTTATCAAGAACAAGCTAATGCTAACGAGCAGACCAAAATGACAGTAACTGCAGCTGAGAGAAGAATACAGCAAGAGCCAAAGCACAGAGACAAAGTCAAGTCATAAACAAGTTGATGGAGATGATTGCACTTGATGACCAGCTGTTTTCAGAGGATGAAGGATTTTGTCAGTTTATAAAGCACATTGAACCCTGCTGCAGCCTTCCAAGTCAACATTGCTTTTCCATAGTATCCCTTCCTGTTATGCACAACGTGGTAGCCACATATCAACAAGCTGTTGGACACCATGGCAAATGACATTATCTTTACAATGGATATTTAGAGTCAAATGAGTGTGTTAGGTCTTACTGCTCAATGCATAGATGCTGTGTTGCAAATTGTAAAAGTAGCCAAAAACAGCTACTTGTGTTTTTTATGGTGCCCCCTGATTTGGAAGTAAAACACATTTTGGAAATAATAAATGACATTTTTTACATGTGTTTTCAAGTACATTTTTTTATAGAAATTAGTTTTATATGAATCATATCAACATATGCATGACAGCAATGTTAATATTGGTATTGGACAAAATTTCCATATCAGTACATCCCTAATCTGTTTCTTAACTTGATACCTATTTGCAAAGCAAAAGCTGGCTGAACCCAAGAAAGTAAAGGCCAAACGGTTATGAATGTGTTCAAAATGAAACAATAATAATGGGCAAAGTTAGCAGTAGTTAAATATCAGTGGGCATTTTCTACATTGAGATTGTATGCTACTATTTTCTGTGCCAAATGTGGATGGAACTAATATTATATATAAATGGCAGCAGGCGGCACGGTGGTGTAGTGGTTAGCACTGTCACCTCACAGCAAGAAGGTACTGGGTTCGATTCCCGACCCGGAGCCTTTCAGTGTGGAGTTTGCATGTTCTCCCCGTGTCTGCATGGGTTCTCTCCGGGTACTCCGGCTTCCTCCCACCATCCAAAAACATGCATGGGGATTAGGTTAATTGGCTAATTTAAATTGTCTGTAGGTGTGAGTGGTTGTCTGTCTCTATGTGTCCTGTGATAAACTGGAGACTTGTCCAGGGTGTCCCCTGCCTTTCACCCTAAGACAGCTGGGATAGGCTCCAGCCCCCCTGCGACCCTATGAGGATAAGCGGTAGAAAATGGTTGGATGGATATGAATGGCAGCATTTGTTGTTACATCAGTCTGCTGCATGAAATCATCCTTTCTACTATGATATGATATTTGAAATATGTGTTTGTATTCATAGCAGGAGCCCAAACACTTCATTTATGTCACATTTAGTAGTGACATAAAGTAGTGCTGTTTCGTTGTAATCTGTCCTTCAACTCTGCAGATGCATATTGTGTAAAAATATATTTTTTTCATGAAAAGTATCGTAGAATATAGAATATACAGTCATGGAAAAAATTATTAGACCACCCTTGTTTTCTTCAATTTCTTGTTCATTCTAATATCTGGTACCACTAAACGTATAATACAATGAACACAACAAAAAATGCAGCTGGTCACATAATACTTCATGTCCTATTTGACATTCTTAAGCTTAATTGATTCCCAGGGTGTATAAGAGGCCATTTCATGTCACAAGCAGCACTGCACATGCAAAGACCTAGAGTGGTTTCCTGCTTACATTCAAGCCGTAGCACAACTCAGAAGTTGTCAGCTCTCACATAATGCCTAAAACAAAAGAATTATGTGAAGCAACAAAGGCAGCCATCTTGGCACTGCTGGAAATTGGCATGAGTGAGAGACAGGTAGCGAAAAAACTGAAGATCTCCAAGACAGCCGTTCATTCCAACAAAAAAAACAAGCTGAACATGGCACTACAAAATTGCTACCTGGCCGTGGCAGGAAGCGTCTTTCTACCCCACGAGATGACCGTTGCACTCATCCGTTCCTGTGTCAGGAATCGTCGTCAGACCTCCAGGGACCTTAAAAATGAGTGGGCACTGTCGAGAAATGTGACTTGCTCGGCAAGGACAGTTCGAAACCGACTTGTTGAAGCTGGTCTGAAGTCACACAGAGCACGCAAGAAGCCCTTCATCAATGAAAGGCAGAGGAAGGCCCGGTTACTCTTTGCTCGAGACCACAAGGATTGGTCTGTTGATGATTGGGCTAAGGTTCTCTTCAGTGATGAATCCAATTTTGAATTGATGCCCACTCCAGCCAACTTACTGGTTAGGAGGAAGCCTGGAGAAGCTTACAACCCAGACTGTCTTGCCCCTACAGTAAAACATGGGGGTGGATCAGTCATGATCTGGGGTTGTTTCAGTCTGAGTGGAACAGGGCAAATGCAATTGTGTGAAGGCCGAATGAACCAGGTCAAGTACAGGACTACCCTTGAAAACAGTCTTCTTCCATCAGCTGGAAAACTCTTTCCTGCCTCGAATGACTGGATTTTCCAACAAGACAATGCCCCTTGCCACACGGCAAGGTCAGTTAAAGCCTGGATGGAGAACCACAACATTCGCACCATGCCTTGGCCTGCTCAATCACCAGATCTTAATCCAATTGAAAACCTGTGGAAAATCATCAAACTCAAAATGGAGAACCACAAGCCCAAAAACAAAGAAAATTTGTTTGAATTTGTCCAACAGGAATGGGCTGCTGTGACAGCAGAACAATGTCAGAAGCTGGTGGAGAGCATGCCAAGACGCATGGCTGCAGTCATCAAAAACAATGGTTATGCAATCAAGTATTAACTCTTGTGTGTATCATGTGTTTAAAGCAAACAGAAAAGAAAACATGGAATGCTTAAAAGTAGTGTTTTTGGCGGTACAATGCCATAGCTATTGATGTAAGAATTTAAGTAATTTTGGTTATTATCAAGAAAACCATGGAAAATGAATAATCCTTAGTTCTTAAATTAAACTCTCATGAGCTATTTTTGTTGTTATCATTATAATTGTCCAAACAAATGTACCTTTAGTTGAGCCAGGCATTAAAATTAACAAGAAATTGAAGAAAACAAGGGTGGTCTAATAATTTTTTCCATGACTGTATATAGAATGTCAGTTGTATGACAAATGACACTGAACTGCCCTGAAAATAAGAATATGCAGCACGCTTGGCTGAGTTGAGTCCTATCAATGCCAAAAGCCTGGAATAAAAGATGAGCAAAAACATCCGTGGGTTCAAGAGGTGACAAAGATGAAGAGGAAACCAAGGGAGACAAAAATAACTTGGCATAGGGTGGTTTTCAAATGATACTATAAAATGATCTACAAATGTTATAATCCAGATTAACAGGTTCCTAAAGGTCCTGGGATTAGCAATATAATGCCCTCTAATGTATCTTTTAATGGAAGCTGTCATCTGTCTCTCAAGCATTTTCATCGTATGGAATCAATGGTTTAGGCAGGAAATGAGTCTGCTGGCACGCACTACACTTTGCTTGAGATGATGGTCAAAAGGGAACAGACATAAAGACGTTTTCCCTCATTAATGCCTCATGCAAACACACATTAAAAAACTCTTGTCAGCTCTCTTGATAATCCCAGTAAAAAGCTCTTGCACCAACTGCTCTTTCCTCTGACAGTCAAGTAGACTTTCTAGAGAAGGGCCCACACTGTTTGGCTGCCATCACAATAATGTGCTGCTTCTACAAATTATGTCTGTTTCATCCTTTAAAACATGTGTCTTCTAGTATAAAAGTATAAAGTATACCAAGGTCAGCGGGAAGAGGGTTTGTCATTTGAGCCCTCAAGTTTGTCATTTGAGCCCTCAAGTTGCTCCCTGGGAGCTTTACAGCTGCTCCTAAAAGGCTAAGGATGGTGATGGGTCAGAGTTTATGCAGATACCTTTTTAAACCACCTAAAATCACTAGAAACCAGAGAAACTCACCATAGGAAAGCACCACTAACCACTGAGCCACTGTGTGGTCAAAGAAGTCTGTAAAACTTCCATCTCTTTTGGCTCCTCCAACTTTGACATCTCTACCTCTGAGAGAAAGCATCTGGAACAGGATTAGCACCCTGTGGAGCCTTAATCTGACATGATCCCGAAAAGCTAATTTGATGTCTTGCTACTAGAGTAGGAAAAACACCTTAAAAGCCAAAGATTATTTGGGCTTCAGATTTCGAGATCTAAGTGGTTTAGGATGGAGGTGGATGGGGGAGGGAGGCTGTTGTGGAAGTACGAGGAAGATGCAGTCACTTAGAAACAGAGGCAGAGCACCAAGGAGAGAGAGAGAGAGAGAGAGAGAGAGAGAGAGAGAGAGGAAGTCTGTCTTTGTTGAATTATTGATGGATCTCATCCACTATGTGGTCTCTTACACAGCGCAGCATTCAGCAGAGGGGTGAACCATGAGTCATGCCTCAACTCCACAAAGGTCCAGACTTAGGAGGATCTCCACTCAACTATGACACACACAAACACACACACACACAATAACGCTCCTCTCTCAACTCCTTATAAAAAGGAATGCTAATCTAACCTTAAAAGCCCTCATATAAACTTTGTATTGATCTTAGTAAATGTGATGCAGCACTCAGGAACGTGTGTGTGTGTGTGTGTGTGTGTGTGTGTGTGTGTGTGTGTGTGAGAGAGAGCAGGCTGAGCTCATGATAGCCACTCCTTTGCCATCCAAAAGATGCAGTCATCCTTTAAGATCCACTCATGAATGTGTTTTTCATAAGATGTCTTTTAAACCAAAAAAAAAAAACACTGTAATGTTTGACCTTTGGTGAAAACCACTTTGGAAAAGCTGGACGGGCAGACTGATATCACTCTCATGTATGTCTATAAACATATAGCTGAAGGCAGGGCTCAAGAAAGCTCACTGAAGTGAAAAATATTGCATTAGCTATCAAAAGAAGATCACATGGAGCTTAAATGCATGTGATTTTGTCAGAAAGACAGTTCAGAAATGCAACCGTTTGGGGAATTCTACTATTTGTCCCACTTTCCTACAGTCAGAAACTAATAAATGCCTAAGGACAGACCTTTTTGTTATGTATTTGGTGTTATGTTAAAAAGCAATATTATGCTAACTTGTGTCATTTATTTTTATTACATTTTTATTTTGGACAGACATGAGGCTGGTATCTTTTTTAAGTAGAGTGGAGTAAGACTCTCAAGTGTAGTTCTCTTTCCATGCTAAACTCAGATGAGCCAAACAAATCCACAGCATCTGCCGGGCCAAGGTTTATCTCTAATCCTATCACATCGAGGTAAACTTCAGCGAACCCGAGGGATGTTATAGGCAAAAGTGAAAAGTGATATGTTGGCCGAATAACGTCAGCACAGTGGGATAAGATTTCTGCCCAGCACTTTGAATGTCGCAGGTTTGAATCAGCCTCTTAACATTTATCTTGAGACAAAGAGTCTTTCTTTCACTGCTCACGCTAATAAAAACATATCAAAACAAATACAGTCTGCTGTGTGTGTGTGTGTGTGTGTGTGTGTGTGTGTGTGTGTGTGAAGGAGGTACTTGTTTGTACTCTCAGAACCTTAATGTAGTCCATTACTCATCCCTTTGTGCAGAAAATAAAACAAAAGATGTCCTTCACCAGGCTCTCAAAAGACATTCAACCTCACCACAATTTCAATCATTAACTACATTAGTGACCTTTATGCTTTGCAGCTGTTATCTTTAACTTATTGTGCCCTTTGTAAAGCATTGTACTGCATATGCACACTGCAGCCAAGCATACGGAAAGCTGTTGGACAGTTGTGCAAAGTGCCTGTTTTGCTCTTGCAGTTTCAGAAAAGCCAACAGATTGCCCTTCTCAGAAAATCCCCTCTAAAAGGCTTCTAGGTTGGATTTGTGTGGGCGAGACGAAGGTGGTTGCAGCAGAGATAAGCCTGTGCAAGGTTAGAGGCCACTCCATCATGGTCTGTGTCACATGCCACTGTGGACAACACTCCCAACCATCAACATGTTGATACTCCTTCTCCGAATCAATGCAAGTCTGCCTGCATGTATACAGTTTTCTTGGATATTTCCAGCATATGACAGATGGCATTGCACTGTCACCCCTGCAAGGAGATGCTGCTGTGTGGAATATAAATGAGCAGATTTAGTTAGTAAATACTGTGATTTACTGAGTGAAGCATAATTTGTGATTCACCCATAAGGCTCAATTTAAGAATTGTAAGATACCGCATATCTGAATATATATATATATATATATATATATATATATATATATATATATATACATCCTATGATTACAATATATCCATCATCATATGCAGCTGTGCCCACCTCCTGTCTTCTTTCTTGTCTCTTCTTCTTCTCTCTTGCTCTTTTTTCACCAAGTGATGTCGGGTATTAAAAACACAGAGGAAATTCCTCTTAATGTGTTTCTCTCTTTAAGAATTCATGAAGACTTTCCTCTTTTTATTTCTAACAAGACATAAGTCTCAACAGGCCTCCACATTTTGACATCTCTCATTTGTACTGGTACAGTTTTTTCCTAACTTAAAAAAAATGGAATATTTTTACTTGTTTTTCCAATTTCTTGCAAGTTAAATGAGAACAGCATTGGTCCTCCCATGTCTGTATGGTAAAAAACAAAGCTACACTCAGTAGCTGGTTAGCTTAGCTTATAGCTATAGTACAAAGACTGGAAATACTTGTGTTGTGAAGGTAACCCCCAAGTTGGAGAAACTCTCACATGATGGTTTAGTTGAGGAATTGATCTTGAATAATTAAGGTTAAGTCGTTGGGCAGTGAGTTTCACTAAGATCTTCAGATCGGATTTCATAATTATTACCTCCGCCAAGGAGGCTGTTTTCACTGGGGTTTGTTTATTTGTTTGTTGGTTCGTTGGTTTGAAAAATAACTCAAAAAGTTGTAGACAGATTTTGATGAAATTTTCAGCGTTGGTCGGAAGTGGCCTAACTTTAAACTGATTCATTTTTGGTGGTGATCGGATCCGATTCAATGTCACCACCAAAAATGAATCAGTTTTAAATTAGGCCACTTCTGGCCAATCCTGGGTTACTTTCTAGACATGACCACTGGAACCCAGCACCCAGTTCTATACAAAGATAACAAAACTAGCCAACCATGTCAGTATCAAGCTTTGCATCTAACAAGGAGTGACGTTTACAAAAAAAAATAAGTATTGCCCTGAAAAAAATATGTGAGGTTATGCTGAAACATTTTTTAACCACTTATAACTTCTTAATCTGCCATCCTGGTTTATCTGGGAGACAGTCAATAAGTGAGGCTGCTGAGCTGTGGTCTTGTTAATCACAGACTGCAGGAAAACAAGGCTCCATCGACAGACAGAATTATGCGATAATCATGTTTGTCTTATGTGTTCTTTGTCTTTCATTCTCCAAATGTATTATTCTCTCTCATCCCATCTGATGGAAGAAAAGTCCCACATCTTCTTCCCCCCTTTTATTCCTGCAGCATCACACACCCACTGGCAAGGGGGCCGGCTACAGTCACATCATACACTTGCTCCAAAACCACTCTTCTCTCCACTCCACTTTGCTTAAACCAGCATGCCAACAGGGTGGGTTGGGGTGTGAGGGGAGGGGAGGGGTTACTGCGCCAAAACAATTATGCACATGGGAACCAAAGGCCCCCGGTGGGAGATTTTGTTTGTTACATGAGCACTTAGCATTCATTATTTAATCGGATACAAGACTCTTGATTACATCAAGAGTTAAAATCAAATACCCTCTCAATTGTTGTTCTCTTGAATGCATATTCTGGTACATGATAGGAGATATTTTGGCGATTGTGTATCAGGTGAGGAGAGCTTTTATAGGAGGATACATGTAACCACTGCTGACTGCTCTTTTGCCAGTCAGTCAGATCATCCTGCTATAATGGCTAGGGAGAGAAGCAGTTCAATGGAAACGGCTTCAGTCCACTCATTCAGCCTTTAAGCTGCTTTAGAGGATTGCTGGGTATTTTTTCCTCTCCCTCCCTCTAAAACAGACTGCTGATATTAGCTCTGAACCAGAACAGGAGAGGGCAGAAGCCCTGAGCTTTCACTGCGCAGCTGCACATGCAGGGCAGAGAAGGGCCAAGCTGCTTTGTCTTGGCTTTATAATCCACTCTTGGGAGACATGTGACAGCAGATACTGTAGCCAGGAAGGCCCTGCTACTCCCTGCTGCTGGGTACAGGCTGCTACAGCTGGGCATCTCTCCCCAGCTGACCATAGGTCAGGTCAGGCTCGACAAGAAGTGTAACATGCATGCTGTTTTCTGCTATAGTGAGTTACTCACAGTGGGTACACTAAGTAGATCACAGATGAGAAAGTGGATGTACTATATGCTACATACCTATATGAGTACCTATATACTACAATGATTTTTGGGCTGATAAGTGGGTATACTACTGGGAAGTGGCTATACTCTCTGCATACCTTCCACTACACCACAGATTACTCATGCAAGTCATGCATAGACTTTGCTGAAGTTCAAGCTTATGATCAGTGCAGTAACAAGCCAGATATTCATTTTCCATATACTTTTCCTGGTCAAGTTTAGGGTGCCACTGGTGCAGTGGTCAGCACTGTCGCCTCACAGCAAGAAGGTACTGGGTTCAATTCCCGGCCCAGGGCCTTTCTGTGTGGAGTTTGCATGTCCTTTCCGTGTCTGTGTGGGTTCTCTCCGGGTACTCCGGCTTCCTCCTACCATCCAAAAACATGCATGGGGATTAGGTTAATTGGCTAATTTAAATTGACCGTAGGTGTGAATGTGAGTGTGAGTGGTTGTCTGTCTCTGTGTCGTGCGATGAACTGGAGACTTGTCCAGAGTGTACCCTGCCTTTCACCTTGAGACAGCTGGGATAAGCTCCAGCCCCCTGCGACCCCACAATGTGACGATGTGAGGATATATATATATATATATATATATATATATATATATATATATATATATATATATATATATATATATATATATAGTAACAACAACAGTGTAACAACGGCACGTACATAAATGGAAATAAACTTTTAGTCAACAGCACCTGCGGGTGGAGAACTAAGGTTATCACAGTTTTGTAGTTGCAACTCTGATTCAATCCACAAGGTGTCGCTACTCGAGCAAACGAACATATTCTCCCCGGACATTCACGAACGGTAACGGAGAAAGCCGAAGTGGACCCCGGAAGCTCCGTTGTTACTAGTCACTGTCAGTTCGTTGTTAGAGCGATGTGTTGCTGCCGCTGAGGAAACACGACTGCATTAGAACTGGAGTTTATCTCAAACGGCACCTCAAGATGTATTATCACGGCGTTCACAATCCCAAAAAATAGATATATTAAGGTATGTCATTCAGCTGTCGCCCGGGAGGCTCTGCTTTAACACACGTAGGTCGCATACAGTGTTAGCACGCTAGCGGTGTTAGCTTCTGTTCGAGGCTAGTTAGCAACAGAGATTTACCATATAGACCGGATGCATGTGAGGCGTCAGTGCTAGCAAGCTGTGTGTGGTGGTGTATATGTGTTCAGTTTCACCCACGACCTTTACAGTTATCACTGGAGTAAAGGTAGAAGCCAGACACACCTCTGTAATCTGATGAGGGGCTTCAGTTTGTGGTTTGTCTGGTTCATTATAGCCTATTTTCTGGACGGATTTCACGGTTGGATAGCCTGTAAACTAATCTCACCCCACTGTATGCCAAATACATTTCGTATATTTATGCAGGCATTGTTATCGACCAGTGCGTTGGTAGACTTGTGGTAGACTTGAATGTGGTCGAGTGATTGTCTGTTTATATACTGTTTATATGAGGACTTACCAGTATTAACCATTGTATTTTGGTGGTTTGGACAGAGACCTCAGCTACATAGTGGTGGTCAAACACACTCTGGACAGAATTAATTTACCACCCCAGTGTCAAAATGTGTGATCAGTCAATAGTAGACAATAATTGCAGTGTCACCACATTGCTAAGAATAGCCATCATGTTGATGGGTGTGTTTCCCTGGTGTAAGAAGGGAACACTTGCAAAATCCTGGACTCATTCAGTTAGAGAGGAAGTAAATGTCTATAAGACCGGTCCATCTAGCTAAAACTTCATGCTGTCAAATACATCAGCCCTGTGATAAACCCTTACTTCCAGACAGTTGTAAGTTATGATCTGATTTTTTTTTGTTAAAACTGTTTTAGAGAGATTCAGTCACATGGTTATTTTGTGGGTTGTAGTTTACCCTGATGTTGAACTGAAACATTTTATTGAGAGATGTTTCTAATGTTTAGTCTATGCTCCATACATATAAACAGTTAAAACATTACTACCCTTATATTCAGCAGAGTACATTAGGTTTAGCTTGCTGTGTAATAAACCCATACATTGGCAGCTGAGTGTTTGTTTAGTAATGTATTTTGATTTATTGTGTGCCTCTCTTTCAGGTGTTGACCTACATATGTACTTCACATACCTGAGAGCTGGTCCAGGAAGTAAACACCACAGCATGTTACTGTGAGGAGAGAACACATTAGGTAGGTCGACCACATTTTTCTGAATTTGCACATCAAATAGAGCCAAGCAGCTGACCTTCTTATGGAAAATAAGAAGAGTAGCATTCCTTATTTTGGGAAGCACTGAGTTATAGGTTAAATTGTCTGTACCAGGGAGAGCCTTTCAAGCCTGGGACCAAATGCAGGAAGTGTAGACGTCTTATGTAATATCTTATATGAACAAATATCAATGAGATGGTGTAATTTTGATTAATGTTCACAGTTCTGTGACAAATGGTATGTTGAGTTTTGAGCTGGACCATGTGGTGCTTGATAGAAGAATTTTTAATTCAATCGTGGATATTATAGGCTGAATCTTTTCACAGAATAGGCCCTAAAAATAAAATGTCAGTGCAATGGTTGTACATATTGTGTTACTGGCTATTAGATTCTTATTGTTTTATTTAGTTTTGTCGACATTCTCAACCATTGGTGGTTTATTTTTGGTTCTTACTGTTTTCAGTAGGGTTGACATTAGGTTGGCCCATTAAGCTATTTGGCAGTCTGGAAATGTGACAGCGAAACATAAACTCACTTAGCAAATCAAAATCCTTTTATTTCAGGAATATTTTTGCCTACTGTATGGCTGTATGTCAGAGAGGAGAGAGGAACAGAGATAAGGAGGGGGGAGACTGCGGACCAGTGGCTCTGGTGTTGTGCCCTTTGACTGGGAAGGACAGACAGCTGGACAACCAGCTGGTGTGCTTTAGTGGACCTCCCTTTCAATGACTACAGAAAAATCCATCCGACTGCCTGAGTGTGTTTTCTGTCCTTTTAAGGGCAATGCTAATTTTTCTCTGCTCATCAAGACAGCATGTCAGTGGTGTGTGTTGAACAACACGGTTTGTAATCGAATTGGCTACTCTTATTAAAAACTATATTTAAAATCAGGCTTATTTAGCAAGTACATTCTGGGATTTTTTCTCTAAATGTACTGCGAACAAATAACAAGATAAGAATAGAAAAGAACATGTCCGTGTATACAAGTTGACAGAGACACCCTTTGGCTTAGATATTCCACAATATTTTAACGTCAAAGTTTCACAGACATGCTAAAAGGAAAAGGCTTTGTACTAGCACATTAGTTGTCCCAAATATATCTGCTTCAGCATTTTTCCTCAGCTTCTGTGGTTCCTGCTGGTATGGGCTTTATGGATATCAACTAACTTGACTGTAAAACTTAAACATAATGTCATCTCTTAACTGCCTACATGATTGTGTATGTGCTGTTGAGATGTTCCCCATACAACTCTACAGTAGTTGATTTAACTGACTGATCCCTTTGTGTGCAATATTTCCGCCATTGCAACATACTGCCCTGACTCAATCCTGCAAAGCAAATGTGTGAGCCAAATGAACCGGTCACTACCATTTTGACTCTTTCAGATTCTGATACATCTTGTCTTTGATCAATGTGGTCAATTTATTGACTTGGTTATGCTCTGAGTAATAGTACCAGTAGTAGTAGTAACAGCACTCATTGATAGAAAGTGTGACGGTTGTTTATTTATTTCACCCTGTGGTTCATGCTGGGCTTGCTTGCTGACACACTTCAGTGTTTCTAGTGTTTCTGTGCTATTTGAATGTGCCAGTAATATAACTTTTCTTTTTGAAATACTGTTAATTGCTTCTTTTTTTGAAAGATTAGATCACCTTTTCAAGTGGTGGTTCGGTTGTGCTTCAATTAAACTTAAAAATACTCTGGTCCGCACAAACAGATTTTCATGAACCCCTCCAGAGAATGGATGTCAATGGATCTGTTCCTCTTCTGTACAGTTAAACTGTTGTGACAGGGTCTCTCTGGCTCCAGGGTCAGGTTGACCCCTACAAATTAATTCAAGTATTTATTCTAATACACACATGCACATATATGCACATAGAAGTTGGATTAGAACACTGTAATAGACTTGCAGCATTTGTTTTGTATCTGTTAGAAAGTCTATTTTTGGCGGGGGTTTTTTTGTCTGACTTTGTCCGTTCTCTTTGTGAAATATGTGTTCAATATTGAAAATTGAATTTAAAGTCACATAGTGTAGCCTCGGGTAAGTCGTCGGGTAGCACAGATTTAAAGTCAATATTAGACTTTTTTTCCCCTGACAACTTCCATTGATGTGTCACAAGCCGATAGCCAGCCCATTTAAGAACTGCTCTGAGATTACCATGTTAACCAGCCTCTTACAACTGGCCTGTCTAATTGCATAACGGTTTTAGAGCCAGGAGTGGAAGACACACCAATTACATTTCCTTTCAGTCAATTCCTCTGGATTCACTGTGTGGCCTTAAATGTACTCCTTGCTGGATCTCTGTTTTCTGACCATCAGGATAACATTTTTGCTGGTTTGGGGATTCAGTTCTGCAGATCAAACACCTCTCATTCCTGTTAACATTCCCATTTTGCAAACAATTTCAGTGACACCCAGTGACATGGAAATGATTTGGATGCAAGCAGAAACAAACAGCAGCGTGGTGCTTGCAAGGCTGCTTGGTTGGTTAGTCAGCTAAAGTCTGCAAGCTTAGCTCTGTATCACTCATCTCACTGGAAATGGATTTGATTAAAATCTGGCCTCGTTACTTCAAAGCATTACATCAGTGTCTACCAGAGTATTGCAATAACAGATAAAATGATAGTTAAAAGCCTTTATCTACCAAATAATTTGAGTCAACTTTGTGGCTAAATATTGTCATAGTTTAGCAATTTTCTTTTCGAGGTGTCACTGAATGGAGAATGGAACCTTATGTATGTGCATAGCAAGTTAATCATGCTTTTCCTTCCTGTTTGACACAGTGACGGAGATGATTGTCACTGCTGTCAACAGAAATAGGTTTTATGTAGTTAAATACACTTGGTATCATCAGTCAACACCCACATTTCATTGTCATGAAGGAAAAGATTTGAACTATGATGACAGATTTTGAAATAGGATGGCAAGTCCCACCTTCTCGGTAGTAAGAGGAAGAATGATTATTCATCTGTGGTTGTCCTGAATGCTCAATAAGCAAATAGATATCTTCCACGACTGGAGTCTACTGGAACAAATTAACTCATTGAGTGCCAGCTGTTTTATAAAACAAAAAAGTGCAGAATGCTAGCATTTTTACCATTTTGAGTCATATTTCAGGGCTCACAGAATTTTGTACCATGTCTCTGAAAACAAAGAATAGCTCAAATGAAAGAAGAGACTCTATTTCATCATCAAACAAAACATTTATTTTTACCTTGTTCTGTTCTTGTTTTATCAGAAGTAGAGTCGAGGCCACTTTCAGCAAAAGCCACTTTTTGTCCAGAATCTGTCTGTTTTGCTCTCTAATCGCGATCGTCTCCACTTCCGCTTTGATTTCCGCAGCGTATACTGTCACTTTATGCTCTGACTACATCTCCCAGAAGCCCCAACATCACTCACAAACTGCAGAGACCCGCTGCCGAAAAACCACTCATAATATATAACCATATAAATCCGTCAATGGCACGCAAGCATCGGATTTTAAATGACATAAAAATGTCATTTGCACTCAATGAGTTAACTGTTGATATGTTATGTGTTATATAGTGTCTTTAAAGAGATTTAAAATATGGTTTCCATTTTTTTGTAATATGCCCTATCAATCGATAGGGCAGAGACAGGTGTTTCGGATCAGATGTGGATAATCTCACGTTAAATTACAACATGAGATGAGATGTTTTTGTCCTTCCTTGTTTAATTGATTTACTTCTTTGTCTCAGAGAGTCACAGTGAAGTCTGCCTGCAGGTTTATAGATTGTTATTAGCAGCCTGTATTCCTCACATGTTCCTTAGCTCGGCTGTAGGATCAGTTTCCTGAAGAGATCGGGTCAAACATTGATTAATGTTAAGCTGCAGACATAGTCTCTCAGGCAGGTCTCTCATGTGACCTTGACATAGATACAGAGGGAGTAACTCCAGTGACTCGTGTCATCTTGTAATAAACAGATGCGTGACTCAAAAGGCTCTGTACTCCTTAGATATAAGTCACCCAGCATGATAAACAGCATAAGATATTACTAATCGACCAAAGAATTCTTAAAGGACTAAGACCAAAATGACAGATAATCAGCTAAGAGAGGGCAATCCTACTTATGAGATTATACTTACTTATGGAAATCACTAACTGTTTTTTTTTAATGTGATAAGACCTGGACACTTTCCTTTTCTCCTCTTAGGGCAGAATGCAGTCTTCAAACCACCGACTGCGAGATATGGAGCAGCACCACCCGCTGTTGTCGGCAGGTTCAGATGTTGAGACGGGCAGCCTGGCAACCGGAGTGATGGGTGGAGGTTCCCACGCTGGCCACACAGCAGGGAACCGCACACTCTGGTTCATTCAGGACAGCTGTGGGATGGTGTGTGCAGGCATGACCTGGTTCCTGGTGCTTTATGCTGAATTTGTGGTGAACTTTGTCATGTTGCTGCCCAGCAAGAACTTCTGGTACTCCCTGCTGAACGGGGCCACCTTCAACTCTCTGGCTGTGCTTGCATTGGCCTCTCATCTGCGCACAATGTTGACTGACCCGGTAAGCATGTTAAGGAAAGTAAGAGTGGGTAAGGTTGAGGATACAGATGGAGGAAAGTGCAGAAGATGTACAGAGAAAAAAATCCGCTTTTATGAAAAGCCTGGGGACAAAGTGACATGTTTTTATTGAAGGGTCTTCTTAATAACTACTTTTTTCAAAAGTACTACTTTTTTCATCAAAAAACAGTTAACCTCATGCAGTTGGTTTCTTCTGCAGCTGTTTTTTTTTAAATATCTCCTCTTACGTGAAGCCTTTTGATATTTTTAGTCAATCAATAATTCAATTAGCTTTTTCCTACTGCAGTATGTGATAGCACAGTGAAAACTAAGTGCCACAGGGAGTGAGGGCGGTCTATGCCCAGAACAATAGCAATGACCACCCATACTTGATTCAGCCTTTATTTATCTTATAAGAGAACAATTGAAAAACGTGGCTGCTGTACAGCACCACTGAGGAGAGGAGAGATGCTGCACTTTTTTAACCTGACCTGCCATATTTAAGGTTTGTGAGACAGAACTATTGGTGAAGCTATTATTATTGAAAAGGCCAGACACTTTCAAAATTTTTAAATTAAGAACTACTCTCCAGTGCTGAAAAAACTGATACTTTTGCAGCATCTACGCTATCCTCTTCCATCCCCAAAAATATGTTTGGAAATCATTTTACTTATCCGCCCCCTTGTTTGGAACAATACGCTTTTCTGTTTTACAAAGGAGAGAGGGAAATACAAATCAACCTGCATGATAAACATCACAAAAGACAGCAGTAACACAGAATAAAGAAAGAACTGAGAGTATTTTATTATCTGTTTAATATCTGTCTGTAATCATTATCAATCTATCATTATCGCCATATTCAACATTAGAACAGATAACTATTATCGCCTCCTTTTGATGTGTGAACCTCTAGCTGAAGTGTCCACTGATTACAAAGTGTTATTCATTTATCTTAAGACAGTACTATCATTACGGTTATTGTTGTTGGTGTGGACGATGGACGGCGCTTTATTCTACTGATACTTTGTGACCACTCTGTGAATTTAGCCAATTCATGCTTCAGGGGCTTTGAAGTCAAATACTGTTAGTGCTGCTGCTGCTGCTGCAATGTTGACTCATGTTTACTCAGAGAAACTAAATGTCTGATGACAGCTCCACTGGTGCTTTCTCGCCCGACAGCCCAGCCTTAACAATTGCTCCATTTAAAAGCCCAAAATAGCACACAGAAGGTTGCGCAGCAGTCTGTAAAACTTTAAAGGTCTTATGTTTATTTGTGCATTTCTCTTTAAATGGTCGTTACATCTGATTGTGATTCACTATAAACAGCAGAGTCAGCGTTTCCTGCAACTTCCAATTTTACTCAACTCAGTTTTACTTATAGTGTAAACACTATTCACAAGTGGTGGCGTCGAAACATGAATAAACAAAGGTTAAATTGCTGCATATGCAAAGACACACATCTTGACTAATCTAAGCCAGAATGGCTTGATACATTTATTTGTCACTGACAGCATTTGTCTTTCTTTCCTTCCTCCCAAGGGTGCAGTTCCTAAGGGCAACGCAACTAAGGAGTACATGGAGAGTTTACAACTAAAACCTGGTGAGGTCATCTACAAGTGCCCAAAGTGCTGCAGCATCAAGCCTGAGAGGGCACACCACTGCAGGTCAGACTGATTGCTAATTTAACTGTGACTTGCTTCCTTCCTTCACCCCACTTTGCAGCATTCAGATTGTGCTTTTGAAAACATCTGCATATGCACATCAATACAGTTCATGATGTTAGCATCTTCTGTTTCCCGCCCGCAGTATTTGTAAAAGATGTATCCGGAAGATGGATCACCACTGTCCCTGGGTCAATAACTGCGTGGGAGAAAAGAATCAGAGATTCTTTGTACTTTTCACTGTAAGTATAAACAAGTACTCATGGAGTAGTGTGTTTACTGCAGTAAGGATAAGAAGTGCACAGTTCTTTTTCCTCTTTCAGACAAGGTTCACGGTGATCTAGTGCATAACAGGCCAATAAATGAAAGAAAATATACTGATAGCCACAGATTCGTCCTTCCACAACACCAGTACCTTTTTTCTGGCTTCATTTGCTGACTGGAACTTTTCATCTGCCATATATGGCTGAGCAGTACAAGGTCACATGTAAGATGAAATATTAGTTTGAGCTCCTTACATATTGATGGTGATAGAGAGATATATAGTGTTTGACTGTATGTCAAAACATTTTGTCTTTAATCAGCAAACCAACCTCATATAATTAGAGTGGAATCGTTTCTTCTTATATTCCCCTTTTACTCCTTTTCTCTTCGTCTTTCTGCAGATGTACATAGCCTTGATATCTGCGCATGCCCTGGGTCTCAGCGGGATGCACTTCTTCTCCTGTATTAAAGTCCAGTGGAACGGTAAGACCTCTCTGTGTTTGACTCAAAAAGACAAAAGCTTTTCATACAGGAGACAGAGACTGTGTAGAGAGATGAAGAGAGACACATCAGAGTGGAAAAGAGATAGAGATCGTTATCCAGTTGTGAGAACAGCTCCTCTGCACTGCACAGGTCATTGGTGTTGTGCAGAGCTGCCATTGATCTTCTCCTGCTCCCTAGTGGCTCTCTGTAGGACTGAACCAGAAAATGAAGATACTATTTCATCTTGGTAGTGCAGCTTTTATTGCCATCTACAAGATAATATTCTGCACAGAAATGTTTCCACCCATTTTTTTTTTCATGATAGCCAATACTCCAGGCTACTGTGGCAGGTGCGAAATGGAAGTCAAGTTATAACTAGATTATGAGGAGATTACATTAGAGTTACTGTGTGCACATCTGCTCTTGGATTAATATGTTTTGGTAATTTAGTCAGTAATTTGTCTGATGTTGCAGTCTTTTAGTGTGAAATAAAAACTCCCACCTTTCTTCCTCTCCTTCTCTGACCAGAGTGCAGCGACTTTTCTCCAGGGGTGTCAGTGCTGCTGCTGATCTTCCTCTGTCTTGAAGCCATCCTCTTTCTCACTTTCACAGCTGTAATGTTTGGCACACAGATCCACTCCATCTGCAATGACGAGACGGTCAGTACCCACTGCGGCACGTGAGCTGCGTGTTGCTGCGCAGGTTGTCTGGGAAAAAGATGGCAAGAGAACCTCATTTTTGATAAATGCATTTGGCTCTTCACTATATATAACATGTTATCAGGTTAATTCAATACCTTGCTTTTTCAGGATGTCAATATGATTCCAAATGTTCCACTTCTAATGTTATTGTGTGTCTTAGCATGCTAGCGAGCCAAAGCAACAACAATAAGTAATCTTTTGTTCACAGAGGTTTTTGAATGTCTTGCAGGAGATTGAACGTCTTAAAAATGAGAAGCCCACTTGGGAGCGTCATATGAGATGGGACGGCATGAGAGCTGTGTTTGGCGGTTCGCCCTCTCTGCTGTGGTGCAATCCGTTCACAGGTCTGCGTCTCCGGCGCCTCCTGCTGCTGACCCATGGTCGCCGCGGTGGGTCTGAGTTCTCTGTCTGAGAGCAGCTCACCAACAATCAACCGCCTCTAAAGCAAGATTTCTTGTATGCCCTCCTCGGCTGGGGGCAGGATGGACCTCTGCTCCCTGAGGCTGTCCTTTATGTGTGGGTGACGGGCATGCAGGCTGCTCCAGTGGGACGTCAGTCAACCACTCTCACATGCTGATGTAGACCTGATGAACTCCTTTGGTCGGCACGAGTGTGCTGAACAACTGGGATATTATTTCTAACATGAGCAGATGTTTTGATTTGTTTGTGTGTTTTTAGGTAAAGCATGCAGTATGTAACTCAAGTGAGTCTTTTGTTCCTTGCGAGACATCGTACACAACTTCAGCAGTTGGTTTTTCTTGCTGCTCTAGTGAGATTCAAGATTAGTGTTTGAATCAGCAACATACCTTTCATCATCACTGGACCAAGACAAGTGGATATAAATGGGGAAAGGCTTGAAATTGGTCTGATGGACCCAGACAAGGGAATCAAAGTCAATGACATGCACTACTTACATGGCACTTGAGAGGGAGTCTGGACATGGAGCACAGCAGACATCACAAATGGAACTGTGCTGCCTTGATTTGCATGTCGAGCGACTCAATCAGTCAGCATCTCAGCCAGGAAATGAGGCTTTCACTATCTTCAAATGAATGAACAGGCTACTGTGAACACAAGCCTCATTCTTATTCAAGAGGACTGAGTGGCGTTTCCTATCTGTTCATCCTCATCGTCGTGTTTTCCTTCATTGGGCTGGAATTGTTGATTCTTTAGGTGACTCAGGCCAGTAGAAATGAATTGTCCTTTTTTAAAAATGACTGCTTCTTTACCTTTTATCACAATGGAAACTCCTCAATAGCTTATCATAATGACTCACTGGAGATGACTAGTGTTATTCTGAATCTTCATCTGGACAAAAAAAAGTTTTGTATTTGTACGTATGTGTCCATGAAGCCCACCACTCCTACATGCTGCTCCATGTTTCATTCTCTACCCTCAGACATCTGATGTACCTCCCTGCATTTTCAGAAAGAAATGATTCAGGTTGAACTACTTTGGCTGCTGAAAAGACAGAATATATTATTATGTTTTAAATTGTTTTACTCGTATACACACTTATTCTCCATATGAAAAACTGAAAGCCAATTCTGTGTATAATAGGAACCCATATGCAAGAACACTTGGACTTCAAGTTCTGAAAAACAGTGTTAGAAATCCTGGAGACAGGGCTGGGTTTCTGACATGGTGGCTTTGCATGCTCCTTGGCTGCTGAGTGGTGCGGCATTTTGAAAAGGAGAACTTAAATCACTAGCAAAACCTCCTTTGTCTCTCTCTGTGAGCTCACTCTGATCTACAGAGCCAAGCTCAATGGTGCAGTGAGCCCGTAGAATTTAAAAGGAGCTGCTTTGCTGAAAGAGGCTGAGGTACCAGGCTCATTATACAAGCTTTAATAGTGAACTCGTTCTCGGGGAGCTCAGCAGGGTCTTGCAAGACCTATCCTGCTTAACCCATGAAATGTTGTGCCTGTAACATCTAGTGGCAGGACAGTATCAGATGAATTTCCAGTGTTTTTAGAACACGTATCCATTGCCTTTTAAAATCATTCAGTCAACTGAGTTATCAGCTGGAAAGATTTTGTCATTATTGCCATATTTATGAAAGTGTTTTTATTTTTACTCTGCATAGTTAATGGGCCTCTTTGCACTGGATGAATGTGGCCTCGAGGTTAAGTCCTGACTGGTTGGCTGGTATTGTCAAATCTAGATTCTTAAAGTCCCATTTTTATGGCAGGTTGGACAATATACTACTGTTTGTTCTCATCTGTGGTTGCCAGGAGACTCTGCTTTTTACACTAAATGATGATATCTGATGGTCTGTGGCATTAATGTTTTAAGAAACATGCTGTCATTGGAATGTAAAACGTATCTATTTTGGGACGAAGGGACACAGCACTGAAAGCTAACTGATATCAGAGGATTGTATTAACGCTGGCATCTCATCTCTCATTTTATTGTGCAGGACTTCATCACCTCAGCAGCAGTTTTCAGGTGAAAAGATAGGAGAATATCACTTTCTTATTCACGTCATACTCATAACTATCCTAAGTATGCTAACATGCTCAATGTGCTTAGTGTACTTTCATTTATGGAAAAGAGGAATTTTCCACCAAACACACAGCATATCCATAAATCATGTGACTTATCAGAAAACATCATGACAGCTAATACTGTTTAGTTTGGTAGATGCACAAGTATGCCGCTAACCAAGCAACAAATCTCATTAATAAGTATTTTCTGGTATTGGTGGCAAACTTACATCCAGAGCCAGTGAGAGGATTAGGGTCTAATACACTCAAAATGTTATTACAATATTAGTAAATGTCAGAAAGCAGGACTTGAGGTAACAATGGCAAGACTAATACTCTGTTAAACCTTTAATGGTATTTATAGGAAGTAACAGAACATCAGTGCTGAACATGGATTGATGAATAGTTCTGTGTTGACTGCATATGAATATTAGATGATGACTGGTATCGTTTGAGTATGCTTGGTTGATTTATACAAGTACTTCACAACAGGATGGTCAGATGCTGTAATCATACTATCTTACATAGGGATTGTGTTACAGGGTTTACGTTCATGCTCAGCAATACAATCAATGAGTGGTGATTTTTAAAGGGTTATACTGGTAATTATATTTTCTACACTCTCTGCTGTATGACTTATTAAAATACAATCATCGTGGGGAGGGGATTAGTTGACAATGTGCAAAATTGTGTGAACTGATGCACCATTCTGTCAAAATGTTTAGTTTACAATCAAAGGGGAAATGCTTTTTAACTGGAAGGATGTTTGCTCACAGAATTACTATTATCATTGCCATGAAAGATTTTGTTTCCACTCTCCTGGGTGAATGTTTCCTCAAGAACAAAAGTCCTCCCGCTTTATAAACAAAGTATAAAGGTTACTATTAACAGTATATAAATGGAATGTTTTATTCATTTTTTTTTTAAATTAATGTGTTATAATCGTATGTCTTATCTTTATTGTCATTCTTTTGCATAATAAACTTGATTAAATTAAAGCTGCGGATGGTGATTGATTGTTCAATGACTATTCTCCATTTTGTTTGTGGCTAAACTTTGAACGTTTCTCACACTGACATAATCTGGTAGAAGTAAACAATCTAATATATAAATAACTAAAAGAAGTTGCTATTGGGCAGTTTGGTGAGTTGCACTTCACTTGAAATTGAGATACAAGGTATAGTAGAAAAAATCCAGGAAAGACAGACTTTGTGACTCGTGTGATGCAAATCAGTGACAAAATTTATTTTTTTCAGGCGAAACTACAACAATTAGTTTTCCAAAGTAGACCTCTTGGCAAAATGCAGCCTTCTGCCCCAGTTATGCAGACACAAATAGGGCTGATCATTATATATAAACAAAGGTAATTAAAACAGAAACACAATATTACAACCATTTGAGTTTGTGCTGAGTTTAATGAGTAAACAAAACGTACTAAAACCATAAAACTAAAAAATGTCATATGTGGAGGGAAACTCTCACGATAGTCCCTCCAGTCCAGCGGGTGGCAGTAACTTCCTGTTACTGTGATGACTGAGCTCATAGATTTTTAATAAATATTCCCATGTTTTGGACTTTCAGGAAGTACTCTCTCCTGAAATGTAAATTCAATTTCATTTCTTTAAGTTGGATTTGCAGATCCTGATTCATGTGCTTTTATTGTAAACAATCTTAATCACGTTATGTAAGTATTTTTACGTTTAACGCTGTTGAATGATTGAGCTCGTTGTAAACGTTACCCTCGATTTCTGCCTGAAGACAAGACTCGGGGTTCAAAATCTGTTCTTATAGTTATCTCGCGGCAGACACTCGCCCCGCCTTCGTTAGAAATCGTTAACTCCCGCCTGCTTCCGTTGGTAGTGTAAACATGGCGGCAAAGGAAACTATAAACAGCTACAGAGCTGATGTCGAAGCCATTGTTAACCGCTGGATAGTGGACTATTATGGCTTTTTGGCGTTAGAATGCTTTAAAAACGAGGAATACGAAAACTTCTGTGAAATTAGAGATTTACTCCACAGTAAGTACCTCGCTGCATTTTCGCTTCTTACCCGCGAAGCTAACCGACCAACTTTGTCGTTTCCGACCAGGGCTGTTTATTTACTGCCTTTGTATGTTTATCACTGACAGTGTTATTTATACATGGAACTTAACATTATCCTTATTCCGGTGTTGTTTCCTATTCTGTTGATATGTGTTTTCCCTGAACTTGAGGCAACCCTAACTACCGTGGAGGCGCTGTTGTTTTACCAGCTGGATCATTGGAGGAACAGACTTCAACACAGCGCCTGCTTGGGTCCTCACTATCTAACTCAGACATAAATATATATAGTTAACATTTTTATTATTCTTTTGGTCGGATTCTCACAAATATAAGGACCTATTGAAGAGCCGCCTTTAAGTGTGAATTATTTACTCTCATTCTGATTATTTATTTTGATTTGGGAATAACAAGGTTATTCACTGTCTCCTTGCAGGTGTTTTGCTCCATCCTTTTGAGTCCTCTGATGTCATGCCAATAAAGGTTGCAGTAATGCAGTTTCTCTCCCGGATAATTGAAGGAGAAAATCTAGGTGAGATCAGTATTAATGCTTTTGATTCGTCATAGCATACAGTATATATTAGTAACTTTGTCAATGAATTTGCTTTATTGGGGATTTCTTTCAGTAGCATTTGTGTGTATGATATCCTATATTTACATGCCTACTGGTAAATAAAATATCCTGTGTTAAATAAATCACTTTATTTATAATGATAATTTCATAGATGCATTTGCAATGCAGCATGGCTGTGTCATCACACAAGATACCAATAAATCAATGCCACCTTGACAAATATGAGATATAACCTTTGCACAAAATGTCACTACCTCTATTGAATTTTCTCATTGAAAGATGTGTCATTAAAATCATTACACCAAATTCAGGTACAGAAAAAGTTTTTTAAAAAGTTACAGCTTTTTATTCAATCCAACTGGCATTTTGTGACCCAAACATCGCAGTGAATACGTCTTTGTCTTTACCTACTGTACAGATCTGATGTTTGAGTCTGACAAGTCAATAACTCCTCTGGAATCAGCTTTAATAGTCCTGGAAAGAATGAACCAGGCATGCAGTATGCCATTACTGCAGCAGCATTTCAAGGATGTACGCACTTCACTTAAAGAAATGGTGAGTTTGTGGGGTTTTTTTTGGGGGGGGTTGCAAACTCGTATTAAATCAGAAGCCAGGCCTGAAAGTGTGATATGAATCCTGCATCCATTATCTGTGTCCATGTCTGTACAGCTGAGGATGTACGTAGAGCTGCATGATTTTTTTTTATTTTTTTTTTTTAATCTAATTGTGATTATTTGGGCAGATTTTGCAATTACAGTATAACTGATTAGAGGGTATAATTGTTTGTACAGCCTTAATGCAATTTCAATTAATTTTGGATTACTTGTGCAGCCCTACATGAATGCATCAGCTTCGCCAAACTGACTACACAAAGGGGCAAGCTGGACTTTTTTTTAAACTCTGTCCCAGAGTTTCTTCAGATTTGCTTTTAAAAAATGTTTTTATTATTTTTCTTCTTAGATGGTGGCCATGTTCATTAAGAACGATAACTTTGACAAAGCAAAAGAGGTGCTGAACAAACACTTCCCCAAACCAATGGTTGGCAAGGTGAGTTATTTAAACTATGTGTTTGATATATGTAATGTAGCTACTGTAATAAATCATAAAATCCATCCAGTTTGTTTTCCTTTGGAATTCCCATTCCAGTGTCTGTCTTTGTTTTGGCCGGTGTGGTCCCGTCTACTGCCTGTTTCAATACTCTGTTGCTACAGATGAAACAAACTGGCACACAAACACAGGCTTTTGCAGCCTTGGAAGCAAGCAAATAAACTAGATCAGCAGAGATAACATTAATTAATTACTGTAAGATTCTACCCAACCTGAAAAACCTTGAGTCATATCTCTGTGGTCTGTGTTCAACCAGTTATCAAGGATTCAAGTATTTGAGACACACGGCTTGTGAAGTGATTCAAGCTGCGGCTACAGTCGTGTCTACGTGGTAAACATCAAATTGTGAGCAAATGTACTGAATCATAAACATTCATATGGTGATATTACAATTGTTTGCTATGAATAAAAAAATAAAATGGGTAACTTTGTAATGAAAATTTAGTACTTCTTCATGCAGGGTCAATGTTGCAAATTGACTTTCTGAAGGGGTTTGTTTAGTTTTTGCTGAAAGAACTGAAGGACAAATCAGCTGAGCAATGAGCCTCTTGAGAACCCTTGGACTATTGTAGGCTGGACGTAGTCTGCTTCCTTCTTTCCTCACCTCATTAGCCTTGATAGAGAAGAGACTAGGCAGAGGACAGGGTGGGGGTGGGTGTCCTCATCAGACCTCTTGAAGAACCGGTTTATTCTCTATTCAGGTTCTCTTCAATCCCTGGATCGTGATTGATAGATCCTCCACACCTTCCTTATGTTTGTGTGTTGTTTTTTTTCATTCAGCCATCTCTTCAGTTGTATAACTCTAATTTATATCACCAGACAGTGATGTGTACTTTATTTTCTTTTAGATTTTTTTTCTTTAGACATTTGTGTGTGTGTGTGTGTGTGTGTGTGTGTGTGTGTGTGTAGCTCAATACAAGGGTAATAATGTTACACTAATCAAAGCTTGAACCGCAACCCTATGGGGATAAGCGGTAGATAATAGATGGATGGATAATCAAAGCTTGAAGAAGTAAAGGTGTTGGGTCAGCCTAATGTCACAAAAGGATATGAAAATGAAACTATGGTTGATGGATTTTGTTCTAGTCAAAGAGCTATGTACTTGATTAATTAGTGTTACACATCTCTATTTTTAACATTAAAAACAGTATATTACTATTAGACATGAAACAGCATGTTAGTTGTTTTTCATTTTTTTAATCACACATTAAACTATAGTGTACAAAGTTGGTCCATAATTTACGTTGTTACATTAAATCCTTTTCAAATTTGCTAGCATATGTTTTGAAGATGATGCTGAGTTTTACCTTTGGACAATACACTGTTCAGGCTTTCTGTGTTTTTGTGTTTAATTGTGTGCATGCTGTGTGTGTGTCATTAATTGATGTGGTGTGTTCTCTGTAGAAAGCTATATTCATGGGCCTCATCAAGCGGAAGAGTAAAATGCATGAAGTCATTGAGGAAATGGACTTCCATGGGTTCAAACGGGAGATGTTAGCCTTTTGCCAGAGTCTCTGCTCATTCAATGTCCCCTTTCTCTACAAGGTATGTCACTAACAAGGTATGCTCATTGCATTGAAACTTGATTAAACTGATGACATATTTCAACCACAAATGGGTGTGAAAGATTGAATATGAAACATTTAGGTTTAAGATTGTACTGCCATTCAGCAATCTGATCAAAACAAAAGGTGCATTGTTTACCAATACTCAGAATAAGAATCAAAATATTCCATTGAGTCCAATAAAAAAAAATAAAAAAGTCCTGTGATGACACAGGTTTGTTCAGTCAATCCACAGGTACAACGTTGTTGATTTGTTGTTGTTGGTAAGTGTACTTATACTGAAGTTGTGATTTTGCTTTGCAACAGGCTGCAACACAGCTTATTGATAAAAGAAATGCAGAGCATACAGAAGACAGGACAGAGCGATCCAATGAAGAAGACTACAGGGCAGCTGGACCTGAAGAGCAAGATGAAGCCGGACCTGAAGAGCAAGATGAAGCCGGACCTGAAGAGCAAGATGAAGCCGGACCTGAAGAGCAAGATGAAGCAGGCCCATCTTCTACTCCACAAAGACACACCATCCAGTTTCTACCATGGTACGCTCTCTCAGTTAATTTCAAGCAAGCTCATCATTGCTTTTAACATACAAAACTTTTTATTTTTTAGACTACTTTTTTTTAAGTAGTCTTGTCATTAAATCATCTGCATGTCTGCCGCTATCGGGTTAGATTGTGAGAGACAATGTCCCCAGTGATTTGCTTTGCTAATATCCACCATTTAGAACACATGTCACCATATATTATCACTTTTCAGACACCTAATTTGTTTTTAAAAAAAAAAAAAAGTCAATATTTTGACTTTGTTTTAAGGCTCCAGGGTAGAATGTTTCAGTTAATATGTTGACCGAAGACCCTTCTCATTCTCTGGCTTAATACCTTAGTAAGCCTCTTTCTCTTGTCTCTGCCAGTGGACACACAATAAACAGGACCAGGCTGGAGATGGCCTACAGGAGTTTGGCTGTAGGTTCGGATGAGAGGACATTCGCTCAGCTAGAGGTGGAGGGAGAGGATCAGGTGAGAAAAGATCTTCCCCTCTCACCGTCTCCCAGGAAGGAGGCTGATCAGGACCTAGAGCAGGATGGGCTGTTTCATAGAGACTCAGGCAGCCCAATGGAGGCTTCCCCAGCAGACCAGCCACCACAAACAGATGCTATTCCTCAATCACAGGCAGGTTGGTTCTCAAAGACGCCCCCGTTGCTGAGGAAGAGACAGCGTCACAATGTTGCACGACTGGTGGTCGAGCCGGACAGCCAGGCGAGCTCGCAGTGCACATCAGCATCACAGGAAACGGAGACAGAAAAGCCAGCACAGTCACCAGCTATACCCAGTGAAAAAGACCTGCAGAGTCTAGACACAGACAGTGAGGTTACCAAACCTGTACGGACACTCCGCAGACGATCCAACAAAATTAACTGGTGAATATGTATTTTTTAATACATCACCATTTTTTTCATTGAACTGATCTATCAAATGTTAATCGGAATGCCATTGCAAATATGTGTTACGTGATTTGCTCATTGGTCTCTGATTTCACATATTTTAAGAACTGGTCATTGAACGTCACAGTTGAAGAGAGGTTTCAGTGACTCTGTGACACTAAAGCTGCTGGTTTTATTACACAGTGCATCAACTAGTTTGGCAGATTTGGCGGCAGATGATGAAGAGGACCCACCTGGCTCTGTGGCCAACGGAGAAATCTCTGTGGAAAAAAGCCACAACCGGTCTAACTGTTCAGTCAACAAGTAAGTCCAAATATACAGTATTACACCAAGTGGGGCTGCCACATGGGTTATTACTATGTTTTAATATTGAGCTATGTTAGTGAGAGCACAGGTTAAGAAATTGCCTCCAGGAACATCAAATAGGCATCTGTTTGACAGTTGATGGTTTTTGTTTTAACTCACTGGTAAGGTAAGGTCAATTTAAAAAAATTTAAAACGGTAGCTTAAAGCATCACTGTTGTTTTAGCTAGTTGTAATTCACTTTTGATTCCACTTGATGTGATCTGGAAGGAAATTAAATCCTCTTTACCTCTTTGAAAGTGCATGTGCTATTGCCTTGACAGTTGTGAACATAGTTATGCATTTGACTAAGATCCCACCTTTCCTGTACAGTAGTTTACCAAGTCTCTGTTCTTATCATGCAGTGACTCCACTATGTTAGAACAGTCTCTAAAAAGCAGCGAAAACCCACAGGAGTCAGTGGCAGCCTGCAAAACCCCAGAGCAGAATAATCAACCAGCCAGCACTCTTCTTCATAAGCAAGTCCAAATGCAATATTGATTTAAACAGTGACTATTCATGATCCAGTGACTGGTTTATGGTAAACTTAATGTATCTTTGCAGGGATCCAGATGACATCTGCATCACAGACTCTTCACTTGACAGCTCAGTTGAGCTGTTCCCTCTTAAACCTGGCCCTCAAACAAGCTCCACCCCGAACAAGGACTCTGCTCAAGATGAACGTCCTTCCCATTCAAAATGGTTAGTAAATAACACACCAGCAGAGTGGATTGACCCGCCTGTTGAGAAAGAATTCAAGGATAAAAAGTATTTTAATCATTCACCAGAAGATAATTCTACATGTCTTAAAAGTCATAAAGCAATCCATATTTTCATGACTGAATAAAGATCAGCTAATTTAAAAAAAAAAAAAAAAAAAAAAAACAGTTCATAGTATAAAACTACACACCAAAAAACTCTTGCGTATTTAAATGGCAGGTGTTTTTTTACAGCTGTTTACTGATTCATGCCATGGGTCATGGAGTTGAGCATGAAAAGACTCCGCTCTTATTCACAGGAAACGGCTATACAACTCAGCAAAGGAGAGTAAGGAAACATGGAGTGACGAAGAGTCCTATTTTAAAGCGAGGAAGACAACTGGTAATATTTCCTCAGATGTCACCCTCAACTTAACACTGTGTAGTAGTTACGAACATCTTGTTCAGGATGTAATATATTTTTGCTTATCCCAAAGGAGCACACAATGAGAGCACCATTTCAAATTCAGGCCACAGGAAAAGGGTAAGCATGAGTTTTGCAAGTCCTATAAGTAAAGCATTAAGTGACAGATCTGTTGTGGTGTATGTAGGTATTGCGAATTAGGCAGTTTCACATGTTATATTGTGGACATGTCAAACCTTAAAGACAATAATTGAGCAAATATGTACCTGTAAAATAATAATCATGGATTTGGTCGCTTCTTGAGTTTAGAAAGACATTTGATTGTTCATCTCAGACTGAGTAACCTCATGTTCTTGTTGTGTTGCAGATGTGGAGCGAGAGTGAGACAAACAAATTGAAAGAAGGGGTCAAAAAATTTGGAGAGGGCAACTGGAGTAAGATCAGGTCATATTACAACTTCAAGGACCGCACAAATGTCAACCTTAAGGACCGGTGGAGAACAATGAAGAAAAGTAACATGGTTTGAGTAGTTCAGGACAGGTTTAAGGTTCAAGTGAATCAATGTTCAGCATTCATCATGCTTGTAGATATTGTAAAATGACATTGTGACACCTTCTAGTGAAATACATTTTCAGGGTTTAATTTGTAAAGTGAGTTTCTCTTTGATATTAAAACAAAAAAAATTGGGTGTGATATGCATTGTCACTGTTTATCTATAGTAGCTGATGACATTCACAAAAGAAAAGCACACCAGGTAGTATCAGGAGGCTCTGGCAGATCAGCTGGTTCCCAAGGTGAGTCAGTAGAGGTTGATGCTTTAGAAATATGGACCAGTTCTAACATCTGCTGTAAAGGAGACCGTGGAGCCAAACAGCTGTTCTGGGTATGAAATGAGTTTTAAAAAAAAGCAGGGGCATTTGACAGTCCAGCTGTTGATGCATCTTTATGTTAATGTGTCTTCACTCCTGATGAACTCTCCTACGTCAGCCTGGTGGAACACTACAATGGACATGGGGTCCACTCTCCGGCACTCCTGGGTAGATTTTGCTGCCACTCCAAAACCCTGAGAAATAGATTCACAACTGGTTCAAGGACAAAGATCAACATTTGGTACATAAAAGTATGCATGAATATCTTAGATTTAGGAATGATAGTTGTGAAGAAATGCAGCACTTAAAATACTGCATGTTCACACATTTTCAATTTTAATTATTTTTTTTATTTTCGACAGGCTAAGTTCATTTGACATGGATTCATCCAGTGGTACTACAAAAGAGTAACATTTCAAAGAATTTCCTTTGGGATAAATTAGGTTTTATCTTTATCTTAGCTATAATTTTATCACATTTATACACAAGAACCAGGTGCAATGTGTTGAATATGCAAATTCTGTTACCATTTGCCCTTAAATCTTTGCAAAAATAATTCAGATGGGTTAACAAAAAAAATCAGCTCAAATCGAAAGGTGTGAGGTCAGAGAGTGAGCAATACTACATTGTATTAATTAACTTACCAGGGGCACGTCTGTCATGGAGTAGACCACGACTCCCTGGTACTGCATCGTGTTCTCAGTGATTCTCCCAAGCCCAGATTTCAGCACATGGTTCCCATACAGGAATGACTGTTCTGCTCCAGGTTTCACCCACACCTTGAACTAAAAGACAGGACAGGAAGCTTCAAGTCATTCATACGCACATGAATACGCTTCATGTTATTGGCAGAAACATACACACACAAAGGCTTACCAGAGAGCAGCAATATGAAGTAATTAATGTTAGGTTGGCACAAACACTGTTCTTATCTTCATAATGACATTTTAATTTACCTAAATCCTCCATGTAACGTAAGACACCTTCAAAAGTCATCTGGTCATTTTGCAAAACCTGAATCACCATTTTTTTTTTTTTTTTTTTTAAACTTAAGCCTGTCACTTAACTATTTTAGGGTTTTACTCAGCAAATGCCCCCCAGTCCAGTGCAGGTTTGTCTGGCTGTAAAACACTGATGTGACTCGCAATCACTAGTGCAAATCACTACTGTCACAACTAAAACAAAAGTCTAATGTGGAAAAAAAAATTGTTATGTTGTTACTGCTCTACTGCAATATGGATCACCAAAAAAAAAAAAAAAACAGCAGGTCACTAATGTTCCACTGGCAGAAATAACCTGCATACACCTGATATAACAGCCACTGACATCTACTTATTATTTACAGTCAAATTTGTGGCATGGGTGACCTGCCTTCAGCATCTTTTGAGCTGTGTCACTGCCGGATTCCTGTAAACTTTTCAGATTTAATCTGACAAAATGCAAATTGAGATTCTACTGCAAAGGATGCTATTTGTTTTGCTTCCCCTTTTCTTCCCTGCATCTCCAACTCCTCGATTGTTATGAGGCAAGGAGACAGGAAAAGATGCAAATAATGAAATTAAGCAGCCATCATCACCTTTGCATAAGGTGCCAGAAAATCCAGAGCTGTGATGTGCAGGCGGAATTTAGTGGTCTTTGTGAACTTTCCAAAACATGTCCCCACTGACACGAGCTTGTCCCGGGAGATGTGCGTTGCCAACTTAAGGATTTTCTCACTGTGGAAATAAAACCATGATTACACACATTTCTGAATAATATGTGTGTGTTACGGGTACCAGGACATGTCTATTAAGTTGTGAATTACCTCATGTAGTACACACGGTCATTGTGTAGCCTGAAACAGTAGGAGCCATCAGGTCGGTCCACTAGTAGTTTTATGTTTTCACCGATGCTGTTGTGGGAGAAAAGACATAGCTCACACACGGAGGCTAACAAGGGTGCTACTTGTTTTACATAATTAAAAGTCTTAAATTGGCACTTAAACATGTCATCTGCGACTACTTACTATTTCGACAGTTTCTCAAACATCGTTTTTGTCTCTTCGTCCGTCAGTGGCCTCATCTTGGGCTATTTAATATCAATTTTAACATGCGCTCAGGTGTCCCTCCAGTGAGAAACGTGGGTCAAGCGGAAATTGTCACGCTTTGCAGCGGAAGTTGTATGACGTAATCACGAAGCGTACTTCCGGGTTGTTTTTTTTTTTACATTCTTGAGCTTTGAGTCGATCGTAGGTTTTCACTCCGTCAAACCGGTCGCCATCTGGTAAGTTTTTTTCACTTAAAATTACAACAACTGCTTATAATATATTTATGTTATGGCTGGTAAACAGTTGCGCGAGCAACAGTTTGTTTACATTTCGTTTTTGTTGAACATTGAAGTCACACCATCGAAAACGGGCTACGTTAGCCTAGTTAGCTAGCTGTCAGTGGGAAAAAAAACACTGGAGCCAGTGAACGTTAGCTTGTATGCTAACTGTGTTAGCCGCGGTTAATGTTAACCCTGGTTCGCTGCAGGCAATGACCAAGCTCCACTAAAGCAATTCAGTTCAAATCAATTCTGCATCACTGGGATGGCTTCTACAGCCGCAATGTATTGAATCTCGCTCAAGATGTGATTTTGTCTTAACTCGGACCCGCCGTTAGAGCACAGTCTTTGCCGCAGAGGTGCAAGTTACATAACATATATTTATTTGTAAATACTAATTACCTTCACAGACAGAGTAACTGATCCTTTTCAGTATTTCTACAGTCTTTAAGAGCAGCTAACCTGGCACCTAATATATGATTCACCTGCACGGCGGCGTGCACAGCACAGCAAACAGCTCAATGTCAGCCAGAGATGCAAATAAGCAAATCTACTTAGTCAGCGAGGTCTTTGCATTTGGCAGATCATTTGATCCTCCTGCCTGACAGCAATAAAGGCTGAAGTAAATGCCTGATCCGTTTTTTTTCAGATGCCATCAAGTAAAGTTAAACACAGCAAAACCATCATATTTACTGACACATCTCAGAAGTGCTTGACCTTGTTGCTGCTCGGTCAGACTTACATTTTTTTAAAATATGTTAATAAAATAATTTAAATGCCCTTTCCTCATAAACTACAGTACGTACTGAAGTTTTCCAGTTGTACTCTGTATTTGACACATGTCGTCCTGAGTCACCATTAAGTGGAAATCCTATTGTTTCATACCTTTGACATGGGATGTGTGGTTATGAAACAGGAAATGTAAAAAAAAAAAAAAAAAGTAGCTAACAAGCAGCTGAGGTATTTTTCAGTCACTTTGTCTACATTTTCATGTCGTCATTGAATAAGCCCCTAGATTAGCTCCAGGAAGATATTAATTAAAATGGATACCTTATTATGGCTGCAGTGCTATTAACAGTGTAATGGATAGTGAAGCATAGGCTGCTCAACAGCCATGAAAGCACAAGGTTGCACTGAAGCACGTCACCACAAGACATCACATGCAGAAGGAGAAGTGAAACATATTGATCATTGTCTTGGACAGCATGTTAGAGTAGGTGTCTGCTCAGGATCCCTCACAGTACTCTAGTGTTGCAACAAGTAATCAACTAGCTGTCACGTATTTTGATAATCGATAAATGTTTTGTGTATTTCAATGATGTCGTCTTTGGCTCAGCGTTTGTCACCATTTTCTTACATTTTATAGGCTCGGCTACTGATTGATTAATCAAGAAAATATTTGATGGATTAATCAACATTGAAAATAATCTTTGGAGCCCCACACAGTATGTTTACCTAATTTCTTCCATTTTGAGGTTTCACCTTAAGGATTGTACAGTACCTTTAATGTTGTCATCAACCACATGACACTACGCCTCATTTCTAAACACTGTTAGGTGGTTCTTTAAAACAATTAAATGTGCCGAACAAGACAGTGTCTACAGGTTGCTAATTAAAACATCGCTTGACAAAAATAATTATGGATAACCTTGACTAAAAACAATGACTAATTTGTCCCAGTATGTAGGCATTCAATAAAAATAAAACGTTTCTTTCCCACACCTTTCACTTGCTGACAGGAACCTGCTGCCCTGCGTCAGGAGAACAGTTCTTGTGCCAGCGATTTACCCGAGACAAACCAGTGGTCTGTCTGCCATCAGTTTCCGCCGTGTGTTTGTGGCTCTGGTGACACTGAACAGGAAGACAGACGCAGGGAGACGTCTGAACTGAGAGAGGAAACGGCTGCGGCTTCTTCTTCAGCCTCGGCATGACTGAGTTCTGGGTTTGTTTCAGCTGCTGCATTGCAGAGCAGCCACAACCTGTGAGTATGAAATCAACCAGGAAGACAAATTGATTTACCCAATTGTGAATGTAGCGGCCTTCTGGGGAATTGATATGAAATGCGTTTCAGATGTGGTCTGGGTTAATAAACAGAGCAGTATTTTCTGGTGTAGTTCACTGGCCTATATACACCATTTCTCAGATTTCTTTCAAAGCCTCACAGTCACGTCTTGCCTGAAATACTTATCATGTCCTCTTTATTATAGATTACGTAAGAAAGTGGTAGGGCCCTCCAGCTAGCCACATCCCGCTGTCTGACACAACACTTACGTGGATTCAATAAGGTCTGTTATTGTGACAACCAGCCATTGTGCCTCGCAGTCAGCTGCTCTGTCTGCTAACAGATAAGATAAAAGGATTCATGAATGAAGACCTCTGTCTCCGTTTAGCCTCCACTGCAAAGGTTCTGCTTATGAAAGAAAGTTTAGTAATGTGAATCGGAAAGGGACGAGCAGGCTCTGTCTTGGAGTTTTTCTCCATCATTACTGATTAGTTATTGTGTCAAGGGCTGTGATTCTAAGTTGGGGGTTTTTTTGTTTTGTTTTGTTTTTTTTTTAAAGTGTGCTTATGGTTCTCATTTTCAGAAAAGGCGGCGACGAATTGATCGCTCCATGATCGGGGAGCCGACAAACTTTGTTCACACCACACACGTAGGCTCAGGGGACATGGGCCTGGGGTTGCCATCAGTACGTTTTTTTGTTTTGTTTTTTGTCATTTTTATTTGCAGAATATTCAGTCAACAGAATAAAGCAAACAAGCAGTTTTCAGTCAGCTAATATTTACACCTTAATATCTGTAGGTGGACCTTGTTCAGGCCCAGATGAAATCTAAAGGGGGCTACGTTCATGGAGGTTCTGAAGGTTCTCAGTTATAACGAGGTAAGAGACTTAATCAACATGTTTTAAAGCTTTAAAGTTGATAAATTTGATATGCAGAGCATTAATATAGCAGCAAACAACCATTTGATATGTAAAGACGTAGGAGTGCTCTCGCTGTGTGTGTTGTAATCCCAGTTTTTATGTATTTATTTTGTTAAATAAGCTGCCGACGTATGGGTATTTTTAGCAAATGTTCGTCCAGGTGAATGTGCTCCACTGGCTAGCTCAGAGCCGCTGCTCTGTGCAGCTTTCATGCAGGTTATAAGTAATGACACCGTTATGAGAGGTGATAAAAATGCTCCCAGTCGTGTGTTTAGCACATCTGATCCAGGTTGCAAGTGTTACGATCAAATTATGGTTTTTAGATGATGCTTACACACAAGAGAAAGGCTGAAAGTGAACTGGTGAAATGCCTCAGTAAATATTTGTTCTGTATATGGTCATGTTTATGAGGGGAATTCAGCTTCATTGTGCAGATAACCACTTCCATTTTCCTTGTGACAGTGACTCAGCTGTCAGTTAAGTGATTTTCCATTTTGTTTAGGCTCATTTTACTCATGGCATTCCTTTCTACTGGCCTCAGGCAACTAGTTAACTGTTATTGTTGCACCCTGCCTTGTTTTTAAACTCCCACTGGATGTTGCCATGGTCACTTTTACTTTTTTTAGTATGGGACCCAGCCACCCTTTGGGCGCTTTAACTGAATCAGCCCAACAATATTAAACATGTTTGGGAAAAGAAGTCATGTGAGAAAGGAAGAGTCAGCTCTCCGAGGCTCGTTCACTCTCAAGAAATTATGGGTTTGAATAAGAACAATTCTGTGATTCCAGCCTCTTGTATGTGGACGTCTTTTTTGTTTACTGCTCTGTGACGGTAAAATGGATATCTTTTGAGTCTGAGTGGACAAAACAAGATTTTAGATCTGACATTTTATAGACCAAACAACTAATCAAATAATCAACAGATTAATCAACAGTAAAAACCACCTATCGGTAGTTTGAGATCCTAACTTTTGTTCCACTCTTTTCCCTCTCGCAGCCCTTCACAGTCTTGTGGAAACTACTGTTGTTGATATGAGGAAGCATTTTCAAAAAGCAGTTCTGTCTGTAAAGGATGCAGGACCAAAAGATGAAACTACTGCTTTTCCATAATGTTGTATATATTTTTATTTTCCATTCCTTTTTTTAATGAAAGCACTGCTATCCATTTGCTGCCATACTGTTGCACTGTAAAGAGTAACTGTTAAGAATAGATAAGAGGGTTTAGATAGCTCATAATCTCAGTCAGACGTATGCTTGTGTGTATGCATGAGGAATTCTGTTCAAAAATATTTGCTGTCATAGCTCATTTGGATGCCTGTATTTATTATCTGATTTGCTAACGGACCGTGGCTGGGCCACGCTGGAGATTTGGAACATTCAGTTTCTTATTCTTTATTCTCAGAGGTTTATCAACGAACAGGTAGAGGTGGCAACAAGGCTAAAAGTGATATGTTCATTGTTTTATTCTGAGAAATACTCATTACTCTCTGAGTTGCTTTCAGGGTTGAAGATTGCTGTCTAATAAACTTGAAATGAGTAGAGTACACTGGATCATACATTGTACGCTCACACTTGCTTAGGAATTTCGCATTGATTTCAACTGTTTTTTTTTATACTCATATAGATTGAACCATAGAGAATTTTAATAAACTATGAACTTCCTAATCTGCCTTCTGAAGTCATGTTCGTCATTTGTTTTTATGTCGCTTGGCAGCTTGATGCAAATCTGGAGCTCAGCGGTTCCATATTTTTCTATGTATTTTCTTCTTTTTCGAGGTTTGTGTACCAACAGTAGACATCGATTTATTTGCTGAAGTAACTAAACTACTTGACAAACACAGACACAAACTTGGGTCAGGTTTGGTAAAGTTGGCAGTATTCTCAGCGCTCTACTCTACTGACTGGATGTCCATCAGATCCTTTTTCTCCAGATAGCTTGTGTTTCAAACCAGGTTGAGTTTTCCTGGAATCTTGGCAGAATTTTTCTTGTTTCTTGGAAAACATGAATGTCGGACCTCTTAGAGCTGACTGATGCGACCCACTTTTGAAGCAGTGTTTGTGATTAAGTTTCTTCAGTGTTAAAAGACGTTTATGTGCTGAAAGTTGTCTCTCATTTTTCAAAGAGCAGCAAGGGTTTTCCTCTCTTACTGCCCGATTACACTGGTTATCAGTTGAGTTGGTGATCAGACAAGAGTTAATGTTCTCTCTTTCTAACTGGTCGTCCCTCAGTATTGTCGTTGAACCAGGCTCCATTGGCGAAAGTAGTAATGGAGTAGCAGTATGAATATAAAATGCCACTCCTCACTTCTTATCCTCATTCTAAATCTAAAGGTGGGATGTGTCGAGCAGACCAGCATGCCTGGATCTATCAACACATGTCATTATTTGTTCTCCATGTGCATCGTGTGATTGACTAACAGCAGAAATGTGTCATTAAGTCAAGCGAAAGTCTCTGTAAATTGGTGTTAAATGAATGCTATTGTCACACTATTTATGCCAAAAGAATGTCATCTTCAGTTGGTACCAGGCAGCGCAAATTAACTGATAGATATAGTCACAATTGTAAAATCTTTATCATTTACAGCCTTAAAACTGCTGGTAACCATTTTCCCAATGTAGATTTATCAAGCTAAATATTGTCACAGTGCTCATCTGTTCCTCTTGAAATGTTTCTGTAGTTGTTTCTGTGTTAAAAGAGACATTATGTGTAGATTAGTTGGTGTTTTTCCAGCTCTTAGACATACTGGAATTGCAGTATATTATGTAACCAGCAGGGGGTGCTAGTGGACTGGTTGAATGTGACTTTAAAATGTTTCCTTTTGGGATTCCTGTCATTTGACTTCTAATGATGATACTGTAAATACAGAACATGAAAGTAATGAATCCATGGTTCATATGTATTCAGGGTCATGTATATTTACGGCTATTTTTCTGTATAACATCACTGGGAAGGCAGAGCAGTGTTTATGTTGTTGTTTTCTTTTCCTCAGGAACTGCCTGATATGTAGTTCCCACTTTAAGGGAAGTTCATCTGTCTTTTTTTCTGCATTTTTCAGAATAAACAAAGAGAAATAAATGTTAAATGTTGATATTTGACCAATTTGTGTGCTCCATGTTTTCACTTTAGGCAAAAAAAAAAATCAAAGGGTTGAAGAAGAGGATGGTTGAGCTCATTCTGGAGGAAAACACAAACATATAAATCCCCAAGTAGTGCACAGACTAAAAGTAACAATGCATGTAACAAAGAAAATAAAAAGATCTCTTGTCTGAGAGAGTTTAACTAGAAAAAAAAGATGAAGTTCTGCTACACAAATCTGCATTTTTTTTAAATCATTTTTTTAATGGAATAATAATTTAAATGAAGAGGTTTAAAATAAAAAAATGTCTTGGTGCAACTGGTAGCAACTCCGAGAAATCTGAAAGGGTGGGAACCGCTGATTTACTCTTGATGTGTTCACCAGACGTTGTATTTTAATGAAATAATGTAAATGTAAACGATATCAAATAAATGATATGGAAGGGTTCCCTCTAAGTGGAGTCAAAGGAGAAAAGAAATGGAGATACTGAAAAACAAAATCATTGTACAAATAAAACTACAATAAGTGGATAAATGTACTTAGTTTTGTTCCACCACTGTAAATAACTGCATTGGTAATTATAAGCTGTTAAACCTTGCCTAGCAGGATAAGCATGATGATTACAGACTGTATTACATTCAGCCAGGTGTGCCACTTTTAAGGCCTTGTTGTCATGGATGCTGACATGGAGACGCTTCAGTGGAACAGAGTCATGATTGGTGTCATCGTTTGCTCATGTGATTCTCCTGCTATGAGTCAAAGTGGAGGAAAAAAAGCCTGTAACAAGCATAAAAAACTGGTGTGAACATCTGTACTTGAAGTATTTGCCAGCTGACTAAAGAGATGTGTGTTTCTACAGTCACAGAGTGAGTGAATCAATAAAGCCACGTTACCTCATTTCAGTGGAGACTTTGACAGCAGTGTAATAATGCTGGTGGATGTCTGCCAGATATACTTAATTCCACTGCTGGTTAGAGATTAATAAAAACCACCATCTTCTGTTCACACCCAAGATGTAAAAAGTCCTGACAAGTTCATGTGATTTTGTAAATACACAATTATCTTTTATTATACAAAACAGGTTGTACAATATCACACAAAACAAATGTGCTGCTTCAAAACAGAAGATAGAGTGCCTCCTTGAGAAGTCTTAAAACAAAGGCATAAAATATATAGGATTCACTGCATACAGGAAGGTTTAATCTCTTCAAGTTTTAAAGTTTACAAACTGTTAAAGCCACATGTCATACTTCTGTGTTCTGCACTCCATTTACTTTATGTATGATGGTGAAACTCAAAGAAATAGAGCAATAACTGATCCTGCACTGAAGCGAAATGGGATCTGTTTACTCTGAGCTGTGGTGGGAGCTTGGTGTCATGTCAGTGAGTTTGAGGCACTGAACCACAGTGAACCTGAGTGATGATGACAGAGGTGAAGCTTGGCTTGGAACAGGATCTTTATATCTCAGCATACACAGTAGAGAGGAGGACTTACAGACTGACAGAGCATATTCTCCCCCCCCCCCAACTCTAGTTTCCCCTTTTCAGTGGTCAGCTCAGCAGACAGACAGCAGCTGAAGGTTAGCGAGAAATCCTAAAGGAAGCACAGCTTTTCATCAAATGCAGCAAACACAACGAGCAGTTTGCTGCACGGCTACAGCATCACTGTCTGCTGATGCGAGGACCAATCAGTGAGCTCCTTGATGTAGTTTGGACCAAACAGGTCACTGTAGTTGTCTGTGTGCACACAGTACCGGTTATCATCACCAGCACCTGAGGGGCAGAAAAAACATTTAAACACACATGCAAAGACAGGAACATGTTGAAACTCTTAAGTTACTATAAGTGTTACTATAGTTATTCTTCTTTAACTGCAGCATGTGGTTATTCACACAGACATCAAACCATCTATTTGTGAAAACAGTAAATTTGAAAATAGATAACAATAATCATATTTTAGCATGAAAGATATCATTTTGATTAATACTGTTAATGTAGGGTGGCGGTGGTAAACTCCTTACGCTGCATGGTTTAATATACATATATGTTAAGCACTGTATATTTCTATAGTGTCGTACAGTGCCAGTGGTCCCACAGTGTGTGTGTTCTCCATCCTCTCTGCTCTCCAGTCTGGTTCCAGACGTCAGGGCTGCTTAAGTGGTCCATCAACTGCAGGAGACAAGACAGCCCACAGTCAGTCAGCCAGTCACACTACAGAACCCAAGCAGCCTCACTGAACTGATCTACAGTCATGGAAAAAATTATTAGACCACCCTTGTTTTCTTCAATTTCTTGTTCATTCTAATATCTGGTACCACTAAACGTATAATACAATGAACACAACAAAAAATGCAGCTGGTCACATAATACTTTATGTCCTATTTGACATTCTTAAGCTTAATTGATTCCCAGGGTATATAAGAGGCCATTTCATGTCACAAGCAGCACTGCACATGCAAAGGCCTAGAGTGGTTTCCTGCTTACATTCAAGCCGTAGCACAACTCAGAAGTTGTCAGCTCTCACATAATGCCTAAAACAAAAGAATTATGTGAAGCAACAAAGGCAGCCATCTTGGCACTGCTGGAAATTGGCATGAGTGAGAGACAGGTAGCGAAAAACTGAAGATCTCCAAGACAGCCGTTCATTCCAACAAAAAAAAAACAAGCTGAACATGGCACTACCAAATTGCTACCTGGCCGTGGCAGGAAAGCGTCTTTCTACCCCACGAGATGACCGTGCACTCATCCGTTCCTGTGTCAGGAATCGTCGTCAGACCTCCAGGGACCTTAAAAATGAGTGGGCACTGTCGAGAAATGTGACTTGCTCGGCAAGGACAGTTCGAAACCGACTTGTTGAAGCTGGTTTGAAGTCACACAGAGCACGCAAGAAGCCCTTCATCAATGAAAGGCAGAGGAAGGCCCGGTTACTCTTTGCTCGAGACCACAAGGATTGGACTGTTGATGATTGGGCTAAGGTTCTCTTCAGTGATGAATCCAATTTTGAATTGATGCCCACTCCAGCCAACTTACCGGTTAGGAGGAAGCCTGGAGAAGCTTACAACCCAGACTGTCTTGCCCCTACAGTAAAACATGGGGTGGATCAGTCATGATCTGGGGTTGTTTCAGTCTGAGTGGAACAGGGCAAATGCAATTGTGTGAAGGCCGAATGAACCAGGTCAAGTACAGGACTACCCTTGAAAACAGTCTTCTTCCATCAGCTGGAAAACTCTTTCCTGCCTCGAATGACTGGATTTTCCAACAAGACAATGCCCCTTGCCACACAGCAAGGTCAGTTAAAGCCTGGATGGAGAACCACAACATTCGCACCATGCCTTGGCCTGCTCAATCACCAGATCTTAATCCAATTGAAAACCTGTGGAAAATCATCAAACTCAAAATGGAGAACCACAAGCCCAAAAACAAAGAAAATTTGTTTGAATTTGTCCAACAGGAATGGGCTGCTGTGACAGCAGAACAATGTCAGAAGCTGGTGGAGAGCATGCCAAGACGCATGGCTGCAGTCATCAAAAACAATGGTTATGCAATCAAGTATTAACTCTTGTGTGTATCATGTGTTTAAAGCAAACAGAAAAGAAAACATGGAATGCTTAAAAGTAGTGTTTTTGGCGGTACAATGCCATAGCTATTGATGTAAGAATTTAAGTAATTTTGGTTATTATCAAGAAAACCATGGAAAATGAATAATCCTTAGTTCTTAAATTAAACTCTCATGAGCTATTTTTGTTGTTATCATTATAATTGTCCAAACAAATGTACCTTTAGTTGAGCCAGGCATTAAAATTAACAAGAAATTGAAGAAAACAAGGGTGGTCTAATAATTTTTTCCATGACTGTATGTAGGATGCAGTTTCAGCAGGCAACTTCTTGTTTTTAGGGAGCAGACTTTCTGCCAATGAGGGAGTCTCTACGACAGGATAAACCACATCATGTTCAGTCAGTCTGATACCTTAAACAATGCATCATCCTGCTCCTGGTCCTCTGGTTTGGCCTCCCACATCCCTGTACAACAGCAGCCATCATCAGTACCACTCTGCAGAGGAAGCATCTTTAAAGTCAAAACAACAACGACCCACCGTGCATTTGCATGCTACCAGATGCATCTTCTGCAGGCGCCTCCACCTTCTGTGGTGTGCCTGAAAGGGGTCTTGTTGTTGCGTGTTGCCAAGCATGTGAGGTGTGTCTATCATCACTTGAACCCTGTCTCTCATGAGGCCTGTTGAACAGCTGCAGCCCTGGAGGAGGAGAGGACAGGACGATGAGGTCTGTCTGGGAGCACTGCTCACCTCTGAAGTGGCTACGTTCATTTTAAAAGTCTCACCCCTCCTTCGTCTGTGTGTTTGTGTGCTCGGCAGCATCCTGTACACTCTGAAGGCATTGCTGCCTCTCTTTCTGCTGTGCTCTCGCAGCTCACAGACGTCAGGCAGGGAGTTCAAGGCGCAGCGGAAATTTGCCTTCCATGTCTTGGGATCTGGCTTGTCTTTGCCTGGACGATACCGTCCTGAAGTAAACAAGCATACAGACAAACTGAGGAAACTGTGTTACCTCTGAATCACTGATGGCTGGGGTTGGGGGGTAACCACATCCTTTAGTGTCTTGGAGTACATCTCAGCAAAGTGAGAAGTTTAACCACTGGAGGTCAGCAGGAACAATATATTCAGGTCCACTGAAGAGAAATTCCTGTATTTTCCAACCTTGAGTATCACCCATAAATGTCATTAGACAGATCTAACAGGATGTGATTTGGATCTCAGCCAGTCCTCTGAATATAATTGCCAGCCTCAGGAATAAAATCACTGGAGCTTCCAAAGATCCACTCCGGATCATTTACAACAGACAAGGACTAACAAGAAGAAAAGGAGCACAGGTTGCAGCAGCTACAGCAAACTGTCGTTTAATGACTTGAAGGGCCTTCACAAATCTGTTTGGTCCAGTCAGCACTTTTATATCATGATTATGATCATTGTTTTGTTTTAATAAAATATCTTGAATACTAGGCTGAATTATAGAGCACTGTCCACATCATTTCCTTTTATTCATTCAACTGTTTTTCTAGCTCTTGTGAGGAGCAGTCCTGTTGTACTTTGACAGCAATACGATCCAGTCTGCACATTCACAGCAACTGAACTGGAGCTTTCCCAGGATGTGAAGCAGCTACAATCACAAAGGGTGACTTTCCCAAGACTGAAGTCTGTGTGTGTGTGTGTGTGTGTGTGTGTGTGTGTGTGTGTGTGTGTGTGTATCAAGTCATTATTATAATGTATAATAAAATGTGTTTGTTACTCTGTGGTTTCTGAAAGGGTTACTAATCACTGGAACCAATTAATCATCTTTTTTTCAAGCTTGTTTCTTTTTAATTCAGTTTATATATTAATTTGGTATTCACTGTTGATTGTTGAAGATTCCTGGGAGGATGATATCAATGTGGACTGAACAATGCAACAGTGGCTGGTCAAATCATTTCCAAAATGCTGCAGGCATATTTTAACTTTAGATAACAGTTAGAAACTATTGTCTTCCAAAAATCATGTAAATATAACAAATGATACGCTGTACTGAGGATTATTCTTTGGATTTTTCTCATGCGTGAAGTAATTTCAGTGGACCACAGTTAAATACCAAAACCTTTGACGAATACATTTTGCTGATTGTGATATATTGTGACATTATAAAAAATATTCTCATCAATATGATTTAAAACATATTACCTGACTATAGTCAAGTCAATTTTACTTTTATATCCCAATATTATGAATAACAAATTTGCATTTACAATCTGTTCAGGGTACCGTGACGTGGTTCTGACCCAAGTAGTCCATTTTATGTATGATCATAAATATCAGCTTGGAATAACATTTACAGTAAAGCATGCTTGTTCTGCTGTGGTTTTTCTTGTTTGTTGCTCTGCGTCATAGCATCATGTAGGTGTACATGTCAGAACATAACACAAGGTATCCAGTAAAGAATATTAGCAGTCAAAAGATAATAAGTCATAAGTCTGAATGGACTCAGGGATCAACCAGCTGGTGCAAATCACATGAACTGGTGGGTGCTCCTACCAGTATGTATGGCCCAGCTCCTGAAGAGCGTAGCATCTCGGTCAATACTCCATCCATGACGGGCGGCATGTTTCCACGGGATTTGGAAGATCCGTGCAGACTGTAAAATGGAATAGCATTTCCTGATTCATCATTATGTGTCTGCTGCAGGTGTGAGGGGGGACGGGGTTGTTTGGGGACAGTAGGGACGGAGCTGGAGAGAAAAACTGGAAACCATTCAACATCTTTGTTTTCAGCCTCAAAATGAAGCTTTCTTACTATTCCTCACAGTAGTGGTATACATAAATAAATACATTTAGTGGTGCCCCATCTGGGCTGAAGTCAAGTTCATTTTAATAGAGTCAAGACCAAGTCCAGAGCAAATAAGTCAAGTCAAATAATGTCTTACCAATGCTAATATAGTGATTAAGGAGTTTGGATGGACAGAAATAATCCATCTATATACAATACTAATCTAACAGCAGATCCAAAATCAGCAGACAGGAACAACATGAGTTGTAACTGAGCCTGAGTCCAACAAGGTTTAATCCCAAAGTAATTAAAAGACGTAGAAGTGATATTTACAGTCCTTACCACACAAAAAAATATATTGTTGGAAAATGTTTTCTCTGGCCTCCAAATTGATGCTGGTGTTAACTGTCTGAAATTTTGTTGGTAGCTACCTCAGTACAAAGCAGTGGCTTTTTGTTTATAATTCCTTAATACCTGAGTATTCACCGAGTGCATGCTTATGGGTGAATGTTATGTATACTGTACTGGTATTGTTGCAGGTATAGTAAAGCACTATATAAATACAGACCATTTACCGTGCTTACTCAAATGCAAACCCATCAGAAATATTGATTTTTGGCAAATCTCAGTCATTTATGAAAATGTGATAATTTTACAAATGATTTTGAATACAATGTCCTATCTAGAAGGCAGAATTGTGGGGAAATGCACTCCTTGAACATTTAAGATAAATACTAAATACTTGATAGTTAGACTCCTAAATGATTTGCATTGCTGTTCAACTAGTCTGTTACTAATGACAGGTTATTTGGCATCAATACAAAAGAGTTCCAAGTGACACAGTGTGTTTTTGTGTGATGAGGGTGGGATGGAGGGTGGGTCTACCTGGTCCAGCCAGCTGACTCCTGGATACCCCCCAGACTGAATCTGCTCCTCCAGCCACGGCCTCAGCCTCAGCCGGCCTGGTTGTTGCATGCTGCAGTCTAAGCCTCAGGTGTGCAGAAAGGTGGAGCTGCTGTGTTACAGGAGTTTCAGCGATAACAGCAACTTTCTCATGAGTTCAGATTTAATCAACCTCTGGTTACCCTTCCTCCTTCTGTAATCTTCCAATCAGCGACCTCCCAGTTATGACAATCCCTCTCCCCCTCCAATAACTCTCCTCAGTGTCTCCTCCCAGTACAGGAAATGCTGTTTCTGGCTTTGTTGTTCTCTTCACGGCTGAGTTTGAAGGCTGTTTTAATGCTTTTCCCTCAACTCTACATGCTGACTATGACCAGAGTCATCACCCTATGTTAACATAAGCCTCCTGCTGGGGTTAATTTGGTGCTAAACAGATTTTGGTGTTCATGTGGTTCCTCATGAATTTACGCTGGACTGTATGCATTCATGTAAGACCAGCAGGTGGAAGCAAAGTCCATACTGTGTTAGCAGAATTTAAGCAGCAACCTTTTATATATTATTATTATTATTATTATTATTATTTTAAACATGTGTGCCTCCTGTTCACACTGTTCGCATGCAGTGATGCAGTAATGCACAGTGTGAACAGGAAGTGACTGTACTTCATTGTGCATAACTCATGACTGGGGCAATTTCTTGTTTAATAAAGCACAAAGTCGAGTCAAGTTTATTTCAAGTACATGGGGTATGATTCAAAACCTGTATGAGCCTATGATGTCCCTGGTCTAGGAGAGAGTCAAAGTTCAGACTCTGTCACTATTAACTTAACTTAACTTAACTTAGAACTTGTCATTGTCGTTAAACAATGAAAAGCAGTTTAGCAGCTTCCTTTAAGTTTAGCAGCATAACACAAGCATGAAATAGTAGATATGGCGTATAAAAATAGAACAGAATAGTAAAAATAGTATATACAAGAATAAATAAAATTAAGTCAGTTTGGGGTGAATATGTACACACACACTACAGTTGACATTGATATTAAATATGTGTTTTATGTTTAACAGCAGAGAATAAAAATAAATTACCTTTTTGTATTTTTTAGTTCATAAGAACATATTACTGTTGGAGCTATCCTTCAATACAGTTTAATAATTTCTTCTTTAATTTATTAAATTGTGATATAATAAAAACTAATAGTGTCCAGTGAATAAATGCAGTGTTTCTGCACCGTAAAGAAGGAAACACCAGACATTCACACTCTGTGAGATAAATGACAAGTTGCTTCTTCATGCAAAAGAGATTTTGAGTTGAAATTTCAAATTAAGGTTTTTTTTTCTTTTTAGTGGTTTAGTGGATGCAGTTCATTTTTGACCCTTAGGACAAGTATGCAGCATGTTAAGATCAATATATAACCAACAAAAACGACCTCTGGCTTCTAAAGAGATTAAATCTATTTAATATATTTGTTTACATGAATTCACACAACAAAACAGTACTAACATAGTGTTTAAACCTACTGGAGCTTTAACTTACTTCACTGATACATTGAACACAACTTGACAGGAGTGAACCCAGAGGAGAAAACTGATCCATTATTCCAGTTTAATTTAGGTTATTTGAGTTGTTCATTTCCATTATTCCACCAAAGCAGGGACTGTTTCCTTCTCTCTCTGCTCTTTGAGGAAATGGGAGGTGGACACGCATTTCCTCTGAATTTGTGGCGCAACGTTTCCAGTTAAGGGCTCAGCTTTCCATATGAGGAAGACTCACACTGTGCGCTCTGGCTCTTCACTGGAAACACGCAGCGACCTGCGTCCACTTTCCCACCAAATGCACCGTCACTGCGCTGGTTGGAGTGAATCTTTTCGGCCATGGAGTTCAAGAAGTAATGTGGAGTACTAGAAGGTGTCTGTGTTACTAAATAACACTCAAACCCGTCCCTTTAAAGTGGAGGAAATGTCTGCTGTTGCGTTTGCTTTCAGGCGTGATAGGACAGCCTTTGTCCTGCTTGCTCTGTGGACCGTTTCGTCAGCTGTCTCTGGTATGTAAATATGACATGTAGACAGTTTTATATGGTGTATGCACTAACCTGATCTCATCTTGGTCTAATATCTGTTTCAGACGTGTCTCTTGACTGCACAAACGACTATGATGCCTCCATGCTTTGTCACTTGGAAGCGCAGAATTGCACTGAATACAATTTGACTCTCAACAACGGCTATAAGTGAGTTTTTTTTATTTAGTTTACATAATAACTAAAAACTGAATTCAACTAAATTCACTGTGCATTCAGCAATGGTTCTCAAACATTTTACCTCTTAACTGAAACAAATTAAACCAACCAGACTTGTTTTAGATGATCTGTTACAGGAAGTGTATTAAACTTGACCAAATCTAGTCATAAATGCTGTCATTATTATTATTAGTCCCCTTTTTGCTGGGTCCCCTTGGAATCCACTCGAGGACCCCTAGGGGACTCTGGGCCTCAATTTGAGAACCACTTGTCATCAAGCCAGTGAATTTCCACTGTCTTTGTGCATAGTTTTTGTTTTTTTTAGACTGAAATATAAGCCTTTAATATGGTATCTCCCTCACTCTCACACAGGGAGAGGTATTGCCTCTTCAAACAGTGCAGCGTTCAATGTTGTTGCTCTTTCGAGGATGTGCTACTCGTGATAGGGGCAACTCATACAGCCACAGTCTGGAGAGGAGCTGATATCATTAAGTCTGAGAAAATCAGCATTACAGACAGCAGTAAGTTGAAAGCCCATAACTTATCCAAGTCCAGAATAAAAGTGGATTGAAATAACACAGGATGGAGGTCATGAAACTTGCTTTAACTGTTCTTATTCTCTTGCAGTAAAGCCCAAACGGCCAACAATCATCTCAGTGAATGAATCCAATGGGAACTTTCAAGTCTTCTGGAAGACAAATGCTGGCAGGCTTAGTTTCAGTGATAACTTAATGGCTTCTGTGACTTACCATAAGAAAGGAGACACACAAGAGGTAAGAGATGATAATAACAAATGCATCAGTAGTCATGGGCATTTGATTGTGCAGTGAGGTTGCTCTCAATTTAAAGAATAATTGCTGAGCCAATTTTGTTTTAATTCTTCTTTCTCCAGAAATCTGAACTGGTCAATCTAGCTACACATAATGGACTGAATTACTATAACATAAACGGTCGACGCTTGACACCCAGTACAACATATGGTGTCAGCGTGAAAATCTACACAAACTTTAGTGGCAAGTACAGTGACAGCAGTGAAGAGTTGGAGTTCACAACCTGTAAGTGTCACTTTTTGTGTTTGATTATATTTTCTGACGTGATTCAATTACTTGACCATATTTGTAATCTATAATGTGAAATACATAATGTGTCTTAGTGTGTCCATCTAGGACCTATCCAAAAAATCTCTAAAATATATTTGTCTGCTCCAAAATAATTATTAGTGTTATGAAACTATTTCACATATTTAAATGTAGTAAGAACAGAGTATAATTTATAGCATCCACCACAGTTGTCACTTGAACCACGACAGCGTTTACTCCAGCAAGGGGAAGTGCCACCAAAGTTTTACACAACCACACATGAGCTACATCTGTTATCTGTGTTGGTATTAACATTGGCTCACTGTGTCAAAAAGAAGAAAAAAAAAATATCCGCTGTTCCCTCGGTTGTTGTGGCACTCCACACCTGACCCACAGATGAGCTCACTAGTGTTGCCTTTGTAATCTTTATTTCTTGCACGACACTCACGTGTAAAAAACACAAAGTCAGCAACCATTTTAGGCATGGCATAGGCTATTACATAAAAGGATTACACTTATTCGCCCTCCCTGCTATTTCCAGATATGGATTTTAGGACCAGGAATGTGCTCTTGCATGTACTTACTTGGCAATGAGCTGCCAGATGACGTTGTGGAGAGCTGATCCATTTTACATCTAATTCAGCTTTTAAACGGGAGCGTGTAAAATGAATTTGACACACACAAACTTCCTTAAAAAGATATGGTCAAACAAATCAAAGGCACTAACTTTAATGTACAGGCGATGAGTCGTCCCACAAGCTGTCATAATGGATGCTGTTCGTCATAACACACACACACACACACACACACACACACACACACACACACAGTGCTCTTCTCTGTAGTTTATCTCTTTATTGCGTCTTTACATAAATTTGTGGTTTCTGAACTTCATACATCTTACTTCACAGCTGCGACTCCTCTCAACCTGCCTGTGGTTATCCTCTTCAGCCTCTGTTTTGCTGCAGTCATCCTCTCCAGTGTTGTATATGTCTCTTTTGTAAAGTAAGTCATGCTGATAAAAGGTTGTCTTAACAGTGTTTATCTGTTAGTAAATTCTATGACAGTCCTTGTCCTTAAATTCCTTAACATCTGCATTATGTTGTGTTGGAGTGTGTGATTTGTTTTTATTTTTGCTGTTTGATTATAGGCTCAAAACAAAATGGAAGGCCATAGTTGCCAAGTGTCCAAAACCCAATCTTCTGATCACCCATACAAATGAAGAGGTGAGTCACAGATTGATGTGAACTTGCAGCTTGAGTTTTTGCATCTGTGTATTTTACTTATTTGTTTATTACACATAATCAGTGTAGTTATACTTCTTAAGAATTCAACATCATGTTACATTCATTTTTACATGTTTTAGCATCAACAATGTTTATTTTCTATAATTCCTTCTTTATATATTAGATTCAGATTCCCCTCACATGTCTGAGGGGTTCACAGTGTTACCTTTGGCAGTGGTTCTCAAACTTTTCTGGGTCAAGGATCTCTAAACTGATACCAGACCGATCAGACATGTTTTGAAATGTTCTATTACAAGAAGTGTATTAAATGCAGAACCAAATATGTTTTGTCATTCTTATTACCAAGGACCCCTGGGGGACGCTGGACCCCACTTTGAGAACCACTTGCTTACAGCATGTAGTCCAGCATGGCCAACATTTCATTTAGAAAACTACTCGTACCATGAAATCAGATTGCGATTGCAATTATTACAGACTTACCACAAAACAACTGGGACTGACATCTTAAGGGTTATAAATGTAAACCTCCAGAAAAATGACAAAGGAAGTCAGTTTGAAATGTTTTCTTCAGCATAGACCCTATTGGATAAGAGCATTTCAGAAGCTTTAAGATAAGATAAGAAAAGATAATCCCCCTCAAACGAGGACATTTGCTTCATTATAACAGCAAATGGATATTGCTACATTAAAAGAAGGGCCTATGAAAAATAAGAACATCAGTAGAAAATCAACCAAGTGGGAAAAAACTAAGGCATCACATGGACAACAAGTGAATAAATGGACAAAATTAGTGAACACAGTGGAACACCTGATCTAATAAAGATAGCACAGTGAATGGTATGAATGAAAAGACGTGAAATTGCCCATTAAACTGCGAGCACATATCTGCAAATATATGAAAGTGCAAATGATGCATGAGATATTTTATAGAAATATTTTCATCACAACAGATATCTGATATACAGGCAGTGTGGCATGTACCGTATATACAGCAGTATAGCTTGTGTTTGTCAGTGAGATAATTACAATTAAAATATGTTATACGGTTTGCAAATATTTGGATCATTGCTGACACTCTAACTAAATTGAACGCTTTAACGGATGGATAGATAGATAGTGGACTTTAATTTTAATTGTTTTTATCCTCCTTGTTGCAGATCTTGAAGCCTGTGCCACCCACCCTCTCTAATATCTCTGTTGAGCCCCTTATTCCAGATGACAGCAAACAATGGTCAGTATGGCTGCACTGATATACCTCAGCAACAAAAGAAACGGCCCCAAACTACCTATAAAGGGTGTTAAAAATGAGTAAGCATCTGGTTTATCGCATCCTTTCAACAAATGCGCAAAAAGAATACTGTCTAGAGATCAACTTTATTCAAAAACGGCATATTGGAGTTAACTAGTAGACTAAAATATGGCCTGTGTGTGTGTAGGTCAGCCTCTGGGCACTGATACAGGGTTGGTAACGTCCAGGTGTCTCAGCAGCAGTAACAGTGGCAGGAAGTGTCAAAAGTGGCGATCACATTTTCATACGCCAGCGCTCCAGTCGTCTGTGTCGACCACACCTCTGTTAATCTGGCCATCAGAATACAGCATCACAACATGCACTTATTGCATTTTTGGCAAATGTTACCTTTCATGCGCAACCTTTCGTCCAAACAAGGCTTTTCTTTTGTTGTTGAGTAAACATTTCCTTCAAGTCTTCTGTGATCCTTTTGGCAGTGTGACTAACCCATTCTCTGTATTCAGGTCAAAGGGGTCACTGAAAGACTCACACAGTGGGAGCCCCCAGCAAAGCAGTGGAATCGGTACTGGCTCTTCCTCTCTCAGTTATGCTAATACAGAACCAGTCAACATCATAGCCGGTGTTCAGGATGCTCTTGTTAAAGCCTTTGCCAATATCAGCCCGGTGTCACCTTTGACCACTGATCTGCTCGCAGAATCAAACAAAGACAGTGGTTTGCTCTCGTCTCCCTACAACCCTTGTGGTGTCAGAGCTGACGCCATGAGTTCTTTCTCATCTTGCTTCGACAATAAAACCTATGCCATCATCATTCCCAGCTGCCCACAACAGAATCTGACGGTCAGCTCAGAGGTCCACAAAGCAGAAATGCTTTGTGACTCTGCTTACCGTCCTATTTCGGGTGACAACGTGCCATGCCTTAACCAACAAGCTCCAACATGTCCACTTGTTCATTTTCCAGTGGATTTGTCTGTCATGCCAACCGACATGTCATATCAGCAGTGCAATGCAGATTCTGGGGGATTTTTTCATACAGGAGACTCCAGTTTGTCCTCCGCCTCAAGTGGCACCAACACAGCTGCGTCATGTGATCCTCTGTCTAGAGTTGAGGCTGGGTATGAGAGCTTTGATGAGGCAGTCCATGGTGCAACGATGCCACAAGCTGATGAGCCTGCAGGCTCAGGCAGCTTTCCTCCTGTGGATGATGACTACCAACCATTTCAGAAAGTGGTGGAGCAGCCTGATATTTTGCTTTCAGACCAGAGAAGTGATGAGAACGAGGGGCATTTGAACAAATCTCCAGAGGATTCATTCACCAAGATGCCTCACAGCTTCTTAAGCCCAGTGGCCCCAGGTTTCATTAACGGTGTGCAGGGCGGCCAGTGTTTCTCTTTGATACCTGCCGACCAGTCCGGGCCATTAATCATAGACAGTGGCTATCAGTGTGTGTAATATGTATAGTGTTGTGCTTCTTTAAATTATTGAGAAATATTGTTGAGAAATGGGAGAGAAGAGGATGTAACATTGAAAATGTTCAAATATGTAACATGACTCAGGTTCAAAAGCTAAGTGAACGTGGAAAGTAGTAGCTCTTCCTGATATTTTAGTCACACAATCTTCATCAGCAGATGGAGTTTGTCCTGTTGTGGATAACAAGATAAAGATCATGTGATATGACTGAAAGCCCCAGAATAGTTAACAATGGACGTTGAGTCAATATTGTTTTGTCATCTGTGACATGAGATGTCATGGATATATTTTGTCTGTGGCAGCAATTCAAAGAAAACACATCTTTGCACCTTAGCTGGTCTGTTTGATTTGTGAATATGTGACCAGACTCGCTGAACCCTGCATCAACTGTCATCAACTGTATTGATGAGCCGGTTCAGGGTTACGAAATGACTTCCTCATAGTTCTTCCGCAGAAACACAACCTGAAACTCAAGTTATTTATTTCAATTATACTTTCAACATATGCAAAGAAATGCTGGTATTATGGAAATAATGGAAACAAAATGTCACTGTTAAGGCACTTTTCTTTAATGGAAAAAAATCTTATCAAATAAAAGCTGTTCATAATGTATGATGTTTGCTTTAATATTTTGAGTATAAGTACTCTATTTCTGAATAATATAACATTAACAAACACAAACTGGCTGTCCCTTATTCATACTGAAAAGGATTTTCGTTCTATTTAATTAGTACATCTGAGATGCAGCCAAGCTGTTGTGTACGTGCAATACACTGACAGTACTGTAGATGTTGCAATATGATCTTATGTAAGTTTTTGCATCAATTACTGTTACAATGGAAACCGCTAAATGTCTCAGTACAGGCCTCCTTCACACTCACATCCTCACAGTGAAGAAAAAAAGATAACTCTCTCTGTGTAGTTTAGGTTATGATATGTTTTGGACACATCAAGGTTTTATGGATTTTATCACAGCCTTTTTGCATCTAATGTAACCACATCATCAAGGTACAACAGCTAGTTGTAGACTAAATGTATTTTATTTTGGTGGTGGAGCAATCTGTCTGTTTGACAAATATGTAGAACCACTGATATCGTTCAGAATATGTGACTATATGTAGCTCAAATCAAATCATGAATGTGCATAACAAATGTTTACGCACTACACCACTATCACTTGTAAATAGTAATATTTCTCTGTTCTTTAACATTATTAGTAATATTTCTCTGTTCTTTATATTGCTTTTTGTATTGTGCTTGTATGTCTTGCTGCTGCCACAACATAATTTCACAGGTTGGGATCAATAAAGTAATTCTATTCTATTCTGTTTTCTCTTGTTGAGCATGTGATCTAGTAATGCAGTATTGTATACAGTGCAGCTGAGTGACACAGAAATATTGAAAATGATTGTGCGGTGTAAATGCACTGCACATAACTCACTACACGGTTGTAGAAATTGAGATGACTTAGACCAGCCTTTGCAATATCGAGACATTTGTGAGGTCTACCTCTCCTGCAGCTAAGATTAAGATACAGTCATGGAAAAAATTATTAGACCACCCTTGTTTTCTTCAATTTCTTGTTCATTCTAATATCTGGTACCACTAAACGTATAATACAATGAACACAACAAAAAATGCAGCTGGTCACATAATACTTTATGTCCTATTTGACATTCTTAAGCTTAATTGATTCCCAGGGTATATAAGAGGCCATTTCATGTCACAAGCAGCACTGCACATGCAAAGGCCTAGAGTGGTTTCCTGCTTACATTCAAGCCGTAGCACAACTCAGAAGTTGTCAGCTCTCACATAATGCCTAAAACAAAAGAATTATGTGAAGCAACAAAGGCAGCCATCTTGGCACTGCTGGAAATTGGCATGAGTGAGAGACAGGTAGCGAAAAAACTTAAGATCTCCAAGACAGCCGTTCATTACAACAAAAAAAAACAAGCTGAACATGGCACTACCAAATTGCTACCTGGCCGTGGCAGGAAACGTCTTTCTACCCCACGAGATGACCGTGCACTCATCCGTTCCTGTGTCAGGAATCGTCGTCAGACCTCCAGGGACCTTAAAAATGAGTGGGCACTGTCGAGAAATGTGACTTGCTCGGCAAGGACAGTTCGAAACCGACTTGTTGAAGCTGGTTTGAAGTCACACAGAGCACGCAAGAAGCCCTTCATCAATGAAAGGCAGAGGAAGGCCCGGTTACTCTTTGCTCGAGACCACAAGGATTGGACTGTTGATGATTGGGCTAAGGTTCTCTTCAGTGATGAATCCAATTTTGAATTGATGCCCACTCCAGCCAACTTACTGGTTAGGAGGAAGCCTGGAGAAGCTTACAACCCAGACTGTCTTGCCCCTACAGTAAAACATGGGGGTGGATCAGTCATGATCTGGGGTTGTTTCAGTCTGAGTGGAACAGGGCAAATGCAATTGTGTGAAGGCCGAATGAACCAGGTCAAGTACAGGACTACCCTTGAAAACAGTCTTCTTCCATCAGCTGGAAAACTCTTTCCTGCCTCGAATGACTGGATTTTCCAACAAGACAATGCCCCTTGCCACACGGCAAGGTCAGTTAAAGCCTGGATGGAGAACCACAACATTCGCACCATGCCTTGGCCTGCTCAAACACCAGATCTTAATCCAATTGAAAACCTGTGGAAAATCATCAAACTCAAAATGGAGAACCACAAGCCCAAAAACAAAGAAAATTTGTTTGAATTTGTCCAACAGGAATGGGCTGCTGTGACAGCAGAACAATGTCAGAAGCTGGTGGAGAGCATGCCAAGACGCATGGCTGCAGTCATCAAAAACAATGGTTATGCAATCAAGTATTAACTCTTGTGTGTATCATGTGTTTAAAGCAAACAGAAAAGAAAACATGGAATGCTTAAAAGTAGTGTTTTTGGCGGTACAATGCCATCGCTATTGATGTAAGAATTTAAGTAATTTTGGTTATTATCAAGAAAACCATGGAAAATGAATAATCCTTAGTTCTTAAATTAAACTCTCATGAGCTATTTTTGTTGTTATCATTATAATTGTCCAAACAAATGTACCTTTAGTTGAGCCAGGCATTAAAACTAACAAGAAATTGAAGAAAACAAGGGTGGTCTAATAATTTTTTCCATGACTGTATATAGCAACCTCAACCACACAGAGAGAGACATCTGTATGTTTTTATGAATGTGCAGTAGGCCTGTAGTGAGACATATAATAATAAATTCTCCCAGAAAGCGAATCGAACCCAAACCTTCAGCGTGACAAGTGAAGAAGAGTATCTGCACAAGAACGTACTGCTACATCTGCTGTTTAAACAGTATATTGCATGTGGCGTTCTGGTCCTTGACTGGTGTCACAGGTGTTACTGTTGGGCAGTGGAAGTGCTCCCAACAGCAGACAATCTGGACGAAGACTGTGGCCTGGTTCTTGTCCAGTACGTCACCTGATGAACAGCCTGTTTCTGTGGTGTTATCCACCCTCACCAAAGTACAAAAAGATGATGGCTGGCTGGTGTGGAGTGTCTATTTCTTCACACTACCCGGTCGACTGCCTGGTCCATGATTATCAGAGCACCTGCTCACTCTGCTGCTACAGTAGGCCTTTGGACAGGCACTGAGGTCAGATCACACCTGCAAAGTGGCCAGAGAGGTTGTGCTGTCTTCCTGTGCCATATTGAATGAGAGCTGGATGATCCTAAGCTGGGTGATGCTGCAGTCAGAGTGTGATCGGTCCCTTCATTAGCTATATATAGGTCTGTCTCAACCCTACACTGCAGCTGGGGTGGAGAAGGCCAGCTACCAGTGGGTGGACAGGCGTGAAGAACAAACTATGATCATTTTTTTGGACTTGCTGTAATGTAAATAAATCATATAAAATGCAATAGATGGAAAATTTTACAGTAAATTATAATGAGATGCATTTTGTACAAAACGTATTTTACAACCTTTCCAGCTCTAATCAAATTTCTTTTAAATGTTTTAGGGACTTCTGTGCGGCCTTCAAGGTCCTGAACTCTGGTGCTCAGGACTATTTCTTGTGTGTTGTGGGACTGCACCAGTTTACCAGGGAGGCTCAGGGATGCATACACCTTCTACATCTTCTAGTGCTAATGTTATTGTTGCCAATTTGTATTAAGTTTAATTAAAAGATAAATTATTTCCACATGATTGGCTGGACAATCTGTGATTAAATTTCACTTTAAAAGTTTTAAAAGGTTAATATAATTGTCTTCTCTTATGCACATAAACTGTGGCAAAATACTCTGAACCAAATATGGAATGTATTCTTTGGGTGAGGAGGGTGAGGTTTTTTTGTTTTTGTTTTTGTTTTTTTTTGTTTTTTTGGGAAGAGCCTTACTTTGAAAGTCCCTGACCGGATATCGTGTTTGGCTATAGCTGACGTCAGGAAGTTTTTGTTAGTTTCTCTAAATTTCCCAGTTGTTACTCCATTACTGTAAGAGGACTCACGTGACATGTATTGGATAATTACACGATAAGTTGCGGACTGTTTTGTGTAACCAGACATTCACCTTATATTTGTTTCTCATCATTTTATCCCGATATTAATGTATTTCAGTGCCATTCTGTCGCTAGGGCAACAGCTTTAGTCCACGTTTATTTCCTGTCAGCTACTACATCAACAAACATTGTCACAAAAAATATAAAGGGGACAATTTATTATATGTATGTTGTCACGTTTGAAAAAGTGTTAAGACACTTCACATCTACACTACTGGAGTGGACTTATTTTGAAGGTCCATGACCGGATGTCGTCAGGAGGCTGCTCGTGCCTCGTGCTGCTGTTTGGATTAAAATGTCTAACGTCACTTTTAATAAATCGCCACATGAATCAAAGGTCTGGATCGCGCTGAGACGCCTTGATAAAAACGGTTCGTAGGTTTCTGTCACTTTCAGTTGACTTGAGTTGTCTTTCATAGATAAATTCGTTTTTTAGCAGCTGAACTCGGTCTGGGCGTCCGTGTCCATGGCAACCAGGCTTTTTAACCCATTGTAGACGCTCTCATGTTTTGACACAGGATATCACGTTATTCACACATTAAAAGTGTTTGTTATTTATCCTTTCTTCAGTCAGATGTAGTGAATCTCCATGAATGGCCAAAGAGGAGAGCAACAGCTGCATTTGACTGCTGAGTGTTATCAGCTGAGCTGCAGCGACACACATCTCAGATGTTATAATACGATGGAGTGAAAAGCCTTTTCAGTCTGAATATGGGATAACTGTCAAATAGCCAGTTTGTCTGTTTTTTTTTGTAATGGCCTTTTATTGTCTGATATATATTTTCCACAACAACAAAAATCTTCCAGTTATAAATAGGCCTACTCCCTCTACATCATTGTAAAATCCTGAATTTATGAAGATGCAATTTATTTTTGTCTCAAACGTTAAAATACGTCAATAGATTCCTACATCCAGTTCTTATATGTGCAGTTTTAAGTTTCCACATCAAACACGCAAACTGTTTTATATCATTGTTTTGATGTGACAAAAGCATGTTTGTATGTTTACATCTGAAACAGAAAGATTTAAGGTGAAAAGAAACTTTGGCCCTGCAGCAGATTTATGTTAAAACAGTGTTCCAGTAAAGAGAAACACATTTTTAGTAGAAGGGGACTTTAATAAATTGTCAGTTGCCTGCAGTTTTTTAGGAGGTCAGAGGCCAGATTGTTTATTGCAGTACTGGAGTGTAGGTGGTAGTAGCATCTGATGTCATATCTGTTGCAGATGACAGAGTGGTGGCTCTTCGAGAAGTGTCCATTCCTCCAGCAGCAGAGGTCACCGTGATCATACAGGTAGGCAAATGGTCTATCTGTCTATCTATCAATCTATCTATCTGTATTTGTACGTTTTAATATTATATTGTCTCTTTTCAGATGATCACCACCACCTTTGGATTGAACTCCACCAATGTCATATTAAAGGTGCAGCAGCACTTTAGCCGTCATGTTAGTTAGTTGAGTTGCATGAAATGTGTATGTCTGCAGAACATTGTTAAAAAGAAAAAAGAAAAAAAAAGAAAAACCTGTTTCATTAGGTAGCTAAATTTGTGCTTTGGTCCATTTGCAGATGAGAAACCACCGTGGCTGTTTGATCCCTCTGAACAGCTCGATCTCTGCTAACAGCAAGCACATGTAAGTGTTCTTTGTTTATAGACGATTACTTTATATAGCTATTCGAAGCAAACTCAGTTAATTAAGCAACTACTGTTGTGAACTAGTGATGGTCCTTTTTCACCACAGGCCTTATGTGCTCGAGGTAGCCAAGATCTTTCAGCATGGTAAGAATGAACTCACTTAAAGCTGTGGGTTAAAATCTGGTCATTTGAGCTTCTGCATTATCCAATAGTCTTCATAGAAAAGCAACAAGTAAAAAGCACCTCTTAACCTTGCTAATCTTATATCATCCATTAATAATGTTTCCATTTAGATTTTTGTGTGGATTAAACAAAAAAGATATGACAATGGTATTTAATGAGCTTTTGGGGATTTGAAGGGCAGATACAGTAAAATACAGTAAGATTATATAACATAATATGTTTCTGTGAAAATAAACTTGCATAAATCTATCTATCTATCTATCTATCTATCTATCTATCTATCCATCTACTGTCAAACACAGTGTTTGCAGCAGGAATGTATTAGTACTCCCTTACTTATCCCTTGATATTTGTAACGATTGTGATTTTTCTGTTCTCAGTGCGTCCCAAACCCAGAACCATTCCCACGACCGTGATCAATAAGAGCATGAAGACCAGGCTACAGACTATTGACAGGAGGGTATGACACTGCATAAAGCTCGTACAGTAACTAGTGAAACAGCTGTGAATGGTTCATTTACATTTGTTCAGCGGTGCTGCTGCCAAACTTTTTTGGAGGAAAATGTTCAAAGACTTTTCCCTTGAAAAATCCATTAATACGTTTTAAAAGTATTAATGATAAAATCATAACAAAAATACATTTTCTGTGGTATGATGGATGTTTTCCATCAGACAAGTGAGATATTAACACTGAAATCGAGTTAATATTTTTTCGGTAACATATTTAAGGTACAGAATTTGGAGTCATTGCAAAAAAAAAGATAAAACAGACCAAACAAAATCATCTACAGTCCATCCAGAATAAAGGTTTTTTTTCCATAAAAAAATATTAGTGCAGTGTTTGTGTCTATCACAGGCTCAAATATGTCTGTTTTACTGTGAAATCTGCTTCTACTATATCCATTTACTATTTTATTTATTCATAACATTTTGATTTTGGATTCTGGATCGTAAGGCTGAATTTAGAAGCTGAGTCCTGTGTTTTATTACAGATTCAAAGACTGGAAGAGCTTCTGCCTCAGATCAAACTCAGGCGCAATGAAAAGCTAAGCCAGGTATTTGAACTTTGCTCTGGTCAACAGTGAACAAATATTAACCACAACACAACCACACATATGAGTGTAACCCTGGCTACTGTGAAATGTGATTTAGTTGTGAAAATATGTCACTATCAGTAGAATTGTGTGTGGTATGATTAAAGTAATAAGAGGCATTTTTACGTTCATATGCATCTCCATAACTACTCGACCATGTAACACTTTTGTGTCTTTCCTGTCTCAGGAGATTGAATGTCTCAACCAGAAATTGAGGTTTCTTTATCAGAGAATGCAGGTGAGACATTCTGATAGAACATAATAAAAACATAACTTAATCTAATGAAGAAAGCTTAACATTTTCCAGAATGTAGAGTTGAGTATTTAGCTTTAACAGTCTCAGAAACATTTCCAATAAATGTTTGAATCTACTGTCCAAGTCTCTACATTGTTTCTGCAGTCTTTGTGTCTCTTACTGCCATTTTTACAGATTGCACACACTGCCCTGCTCTGTTTCAGGTGGCAGATTCTCACAGCTGGAAGGGGGTTCTGACCAGAGCCCCTCTGTGGTAAACAAACACCCACATTTCTGGTTGTTTTAGGAGACACAAAATATCCAGTCTTTATAGAATTCCAATGGAAGCCTATGAATGAATGTAAACTATGATAAAAACTCATGTCGTGTGTACCATGAAATCAATTAAATAAAGGAGAAAGTGTTGGACTGTCTTTTCTTTTAACAATGGCAATATTCAAGAGTGGAACCACACAGCCTCAAATACAATAGTTTTGTAATACAAAGTCCACCTTTCATTAGTTCTAACTTTATTATCTTGGTTCTCTTTATGGTCAGATGGTACAGCCACTCAGCAAATGATGGGATTCTTTTCTCAATAAATCTCTAAAAAAAATTGTCTGTTTTTCTGAATTAATGAGACAGTGTTTCATTCACCAAAATTACTGAAATGTAATGGGGTTCTGTAAATTCAGACAAAGATACAGTTAAATAGTTAGATCCAGTGAGACATTGCCAGGTTTTTATATTTTGTCCCTTTAATGATTGCTCTACATATATTCGTTTTAAAACTAAATAAGTATTTTATATTATCTAAAATTACTCCAGATTTAGAATTTATTTATACTGCACAGTGCCTTGTGCTCTACATCCAGTCCACTAGGCGGCGATAGAGCGCCTCTAAGATGGCTCTGCAACAGCCACTAACTCAAAACAAGCAGCAGAATAAGTGCATCGTGTTCAGGGTTGTTAGCTTCAGGAAACCAATTGAGCTAATATATGTTAAAAATTGAAAATAACCGTTGTGTTTGTTTTGGCTTTGAGACACATTTGGTTTTATCTCTAGTCATTTTTGCTGGTGTTTTAGGCTGCTAGCGTCAAATTAAAACAACATTAGCTTGCTAGCTGCAGCAGCTTAGACGTGTGGGTGCCGACTCTCCCAGCTAAGCTATCTGGCTAATGTCTGTTATTCGGGCTCTAGTGGATTGTGTTGTGCTTTCTCTGCAAGATGCCTGTGTGTTTTATCCGTGCTGTAAAAGCTGCTTCTCGAGGATTGACGTTGAACAACAGGACACGACGAGGTAAAAACACAAACAACCGACGAAGCACACTAATTTATTTAGGCTCTGAAGGTCGATGGATCTTATTTCTCTGTTGTCTGTGTTAACTACAACTGCTACTATTATGTCTCACTGAAGTCAAGATAGAGGTAAGCAACATTTATACAGGCTGTATGTGAATGAAAAAAACAAAATGAGTTCCTCTATACAAATTATCTCTAATAACTCACACGTTGTCAAAGTTAACTTAAACAAATACTTTATTACTTAAATGTCTCACTGAAGTTCATGTAGATTAACTCACTCTTTCCTGTCTATCCACAGATGCAGATGTGCAAAATGTGGTTACAGATGTCTGAAGGAACAGGTTGATTACAGATATCGTCTCTCACTGAAGGTATCCCGGGACAGATGCATATTTCGAGTAACAGTATTTGGAACCTGCTTGAACCCATTCTTTGGCATTCATGCAAGTGGTTTACAGAGGTGAGCACAGGAAGTTTATCATGTTTTTTATGCAACTCAAAATGTTCTCATCTCAAAATCTTCTGTTTGAGTAATTTGACACTATGTTGTATCATATAAACGCATCACACACACCCAAAATTATTTCTGGTTTAGAGTCCATTCCATACATAAATGTGTCATAAATATGTTCTGTATCTGTGCTATGTGTTGAACATTTAGACTGCTGAATGCAATACATACATATATAATTTTGTTTTAGACCTTTTCAGTTGCTGTTTTACATTATTTTTTGTAGAAGTGGCATTAAGGATTGCTCCTGGGAACTCCATCCATCCTGCTATAAATCACTTGTAATTCCTGTGTTGGTCAGAGGAAATGCCTAAGCTTTATTTTAGTATTTAGTGTTTAGTGTGGGACATTAAAAATGCTCCCCTTGTTAGCAGTGTCTTCTCTCTTTGGCAGTTATGTAAAAAACGGTGTGGGTGTCTATTGTGTCTACTATGTTGTAGGCTGGTGGAGAACTCGGATGGAGCATCAACCAGCTCCACGTTGTTGGTGAAATCTGTCGAAGACTGTTTCATTGGCAGACATTTCATCTTTGGTATAAAGGTACAGCTACAATTTGTATTGCTCTCTTTGGTTGACAGTAGCTTATTATTTGAAAAATGCGAAAAAGGAGGATATACTGCGCTTCACTTTATATATTTTCAATCAGGCTTCTGTTAGTCAATGGTGTTTTCTGCTGCCTCGATATATGCACCAACAGTGTGTTTAACCACACCTCATTTTATTAAATAAACTCAACTCAACCAAAATGCCCGTAAGCGCACAACTTACACAAAATACAGCTGCGGTTGATGGGAATGTTTTTTTTTTTTATTTCACTGGTAAAAAAAAAGTTTAAATTCTAAAAATCATACTTATTTGAATAGTATTTCTATTGGTATTCAGACTACTTGCTCTCAATCATCCCTGGTCTTGTCCTTGTCCTTTTAGGTAACTGATACAGAAAGTGTGCCTTGGTCCACAGGGCCTGTTGTGAATGGCTCCAGCAGTAAAGAAGCAGTCCACTTTATTGCCACTCAGATGATTCTCCCCAATGCTTCAGGCCTGGGAGGCTGCACTGTGGTCAGTTATTATAGGGCCCTTCTTCAGAAAGCTGCAGAATATGAGCAGGGATGCACTGATGCCAGCAAAACCTCCAAACCTCCAGCAACAACCCTGCTGCTGATTCCTCACCATTTTCCAGCCAGCAGCTTCAGTGATGCCACACTTTATGCCTCAGGTCTTCCCTCCCTGTCACCACTAAGGTATTGACATTAAAGGACCAGTGTGTGTGGGGGGAATATCATTTAAAAAGTTTGGTTTCTTTGGTGTGTTATCACCTAAAACTAAGAATTTGGTACACAGCAGAGGTTACAATCTGTATGATGTTACACACTGGTAATTATTCCTGCCAGACGAAGCCTGAGAATCTTATTTGATCAGACATATGCTCTGCGTGAGTGCATATGTCTGTCTGACCACGCCTAATCTTCCATACAAATGTACTCATCAGCCCAATATTTTTGGTGCTGATTTATAACTGAATGTCTCAGGACCTCTCGTAGTTGTGGTGGTTCACACTCTTTGAAAAACATTATATTTTATTGACTGTTCTACCGTCATTGTCTGCTGACTCCTTACCTGAAACTTACATATGTATGGGATATTGTAGCTTTCTACTAGGACAAATTTATATGTTTTAATGGTCAGATATTTCTCATTCTGTGTGTTCGAAACATAGTTTCTCTTATTTCACAGTTTGAATCTAGATACACTATGGTACTGTGGTTATGAGCATTGTTTTAAGGTCATTTTGTCATACCTATGTGAAGCTTGCCAAAATGCATGTATGTGTATGAATGCGTGATAGACTTTGTTATGTGAAAGCCTGGTGTTGTTTACAAAGTGAAGGTTAGGTTAGGTTCTTGAAATTAGAGCTAAAATATTTTCTCTAATTGTTTATATCAGGGTCTGTCAGGGTCAGAATCAAATTAGAAATGAAATGAATTAATCTTAAATTTAGTAAAAACTACAGAAAATTCACTTGGCACATGATTGCATGAAGTATCATTTCACTCAAACTTCTGCCCAAGCCAGAAGCATTCTTTAGGAGACTGAAAATATCTTCTCTATCTCTTGGGTCAATAGAAAACTCTCATTCTGATAAAACTGAAGTGAACTGAGGATAGAATAGCCGCCTCTCCATGTTGCCACACGCCCTTAGCTGTTTGGTTTATGCACTGGATGGACACATACATGCTAAAAAATTGCAACAAATAAACTTCAAGGTTATTTTTCTTCTGACTTATATCAAAAAGACAGGAGATGTGGCTCTTTTGAGTCTGCTGTTGATCTTCTAAAGGCACTGTAATAAGGTTTCACACACTGTTATATTTATTCCTCACTTTTAATCTGTTTTATAGCCATTTCGCTACAACATATCTTTTTCCCACCTGCATCAGGTGGTTTCACTGAATGAATTGTTCGCTTTTGTGACATTTCTTAACAGTTAGTTTTGTCTCTATCCTAGTTCACAGTACCAAGACGGCACCCTTACTCCCACCCCGCCATGGCAACAGTCACTAGGACTAGTTACTTCTTCAGCAGAGCAGGAGGATGGCTGCAGTACCCAGGACGGTGGAGAAGAGAACAGCAGACAGATGGATGACATCGGTGCACCGAAACGCTGCCTGGAAAGCCATGAAGTCACACAGGAAAGAGCTCTGTCACCTGTGCTTTCTTTAGCATGCAGGAGTCCATCATTTGCCAAGTCTCCATACTCATCTATTGAGATGAATGTTGGAAACACACCCAACATGAGCACTTGGTTCAGTCCCGTTCCAGCTGATCACAGCTGCTCTACCAGACAGCCCGCCAAAACATTTTTGTCACGCTCCTTGGCTTGGGAAGATTTGCCTTTCTCTGAGAGTCTTACAGAGTTTGTGTGTGGGGAGGATTTTGACATTGTTGGTGAAACGGAGCCTCACGTAAATATGAAAAGGGCTGCAAGAAACAACCTGGAAATTTCACAAAACAAGAACATATCACACAGTTCAACTTGTGTTTGTCAAAGTAACAGGCAGATAAGAGACTCGCAGATGTTACTGGATATCACCAATACACCTGCACTAAAAGGTGACAGACATCATTCATCTGACCAGATATGTAAGAGCCCTGTTGAATGTGCAAAGAAGAGTCACACCAGAAACTTAATTTCTCACAAGTGTAATCAGCTGGATGAGAAAGCTTGTTCGCTGTCCGAAAACGAAGAAGAGCATCTTGAAGGGGATACCTATAATTGTTCAGCAGACTTATTCAGTAGCTCAGTCATCATCAGTTTGAACACAAACAGGCCAAGCACACATGCAGAAACTGTCAACACGACAGTAGCTTGCCCACTGCCTTCAAATCCAAACAAACAGCATCGGAGGAGTGAAAAGGTAAAAATTGTAACACCAGACAAACAAACACCAAAAAGTAAAAGATGCAACAACAGAGACTGTTTAATTCCAGGCACACAGGAACTTGACTTCATTCCTCCCTCTCAGTCCACCCCTATTTTAAAAGTAGCTGTTGTGACAGGCAGAGAGTCTATGAAAGAAAACCAGGTGTGGAGAACGACATCCAGCAGACACGGTCACAGATTGACCCTAGAATCCGTCTGGAAACCAGACAAGCATATAAATTTGCTGGCTCAGCAGCACCCAAGTGTTCAGAGAAAGGCTCTAAATATGGGGTCAGATGAAGCGGTCAACCACAGTTGTGACTTAAGTGATTATGATGCGACTGTCTGTGATCATGAGGACTATGATGTGTTTGTTCCTCCGACTCCTGCTGCTGAAACACGACTGAATGTGAAGCACAGAAATATGCCGACTGAAAACTGCCGCAGTAATGCGGCCTCTTGTATAAAAGGGCAGCAGGGAGAGGGAGTCAACTGTAAAAGAACTCTGTTGGATCAAATTCTGACATCGTCACAAACAGGAAACTGTGACAGTGAGACTGCTGATAAGGCCAGTCGGGATGGTTCTCATGGTTACCTCCTTGAGGATGAGAACGAGACATGTGATTGGTCTAGAGATCTGTTCTCTGACTCCATCTGAGAAGTTTGGTTGCAGACAGCCTTTATAAATTAAGACAAATATTAAAGGTTATTTAAATGTATCTCAGGGTCATACTAGTTAGAAAAACGAGTTGAAGCAATTAATCAGTTATCAATAGTTTGATTCATTTCAATTAATTAATCATTGCAGTTCAATGATTTTGTAATCCACGTTCAAATAGTTAAAGCTATAGTCTACGAGAGCGAGCAAGATTTGAAAACGGCACCTCCCCTCAGCCTTCTACAGGCTCCACACTCTTCTCCCCCTCCTGTCAGTGCTCTGTTCAAAGCTACACCCTAGCAAACTTGAACAGTAGGATTCAGCAGGGAGAGGAGAGCCGTTATGCTAAATCACCACAGTTGTAAAACGTCCCTTTCAAAGCCAGTATATCAGCATCATATTGTAAACTTTATAATGCGTACACTGACTATGTACAGTATGGTCAAAATGTCATATCCTATAACCTCTTCAGTACAAGCGGCACTGACGACCATTTTACAAGCACAGATAAGCTAGCATGATAAGTTAGCATAGATCTTCTGATTCACAGAAATATCACAGGAAACGACTAGCGGCAGAGCACTCCACTATGGAAGCTTTGAGCTGAACGGACATCCAGATTCTGCTCTGTTCAGTCTGCTGGAGTCTGTGAGCACCTTTATAATGCAGATATTGGGGACTGACTGTGCAATATGGTCAAAATTTCATATCCTATAACCTCATCAATACAAGACGCACCTACGACTGGCTCAGGCGTCGCAATGTCAAAATGACGTGGAAATCCACAAATAGGCGCTACATCTGCTTGTCGCATACACGACAGAATTTCTGTCTTGCACGCGCCAAACGAAACAGAGCAGCTGGAAGAGGATGGATGCGCTGGAAACAAACAGGTCTGTCTCTACAGACATCTGTATGATCCTTCTTCAAAGGAACATAGAGATGCTCTGAGAGCACAGAACTCATGGAAAGAAATCACAGAGACCATGGGGAAGGAAGAAACAACATGTAGGAGTCACTACTCTCTTCTCCCCCGTCAGAGGTTTGAGGTGTTCACACTACAGGACTGCTCAGTGACAGGAGTGTTCACACTACAAGACTCTCTATGCAGCAGGCGTGTCAGACTGCAGCACTGCTGTCCAGTCCGCCCCTCTCATTAATGCCTGGTTAATAAATGAGCCACTCGTTGTTTTCTGGAGCGCAAATGATTAGCAACCAGGGAGTCCATAGCAACCTTCTACTTCCTTTGCTTCTTCTGCTTCGCTGGTGGGTTGTGGATGCGTTTTGACAATAGTGACACCTCTGTTCGGGAGAGGATTGCAACTACTGCTGTGTCTGTCGTGTGGCAGTATATATGGTTTGAGCGCGGCGCTGACGTCACCAAATACGCGCGCTAGCAGACACAGCCAGCTTTACACACAGAGAAGCTGATGTTAGTATCGGGCGAACGCGCTACAAAAGCAGCTAAGTTAGCGAACGTTACATATTTCATGAAAATAATAACTCCTCCCGAAGCTAAACAAATAATTACCTGTTCAACAGAACGAAAGCAACTTCTGCACCACTGTTCAGTCCCTTCAGATGTTCACTTTGGTTTGTCCTCTTAGCTTTAGCCATAGTTTTGTCTTAGTCTTTTCTGTCTCCCTCTTTTTCTATCTGCCTGTTTAGCAAGGTGAGTCGTCAGAAGTAATGCTGGAAGTGGTATTTTTGGCTGCATTTTCTCTGTCATTGTTCCCTACAGAACTGATTCTCCTGCTAACTCTGTATTTCTGCAGAGGAGTGTGCTGGATATTTCTAGAAACAGCAGTGAGGAGGGAGGGACAGAGGGGGATGTGAGCAGGATGAGACATGATTGGTTCAACTCAACCCAAGTGTCAGTTGATTGGTCAGAGTTTTTACCTGTAGCTGCCACAGAAGTCTGATTCTTTTCATTCCTTTTTCTGAACACATAATGTATTGACTGCTCTCAGGATGGAAGGACCATTTCACCCAGTATAACAAAAAGTGTTTATGAACAGAATGACAAGACTATAGCTTTAATGCAGATGGACATTTTGAACATTCAAATGTGTATTCTTTGAAGTATTTGCACCAGAGAGACTTTGTGTTGCTGCAGTCTTTCATATCATTGCTGCATTTTACTTATAATCTTGTCCGTTCTCCATTGGTTCTGCAACCATGAATGCTATTCGATCTAATTTTCAATAAAATGATATGTGTTATATGCTGCCACATCTAAGGTATATAAAATATTTAATTTCTTCATACTGACATTTTTTCTCGTGTTTTAGTCTTTATAAATAGAAAGTAGAGACCGAAATGTTGGTACTGTAATAAAAATCCCGAGCTGGACTTGAACCAGGGACAGAATGCACACCAAGGCCAAGAAGACGCTCTGTCATTTCTGAATGCTACTCTGCTGCTACTGTGCTTGTGTTTTTTCCAGAGTGTTAATGTAGTTATGGCTGTGTACAGTGTCAAGCCAAAGAGCTAAGAATAGCAGTCAAATATCATGACTACAATGTTCTGGATGTGTGGGTAAAAGACGGTGTGGAATGAAGATGATGTTACCTGTAAAAATGGAACAAGCTGTTAACAGCTTGAGCTTTATATCATGCTTGTTTCAGATGCAGGGTTGGGCTGTGGCGTGATCTCTCTTTATGTGGAGGCTGCAGCATCTTATTTATCCTGTAGCCTCTATAGTTCTTATATAGTTGATCTTTTAAAACACAGCTGTCATGTACACTTTCAACATTGGAACTTTTCACCTTGATGCACAAAAACTACCACGCCATAATATGTGTCATGAACTGTGGGCTTAGAACCAGAAGTGAACTGAATTCAGGCTTTTTAGTCATTCAACTGTAGCACACTGACTCTGACTCTGTTGGTTAAGACAGAAATACTGTAGAATAGATTTCTATGAAATTTGGTACAGACATGCATGTTGCCCAAATGATGACTCTTAATGGCTTTTGATCAAGTGCTACCAGCTGGTCGACATTTGTAGTTCTGAAATATCCCCACACCCATGTGTGACCATGCATTTTGGTAGACATTCATGTTCTGTGTGAGCTTTATGACTTAAGAGGATGATCTCCTTTCACTGCAGCTTCACAGAGCCACTAACATGGGCGTAGTCCTCTTTCTCTCCCATTTAAAAAAAAAAAAATTAAAGTTAGCACTGTTGCCTCACAGCAAGGAGATACCTGCTTCGATTTTTCCTGTGTCTGCGTGGATTCTCTCCAGGTACTCCGGCTTCTTCCCACCATCCAAAAACATGTATGGGGATTAGGTTAATTGGCTAGTTTAAACTGACCATAGCTATGAATGTAAGAGTGAGTGGTTGTGTGTCTCTATGTGTCCTGTGATGAACTGGAGACTTGTCCAGGGTGTACCCTGCCTGTCACCATAAGACAGCTGGGACAGACTCCAGCCCCCCCGTGACCCTATGTGAGGATAAGCGGTAGAAAATGGATGGGCACTTAAACAAATATATATATATATATATATATATATATATATATATATACACATACGAGCCGTGCTAAACCTGTAGAGAGCCCCAGCAGTAACCATGATGCTATTGTACAAAATGTTTCGCACATGGTGTTCCTGTGCACTGCTGACAGGTGAATCCCCTATACACATGTCTCTATGCTGTGCTGTACTGTCAGGAAGATAGTACAGAACGTTAGCAATGGGAGTACCCAACAACTACAGACACAGAAGTGTTTGTCTGCCAGAGAATTTTGGCTTCAGTTGCTTCAATAATAAATTTTGTAAATATAACCTAGAGCGGTAGTAAATTTAACTCCAGGTGTCAGTTCATGTGCTTTGAAGTGTGTTTGGCCTAGTGCTAAAGGAAAATACAGACACAATAGCAGATGTACTTTTTGTTTGAGGTTATTGCAAAGCAGATTTTCAGCATTATACACATTTTCTAATTTTGTCTCGATAACATTATAACAAGAGATGTCTGGTTGCTCTGTATGCTCAACTGTTGATCAAAGATGTTGGGTGCTCTTAGGAAACGGGGAAAAACATGATAAACAGGATAAAACAACAAAGAAGGAAATATTAAAAAGTCTGTATTGTAGGGGCTAAATCATTAAAAAGCCAACATGTTTCAACCACTACAGGCCGCCTTCAGGGCTGATAACAAACAGACAACAGGAGTTGCCTCACCTGGCAGGCATTCACATAATAACAATACGATACGATAAACATGGAAGCATATTGGATTTATAGACTGTGAGAAACTGGGAAGCCTATACAGAGAACACACCTATCGGTTGTGTTTTCATTATTTTTTTCACCTGTCTTGTTATTATCTGGGTCATGTGATTGATGCTACTATACATATGTGATGCCACTCATTCTATTATCAGCCCTAACAAAGGCCTACAGGGGTCAAAATGTTGGCTTTTTTAATGATTTATCTGGTACAACTTTTTAATATTCCCTTTCCTTAGTTGTTATTCTTTTATTGTATTTTTGTCTTGTCTTGTATCTTGTTTTTTGTTTTTTGTTTTTTTGCATTTAAACTGGTATTTGGTAACTTTTAATTGATTCAGGCCCGCGACCCTATGAGGATAAGCGGTAGATGATGGATGGATGGATGGATGGAATTGATTCAGGAACCATTTTAGAACTAAAATGATGAGTGACCTACTCTGTACTAAAATACAGTATTTTAAAGGGTTATTGACACATCTGAATTGGCCTTTAGCCTATGAAGTTGCAGGTGTGTGTGTGTGTGTGTGTGTGTGTGTGTGTGTGTGTCTGGCTAAGGGAGACCCTCTGTCCTGAGCGTGCAGATAGTACAGTACGTGAGCTATGTTAATAAGCAGCCACTGAGTGGAATCAGAGCCATCCTTTGGCAAGCAAACGTGTTGCTAGTTTGAGTCTGTGTTGCTTAATTATAGCACAGTCACTTTCATTGTTATTGTTTTATTGTTGAGTTGTGTTTTATTCCCCAGGATATTGTGTGTACGTATGTGTGTGTTGCCTTCTTTTTAAAGAGAGAAAAGTTTCAGTTATTCATCTTCACCACCTATACCGTAAATGTTTTACCTACGTGCACTACGAGTTTTGGACGCACTTTCTCATTTAAAGTGTTTCTCAGTCGCTTTGGTGCATTTCTCACATCACTCTTTTCATTTGCACAACAGCTAGTTTAACCTCCACAAAATTCATTTGTGCTCATCATAGTAGCAGATTCTCATTCCTTCCAAAAATTGCAGATGCTTTGGACATCCATCAACTGCTTTCATACAACTCTCCGCTGTTTTGTAATATTATCATTTGCTTCTGTCATGTCAGTCAAAATGAACTATACTTGTTAATGCTGAATAGTCATTCCCCATAAAACTAGTAGTCCTTATTTCATATCTTGAGTCATTACATACAAAAATGTTGAACTAGTGGTCAAAATCTCAATTTACTCCACAACAAGAGGAAGCCATTTGTGCAATGGTGAGTGCTAACAATGTCATAAGGTTGAGAGAGATACAAAGAGCTGTTATAGAGGATGACAACATGTTTGGAAATATTGAATCTGTTTCAACCAAAGGGACGTTATGTTTGTTGTAAATAAGTGTGTTTTTATTCTTTTAGAATTGCAAAGAGCACATACAGTAAAAATGCCAATGTCGGGCTGACTGACCATCAGTTCTTAAAGTAATGATGTCATTTCTCTTTACTTAGCTGCTTCATGCCATAATATGGGATCTAACAGGGCTGCCAGCTGTGTACCAACCTGACTCCTGCACAGCACAACTGATGGTCCCAACCCCAAGAAGGACAGAAACACCACAAACACTCACACCTGTGAGGTGAAAACCATTTCAGGTACCTCATGAAGCTCATCGAGAGAAGGCCAAGGGTTTGTTAAGCTCTCATCAAGGCAAAGGGTGGCTACTTTGAGGAATCTAAAATACAATATTTAGAGTAAACATTTTTTTCTTTGCTGCATAATCCCATATATCTTGCTTCATAAATTTGATGTCTTTAGTAAGTAGTAAAAATAAAGATAAACATTGAATGATAAGGTGTGTCCAAACTCTTGACTGGTAGTGTACGTGAGGCCACTCACTCTGTTATCAGGCCTACAGTGGTCGAAACATGTTGGCTTTTTTAATGATTTATCAGCTACAATATTGGCTTTTTAATATTCACTTTCCTTAGTTGTTATTTATTCTTATATTTTGGAGAGCTTAGATTGTCTTGTATCTTGTGTTTTTTGTATTTCTTTGAGCTACTTATGAGCAACTCCTTTTAAGTGATTCAGGAACCATATTAGAACTAAAATGATGAATGACCTACTGCACTCTGTACTTAAATATAGTATTTTAAAGGGTTATTGACACCATCTGAATTGGCCTTTAGTCTATCATTTATAGATACAAAGGGAGACCCTCTGTCCTGAGCGTGCAGATAGCACAGTACGTGAGCTATGTTACCAAGCAGCCACTGAGTGGAATCAGAGCCATCCTTTGGCAAGCATTGTTATTGTTGAGGTGTGACTTATTCCCTGGGATATTTTTTGTATGTGTTGCCTTTATTTTAAAGGCACAGCGATGAGAGAAACACTGGAGAGAGATGAGTTCAGATCAAACCATGGTTTCAATTATTCACCTTACAGTAAATATTGTACATATATTGCTTTCTGGTACATTCAAATACTGAAAGCACTATAGTAGACAATAACACCATAAAATGTGGCTCCTATAATTAACGCAAAAAAATTAAATTCTATTCTATCTCTGTATGAAACAGCTAAATTTAGTTGAGTCTCTGAAAAGAATTTACTTCACAGTAAACAAATTTTAATCTGTTGTGTCAGTGATTTTTAAAGGATTTTTACATGCACATTTTGCCAAAATGATATGCATATTTGTATTGGGCACCAAAATCACTTGTGTCATAAGTTATTATTAACATGTTGTTGGTGCCACAGGACTCATTTTTAAAGGGTTCACTGTGTGACAGTGTGTGTCCTGCAGCAGCATTTCCATTGCACAGTTGCCAGGGAAAATGTACTACTGACCAGTGGACAGCAAGACGTGTGGGGGTAACATTAGAGGGCTGCAGAGATTAGAGGCGTGACTAGCACATGGTGTGGAAGGGTGGAGAAATGGCTTTGTATGGAGTTGTCAATAATGCGTCACCCGGGGGTGGGGACGCTTTCCTTTGTAGAATTAAAGCACATAGAAATGTCTTAATCATGTACTTCTTTGTCAACTTGTCTGCTCACCCTTAAACGCTACAGTTCAAGATCACTGCATACCACAGACCATTTTATAAATGACTGTGACCTCTGACCTCGCTGCAGGAGAAAGTCAAAAAAGGGACTTCATTATTCTTTGTAAGTATAAATGCCAAACACTGCCCATTCCTTTCAAAATGACAACTTTGACTTTACTGGATATTTGTATATTTCAGAAAATGTCTCTGTTGGTAGCAGCTCCTTGTGATGTTGATCTCTGTTTGCTACAGTTCTGTGGGCTCCTGATGGGTCTCTGTGGGCTGGTCTCTGTCCTCCTCCATAACGGGCCATGGAGATTGTGACGTCTGATGCCAACGCTCCTTATACGCACCTGTCCCTCCGCGTCACACCAGACTCCCAATGTGAAAAGCGTGTGATTGTTTTCCGAATGAGACAGTGCACGTAGATAGTAGACTGGCACTATATAGTCTCCATAGAGCTTCTTTTCTACATTCAGCACCAAGTTAGACCTGGAAGGACACTGCACACGCAGAGTTTTACTCTATACACCACAGGACATAACATGGAGGTAAGAGAGTGTTCATTTATATCTAATGTAGATGTTGAAGTAATGACTTTTAAAATTAAGCAAAATATGTTGTTATATAGGTCATATAAACTGCTTGTACTGTAAATTTTATTGATAATCATGCACACTATACTGTATAAAGTATACTTTCACTGATGCGTTGATGTTATTAAGCTACAAAATAGTTTCAAGAAATTATTTTTTGTCAATGTGGACTCATCTGGCAGAAATGTCTACTCAGCAGGCATACATTGGCTTGCAAAATCTAAACACCTGTTTAAGTGTTCGAGGGGCAAATTGTGGTTAAGACTGAGACTAAAGCAATTGGAGGAAGCAAATAAAATGTGTTCTGAGATTTTTCAGTGCCATCTTTCTGTTTGATAATGTCATCTAAGCAGCAATAATGACTACTGACAGAGCTTTGTGCTCTCCAGGAGCCACCTTGTGCACAAGTAGCCAGTCGCCATGCAGTATCTCTGTTGGCAAGTCTGAACCTCCAAAGAGAACGAGCTCAGTTCTGTGACTGTGTGGTCAGACAGAGACAGACCCCGGGTCAGCTCCACCCTGCACACAGGTGAGCACCATCACCAACATGTTCACATGATATTAGGACTTCTTGTTGCATTGGTTGAAAAGGTGCTCATTTTCTCCTCATGACATCACATGCACATGCATCTGAATATACAGTACGTTATGTAAAACTGAAAAAATAACATTCTATCCTGTGCCCACTCTCTAACACTACACATGAAATATAATGATTACAACCCGTCAGAAAAATTTGAATTCTTTTTTTTTTTAATTGGAAATTAATATTATGTTTGTTAAAATATTTATTTAGTCCCCAGGTTTTCACTTAGTCCAGACATGTATATTTTAAAAAAATGATTTTACATTTACATTGTCACACAAGTATGTCCGAAAATATCATCAGGCCTGTTACATAAATTATTTAAATTATGTTTTAATGTTTTTTGAAGCATTTTTATAGGAGTAGAAGTTTTCTCATGCGTTCTGCATTGATGTCATGTTGCTACATTTCATGTATTTACTCATGCTTGTCCTGTTACTTTATGAGCCATGTAAAAAATAAATACAATAGTCTGATACTGACCTTTATACATTTTGAATAGTTAAACCTGTGTAATTAAATACTGCTCTGAAATGTTTTAACCTCCTACAACATACAACATGCAAATACACTATCACATATTTTTTCTCTGCTCCCCCAGGTGTGTCCTGGCAGCTTCTAGTCCAGTTTTGGCAGCTATCTTGTCCTCTACTGGAGCCCTGGTGGAACTGCAGCCTCAATGCCTGTCTGACGCTGTGCTTTCACTTCTTTTGGATTTTATTTACACAGGGACTTTGCCCTACTCTCATAGCCAGCACCTGTATTATAATCTGCTCACTGCCGCTAGCTACCTGCAGATGGATGAACTGCAGGAGGCTCTGAGGGCTTGGCAACAGACTGAGGTGAAAGCTGCATATAATACAAATGCTTCCACTGGAACTGAGAATCGGGCGTATGAATATGTTGATGCTACTTATAGTAAAACTGTGAACAGTGGTAGTAAGTATCTTCCATTATCATTGGAAAGAGGGGATCATCAATATTCAGCCAATGTGGACACATGTGATGACGTCAACCCACGTAGAACTGGCAGTAAAAATGGTGCAAACTACTGTAGCAGAAAAGATGCAACTACTTTAAGCAGTATGACACCTCAGGATTTGACTCAAAATATCCCTTGCACCACTGAAGTGCACAGGGTTTCTGGAGTGGACAAAGAGGTGCAAAAAGATCAGTTTCATTCAGCTGGCACAGAGGAGGGGCCAGAGAAGACTGTTCAGGACCGGAGGAGCTTTTTAATTTGCACTGTTGAGGGCCAAGAAGTGACAGGCAGAGCAGAGAAAAGTAAAGCAGACAATGTTTCGTCCTCACAGTGCTCCTCCTCATCCTCTTCCTCCTCATCACCACATCCATGCCGTGGAGCAGTGCCTGTCATCCGTCACAGCAGTAGAGCATCAGCGCTCCAGCTGGCAGTGCCTCCCCCTTGTCATGACTCACAACCAGCAAACACAGATAGTGACAGCATTGTTGAAGGTGTTACTAGACACAAAAATGAAGATTACAGAAACAATAAAGACCACACTCTGACACATCAACATCAATCTGACATCCTGAAACAGGATTACTTTATAGGACAAAATGATGACCACATGAGCAAAGGATTATCCTACATTACAAACCACAATGAGCGCCACGCTCATTGTGATTCATTCAAGAATCTTGCAAAACATCTTAGGGATGATCTCAGGTTTGATGATTTCCCCTCCAAACATCAGCGACTGGATTGTTCTGATTCCCACAGTCAATCAGAACAGCAGCCTGCCTTTTGCTCACAAGATCTGAGAGCTGTAGTTCCACTTCCTGTACAAGACTCGGACACAGGAGGTGTTGCACATGGTGAAGGTTTGTATTCCGAAGGAGACGAGAAAGAGGAACACAGTTACACAAAGTGTCCGGCTGAAGCGGACAGACAGGACAGCGACTGCGACCTCTGTGAACCCAGGACTGACTGGTACCCAAGCTTGCGTAGAGCTGAGAAGAGCACAGAGGATACTGCTGCCTCAAGACACAGCAGAGACACAACTATGATGGACAAAAGACATGACAGTCCTCATTTTTGTCAGCCTGTCTCCACCACCCCAGATCCATGTTTGGATAGTGTCAGTGGTTCTGAACAGCACACGTCTGTGGAAGCTGAAAATATGTCATGCATTGAGATAACAGAGCCACACATGACTTTTACAGTGTCTGACACGTCTGACCCCACGTATAGTGTTGTGGGGCCGTCATACCGTGGACATCTTCAATATCACTGTCTACTACAGGAGGAAACACACCTATCACACGCATACTCTGGTCATAAACACTCCCAGCCATGCCACCCTGATCATTCAGGGCAGTCCAGTGATGATGAGGAGGTTGGTACCTCGACCATTCCTGGTCACAGTCCTGTGAGGCAGCACTTTGCTCCAGGGACTACAAATCAGGTTCTACTCCTGGACATTAGTGCCAAACCAGCTGAGTTGTTAGTTGCTGATGCATTCAGCCAAAAGGAAACAGCTGAAAACAGGTTTGGGAATAATGATAGACAGCAGTGGAATGAAGCACCATCTGTAGGAGAGGTGGATTCTAAATTTTGGGTTGCAGAAACAAATGTTGAAGAAAGAAAATGTGTTGGTAAAGAGCAAAGCAGCCTAGGACCTGAGGTTATACATAAAGCTGGCATTGAGGAGGGGGTCTCCAACCCGAAAGATGGTCCGAACCAGACCATTACCATGACAGTGTGTGCACCTCGTAGTGTGCCAGATTCTGCACAAGCCTCTGTGTCGTCTGCTTTGTCTGTCTGCATGCCTTCTACTCGCCCGGCAAATATATCAGCTCATCTGTTAAACCCCGTTCGCCACCCTTTCCAGTGCTCTCTGTGCGACCGCTCCTTCAGTCAGCGAGGCTCTCTGAATAGACATGTGCGGAGTCACCTTGGCGTACGGCCCTTCCCGTGTCCCCGCTGCCCTATGACCTTTTCACGTCAGTACCGTGTCACAGAACACATGCGTGTTCACCAGCGATGTGTCCTCGGGAGTGACTTTCAGCAGCCTCCTTCTTCAATTTGAGGTGATTTGTTATAATTCAGGAATTTGACAATTTTCTTTCATATTTTGCAAATATATGTATGGAGGACAAATGGGATAAAGATATGAATTCTCATTTCTTTCAACGCTAGAGGCAAACAATGCATTAACACTAATAACGCTATGAGCTGGGGAAACTGGCCACTCCAAACAATGAGTAAAAGGGGAAAGAGGCTTAAATACAAACTAAAAATAATATAAAATAAAAATGAAATAATGTAAAATGTCCATAAACAAAATTTTGATTTTAATCACATGAAACCACACCTCAGATCAACAAAGCTTTTAATAATCTTTTCTGCTCTAAAAATCAACAATTTGCTACCTGCCCAGCACAGCTGATGGCCACAGTGGATCATTTAGCAGCTAGAGTTGCAATGCATTCAAGACTAAATGAATGCATAGTGTGGCTTTAATTGAATTTGATTCAACAGTGTATCAAATGATAGTGTATAAACAGTGTGATAATGTGAAAGGTGTCGCTCGTGATGAACCTGCAGATAATTATCATCTGAATATGGACCTGCTCTCAGCTTTACACAGCATTATAGAGAGTTCCAGCTCAGCTGCTGTTTGCTCTTTACTGTTTTGATCCTATCTTATAGTGTTGCTTTTGTGACAGCAGACGCATTTTGATTAAATAAATCAAAAGTTGCTGATGATATATGAAATATGTGTTCACAGTTTGTTTTTGCAACCCTCAAGTGACCAAAAAAATCTGTTAGAAATGCTACAGTTCTGATTATTGATCCTCTTCCCCTCTCTAACTGCAAACCACAATAGAATAGGTCATGGTAGGAATGTCGTTTTTCTTCCTTTGCTTGTTTTCTCAGCGTTAAGTATTATTATTAATTTAAAATTTTGACTCCATTCCAGTAAGAGGTCAAGAGTGCATGCATTTGGTTATGGTTTTATTGGCGGACAGTCTATAGACTATTAGTAGTTATTTGTAGTAGCTACATGTAATGCATGTAAAACAGTTGTCACATGGCATTAATGTGACTCATATTCCCTGTTTAGATGTGGACGTTATTAATTAATGTAAATTTTATTTCTTTATTTATGCATGCAATTTTTCTCTTTTGTTTAAGTGATGGTAAAAATAATGTGTAATCTGTGTCTGAATTCTGTTAATGATGAGTTTAAGTCTCTGAATTTAAGTCTGATTTATGCTATTCTGTAATGACACTTTTAGGACATATTCTACATTTTTTTTCTTTTGTTTTGGTAAACTGAGCCAAAATCAAAATCTTAAACTCTTTTTTGCAAACTCATGGTGACAATTACATGGAAGTGTACCGACATGGTACAACTGAATAACAGTCCCTGTTCATGTCACAAAATGTAGTAGTGATACAGTATGTCTCACAGGCTGTCCTCTGAGTGAGGACAGTATGTTGGGTGTCATAGTGTTTGTACTTAATGGTGTTGCTGCTGAAACATGAGCTGACATGGTAAAAAAAAAAAAATAATGTCAAGGGCAGCCAAACTTGTAAAAACAAGAAGGTGAAAAATGATCGTATCGTCCTGTGGTGAACACTACAGAGAGTCCAAGCAACAGTTTACAAGAGGTGACATGTTTATGGTTCAAGTTGTTGGCATTACATTTTCATGTTCTCATGTTATTATTGAAATAAAAAAACACCGTAATTAATGGTCAATAATTAAGAATTTCTGATATCAAACAAAAAGTCTGAAGTCATCCTCTGCAACACTTTTTTCAAAAGGTTAGTGTCCAATCAAACTGAATTGACTTTTTATATTATTTTTATACTAATATACTATTGGATTTGCAAAGAATATTGATGTGTGGGATGTGTCTTTCTCAGTGAATTAAAGCTAACAAGAAAAAAAAATGCATGTAACTGATATATCGATCATTAGTACATGATATATGGACCATTTATAAAGCCAGTGGTTGCAGCTTAAACCCGTTCTACCAGGTGTCTTATCAAAACATGGTGTCTACTTATTGTTAGCACTTAAAATTTCAGCCTGCCTTTGACTCATTTGAAAGTCCCTGAGGAATTAAAACAGCCCACACATTTTTTTTCTCAGAGAGACATCGATTTCAGTCGGACCTTTGTCCTGTGGTGTCGTAGTGCAAACATGATACGCTGACAGCTCAGCCAATACCAGACTGCAGAGTAAGTAGCAGTTAATTGCCTTCGCAGTGGGTAAAGTTAAATGTGATCCTCCTGTTGAGTCTGGTGACAAATGTTCAAAAGAGGGAAATAGTGCTCGCATGGTGGTGGAAGTAGTAATAGATCACAAAATATATATACTTACATACATAGAAATGATATACAACAGTCCAAAAGTGCGAAATGAGAAGTAGTACTTTTGTGCCCACAAGAGGAAATACTTGGCTGTATTTGTATACTTCATATTTCTTCTCTTTGCTCAATATGTCACACAGCACAGACCTTGCTCTTATGCTCATCATTCAGCTGGTGTTTCAGTCGGCGCAGTAGACATCATTACAATGGCCTAAAGAGAAGAGAAAGAGAGCTCTGGACTTGTGTTTACTCATGTTGCAATGTTGTTTAAGCTTAGCAAATATTGTGAGACATTCTCTGAGCGAGTGGGACATACACAGCTCTCAGCACGGTCCGTAACGTGTGTGGAAGCAGTTTTTGTGTTGTTGTTTTTTTTGTTGTTTTTTTTTTACCTGGCTCTTTGTGGAACGTAGGGCAGCCCCAGCCAGACTTGACATTACAATCAAAATAACTGCACCCATAGCAATGTAGATGAGGAGGATCACTTCCAGAGATATTACCATGGTCTGGACAAACATGAAGAAACACACATATTATTCATGCAGTGGATGCACTAAACCTCAAGATGGTTATACATTGTTTGCCATATTGTTCGGAGGCCTATTATTAAGCTCATTGTGAGTTTTTTCCTTTTGCTTCTTTATTTCTGTTCCTTTGTCAATTTAATGTCAGCTATCGAGGCTTTATTTCATAACACCACTTTTAATCACAAAGTTTTTGTCTGTCAATCGAGACAGAGTCAGTTTTGTAACTGCCTCTTCCTCAGACTGTGTGGTGAAAATTGGTATTTGAAGAAGAGAATTAGTTCAAAATGTCACTACTACAGTGAGTGGATCTTTATGTGTGTTTTCATTGCTGTCTTCTATTGAGCCAACACATTTCTTCATCAGCTTTGTGCACGACCACTTTACATTTTTGAAAATGGTGTCTTTACACATTTTTAACTTTACATTATTCCATTTATATCTTATTTATTTAATTAATATCAAACACTTTGGGTATCTGCAGTTTAATAAATAACTGAGATAGAGATATAAAGCTAAATCTGGATATGTACTGTAGAAAATAATTGAAACACCAGTTAATATTGGGGTAATAACACATTGAGCTGTTGTAGATGTGTGCTTTCCAGATACATCTCTTTTATATAAGTGCAGTCACCCAACAATAATACGTACAGTTAAAGGTATTGTGTTGTGTAAAGTTGATGTATCATATGTATAATGTAATACCTCGTATGGTGGTCCATGTGTTTCAGTGAACACTGTGTTATTGTATTCTATCATTTCATAATCTCTGAAGTAGTGGAAGTGAGCAACGTTGGAGGATATCTGCAAAAGACTCCAACATGACCCCAGTATGGTTACAATGCTCAGAGCCAATGACATGGTTACCTACATGGAGACACCAACAGAGAGAGAGAGATGACAAAGACAGCCAGAAACTTACAAACGCTGGTAATAATGTGCACAGTATGTGGACAACCATAGGGCAAAACAACGATGACAGACAAATCATCACTTCAAGCATAGTGTTTCATATGATCTTGCAGTTATTCTCCAATGGTTTGGCTCATTGCTTGAAACAGAAATTACATTCTCAAAACAACAAGGACAAACCTCAAAAACCTGCAGAATAATCTGTTCAACTGTCAAAATTAGTCAAGAACATAATACCATGAATACCAAATATGAATCTGAACATAAATTGGTTACAGTAACTGACAGTCAGGTGAAACTTTAACGAAGCATCTCAGATGACCAATAAAACAGTTTGTTTAGTTACCTGACAGGTGCTGTCCATCATTGTGAATGCTGCCAAACATGTACATATAGACCTTGACCAAGAACAACCTGGCACAAGAGTGAACTGCTTTGGGACAGACAGGAGCTTTTGCAGGTGAACTATGGTGTTGTGCTGAACCATGCTGGTTGTTTTGGCAAAAGCACCAAGCGTGTTGAGAATGTCCGTTCTGTTTCATGAAATGAGCCAAAGCAAGTGAGAAGGATCTTTACATTTTCTATGCAATATAAAATTGTATATAATATTATATAAATATTATTTACTGTTTATATGGGAAACTGAAGAATGAGTGAACACTTTTGGGAAGCATGAGCTTTTGCAAGTGAGCTATGGTGTTGTGCTGATCTGTAAGACTGTTTTGCTAAATTATCTTAGAGTTTTGAGAATGTAATTTCTGTTTCAATAAATGAGCCAAACCAATGGAGAAAAACTCTAATATTCATATTCTTTGCAGACATCTCTTGTGAAACCTGCTGATGTTGCATCAAAATAAGACACATGCATCTTACTGTTTTCTTGGTCGGGTTGTGCTCAGTCAGAATATACAGAATCCCACATATAATGAACTGCAAAAAAGAGGAGAAATGCAGTTTTATTATGTATCCATTGTATGTGTTGGGAACCACAGTGCTGCATTATAAAACACAGCCTGTTGGGGTCATAAGATCTGTTCTAACATTAACTATGTCACAGGGTTGCCAGGTAGACACTATCTTTTATTGAGGCTTTCTGAAGTGACAAATTATTAGCCAATGATCAAATTTTGATTATTGGTGGTTTCTTAGTTTTTTAATTTGGCTTTTTTGTAAATACATTAATCCAACATCTACTATAATTCACTGATAAATCTTTTGTTGTGCTACTTACCAGTGCCCCCAGCAAGCAGCCAGGCAATGTAGTTAGGAGATAATGAGAGGTCTGTAACATGTTCCCAATAGCTGTGATGATGAAAGATGTGCCCAAGACCAGCAAGATGATCTAAGAGAAAATCAAAAATAACTTTTGGCATGACCTCTTCCCCCTCTGTTTTATTTAAGTCTTTATTTTCTGTAACAATAGAACCATCAAATTTGTGACCTTAGAAAATGCTGTGGTACATCATAGTTAATAAATACAGGATATGATGAACAGTCATTTGAGCGTTGTGTGCTTGTGTGAGTGCCTCACGCCAGTAATCATAGGTTGCCCCTTAATGAAGCGGTGTAAAGGTTTGCTGCCTCCCAGTGTCGTGCCTTGAGGACTTGCATTATTTCCATTAGGAGCACTCATATAGTAGAGCTCAACAGACATCTGATGGACAAATAGTCACAGGACAGAAATAGAGCAGATTGAAAATGTGAATATATTTGACTAAAACAAGGTTTGGCAAATTGAAGTGTCATTTTAAAAATGTTCTTGTTAATCACTGTGTCATATCACCATTTGACATAACATTAAGCTTTATTATAACACCACATCAAAATTAAAATCTCCTGTGGCGCTATTATTTAACTGCCATTAAAAAGTCATGAAGTAGTACATCATAACAAATATCATAGCATAGTATGTCACAAAAATATCATAAAAATGAATGTCAAAAAACATTGTGAATACTATTAAAAGAATGAATGTATTGTATGGAATAACAGAATCATAAAAATGTCAGAGTATATTATGTTAAAAAAAATGTTGTTCAAATACCATAGTATAATATGTAGTAAACTTGCATAAAATGTCATAGATACCCACAGAGAACAAGATACCCTGAGAACAAGGACAAAATACCTACAGAAATATAATTTAAGCTTGTAATAAACACTCACAAAAATGTCATAAGTCATGGTATAGCATGTCAGAAAAAAAGTCTTAATATGCCATAAAACAAATGTAAAAATGTCATTGGGTATGATTTTCATACAAAATATTATAGTAAGCCATGAACGAGTCATCAAAAAAATGTATTAGTGTGTCATAATGAAGTCACAGATACCCATCTATCTTAGAACAAAGCACTTCCAGATATATTTTTAAGCTTGTCAAAACACCCACAGACCAACTATATAGACAGTGCAAAACAAGCTATGCTAACTGGGAAATGTTTTGGATTCAAGTGGCCTGCTTACATGCAGGATGTATTTCCAGTATTTCAGACTAGTCCTGACATTGACATCCAGCAAAGCTGATAATCAAGTGCTGAGTGAATTCATTTAGAAGGAAATAAGTTTTCCCTCACTCTAAAGTTGACGTCACCAAGAGTAAACAGTTTTGGTGCAAATAAAAGACTAGGATGTGGATTTTAACTGACTTATTACATAATCATGTAATGTGGACAAAAGATTTATTAAACTGATAAGTGTTAAATCTCAAACAAACCTGTTACAAGCAAAAAAGATGAGAACAAAAGGAGAGCCAGACCTTGTTTACTCCTGTTTTCGCTGCTTTAGTAGTTCTGCTGAAGAATCACTTCACGTTTCACATCTGGAGCAGCGTAAAAGGGGATTGGTGAAGAACTGGGGCCAAGGGGAGGAGAGTGTGTGTGTGTGTGTGTGTGTGTGTGTGTGTGTGTGTGTGTGTGTGTGTGTGTGTGTGTGCCTTTAACTCCATTCACATGGGACTACGAGGGGGCAGGGCTGAAATTGAGAAGGAAGGAATGTGGTGAAATAGTTTGAGAAAGAGAAAGAAAAGGGAATAAGGGAACAAGGTTTCCTGTTTGTGCAAATGTGACACAGATGTGTGCCATTGTGCTCCTCCACTCATGAAATATAATTGATATGAAAAGGACAAAGAGGAAAGAAAATGAGTGTGGGGAAAGATTTTAAGGAAAAAAGAAAGAGTCTCCCTTATGTCTGAAAATACCTTCTTACACCATGTTGAATGAATTCATGGTGATGTCTGATGAAAAAAAAGTGATGAAAAGACATTTTTTAAGATGTCCAAAATTTGATAAATGGTCATATGCCCAAAAAATTTAAAAAAAAGTCAAAAAAATTTCATGTGGTTAAAAAAAAAGTGGTAAAAATACCATTTTTAAGGACGTCAAAAATTTGAAAACATTTTCATACCGTGGTATGCCGAAAAAGTAAAAAATGTCAGGTCATAAAATTTCTTAAAAAGTTCTGAAAATGCCGTCTTAGACCATGTTGAATGAATTCATGATGATGTCTGCGAAAAAAGTGGTGAAAAAGCAATTTTTAAGATGTCAAATTTTTTTTTTTTAAATGGTCATACCGCGGTATGCCGAAAAAGTCAAAAAATGTCACGTCATAAAATTTCATAAAAAGTTCTGAAAATTCCTCCTTACACCATGCTGAATGACTTCATGGTGATGTCTGGTGAAAAAAAAGTGGTAAAAAAGTCACTTTTTTTTAAGATATAAACAGTATATTTATAGAATTTCATAAAAAGTTCTGAAAATGTCTTTTTACACCATGTTGAATGAATTCATGGTGATGTCTGCGAAAAAAGTGGTGAAAAAGCAATTTTTAAGATGTCAAAAAAAATTTTTAAAAATGGTCATACCGTGTTATGCCGAAAAAGTCAAACAAATTTCACGTTATAAAATTTCATAAAAAGTTCTGAAAATGCCTTCTTACACCATGTTGAATGAATTCATGGTGATGTCTGATGAAAAAAAAGTGATGAAAAGACATTTTTTAAGATGTCAAAAATTTGAAAAATGGTCATATGCCAAAAAATAAAAAAAGTCAAAAAAAGTCACTTCATTAATTTTCATGAATTTCATGTCGTTAAAAAAAAAGTGGTAAAAATGCCATTTTTAAGGACGTCAAAAATTTGAAAACATTTTCATACCGTGGTATGCCGAAAAAGTAAAAAATGTCAGGTCATAAAATTTCTTAAAAAGTTCTGAAAATGCCGTCTTAGACCATGTTGAATGAATTCATGATGATGTCTGCGAAAAAAGTAGTGAAAAAGCCATTTTTAAGATGTCAAAAAAAAAAGATCATACCACGGTATGCTGAAAAAGTCAAAAAATGTCACGTCATAAAATTTCTTAAAAAGTTCTGAAAATGCCTTCTTACACCATGCTAAATGACTTCATGGTGATGTCTGGCAAAAAAAAGTGGTAAAAAAGCCACTTTTTAGGTTGGCAAAAATTTGAAAAAATGGTCACACCGCAGAATGCTGAAAAAGTAAAAAAAAAAGTCACGTCATAAAATTTCTTTAAAATTTCTGAAAATGTCTTGTTACACCATATTGAATGAATTCATGGTGATGTCTGCGAAAAAAGTGGTGAAAAAGCAATTTTTAAGATGTCAAAATTTTTTTTTTTAAAATGGTCATACCGCGGTATGCCGAAAAAGTCAAAAAATGTCACGTCATAAAATTTCATAAAAAGTTCTGAAAATTCCTTCTTACACCATGCTGAATGACTTCATGGTGATGTCTGGTGAAAAACAGTGGTAAAAAAGCCACTTTTTAGGATGTCAAAAATTTGAAAAAATGGTCATACTGTGGTATGCCGAAAAAGTCAATAAAATGTCATGTCATAGAATTTCATAAAAAGTTCTGAAAATGCCTTTTTACACCATGTTGAATGAATTCATGGTGGCGGCTCTGTACTGGTACAGCCTTTAGTTGATGCATGGCTCTGCACTTTTGACTGCAGTCAGTCCATCCATTCCAAACCCCTAACCTTTGTCAATGATCTTCCTTTTTAATCCTTTGAGCCCTACTCAATTAAACCCTAAATCCCTAACCCTCCCATGTAATCTTAACACTTAGGAGCCTAAAGGAGCGCCGGCGCCCCCCCGGTGAGGGTTAGTGTTAGGGGTTGCTGGTTAAGATTGCTTGTGACGGCCAGGTGTTAGGGTTAGGGTTAAATTGAGCATGGCTCAACACTAACCCTAACCCTCACCAGGGAGCGCCGGTGCTCCTTTGGGCTCTTAAGGGTTAACCAGAAATGATATCAACTCCAGCTTCTCTGGAACAAGTGCACCACTTGTTTTGTAAGCCTTTGAATCACACACCTGACCTGTTTGCACCACTAGCTCCCCCTATAGCCCAAATGTCAATAACAAACTGTCAATGACCAAATTCATTTGTCCAGCCTATGGCCAATTCCCTACAAATCCAAAACTGTGTTATCGAACCTTCGATAAGTCTTTATTTGCATAGCACCTTTCAGACAATTGACTGACGAGATAAAACTAAGAACGTGTGAACTGCAAAAAATTAAAAACTCTAAAAACAAGAATAGTAGTGAAATAGTGTGAAGTTAATTATTCATACAATTCATACAACAACAATACATTAGAATACAATTATAGAAATTAACTGAAATTGACTGAAACAGTCAAAACAAAAGCTTCTGTTAATACTAAAATCATTTCCAGAACACTGAAATCACATATGCAGGACGAGACAGTCCCATTTCTCTAGTATTGTCAATGAAGATAGAAATAATACCTGTACATTATCACTACTGAAGAGTAACAAGTCTTTACAAGAATGGCTAGCTCCCATTGGTCTTGGTTTATGGAAAAAAAAAATTGCAGATCTGCACTTAACGGCTCTGAATTATTTTAGTGGAGTGTTTAATGAGGATCAAATAATTTCAGAGCAAATTAATTCACTTCCATCATTTTACATACCAATAATGTGCTTAGATTTTCAAAGCAGTTATTCAAGTCAGGTAATTTAAATATAAATTATTAAAGTTCATTTTCTAGTGACACACATTTAGGCTGCTTCATAATGCCCCAAACATAACCTTTACATCCATGTCAACACAGAGACACACTGCACAACTGGTTGAGAGTTTTAATAATCTTTCACAGAAAGAACCAGGTGATTATCATCAAACAGATGATTTACTTTGGGAAGAGCATCGTGTTCCTTAAGAAGAGAAACCGTCTCTTACTTTTGACGTAATTGTACACTAGCGCTGTATAATGTAGTTATAAGACAAGGCAGAACAATCTTTCGATTATCAAATTAAGTGCCCACTGGCTTAAATAATTCCTTCAAATGTGTGTGCATGTTTGACACACTAATACCAATATTAAAACAACGCACTTCCCTACAAAAGATCAGCTGACAAGACAGTGATCGTTACATCCACATTAATATGCACCTCTGAATGTTTTCCTGTTATTCTCCAAAGGCATGTAGACATCAACAGTTTTAGATCAAATGTTAATTCCTCATTAGTTTTCTTTTTGGAAGTCAATCACAGTACAGCAACAGACACATCTATCCTATACACAGAGAGTATATAGCTGGATAAAAGGCTCAGTTAAACAGATGACTTGATAAAAGTATTCTGGCATTTTGATTTTTTTTTTTTCAATATAGTACACATCAATAAACTACAACTATTAATGTTAAGTCCTGGTGAATTGCTTTCAGATTTTTTTTCATATGATTGAGCAACATCATTTTTCCTTCAAAGCTGTTTTAAAGCATCCAGTTTCTTTCTTTTTAAACATGAAGAACAGGTTTTTATGCAGGTTGATGGGTGAAGTTTGCACTTCATGAGACAGCAAATGAAACAAAATGGCATCTGATTAACAGCTAACATAACACCAGGGTAGAGACAAGTAAAATTGAATTTCTAAAATGCTGCATGTTGATAGCTTGCCTTATTTGTCACAGGCTGAAACTGCCACCTCAACAGGAGGTGATTGATAGTAAATCATAAAAGGGCTGCAAGTAACAACATATTTTAGACAGTAAGTTTTTTTTAGTTCATTTTATATTGTAACAAAAATGAATGTTACTCATATTTACAGTGGTGTCCCCATTTTAAGTTAGACAGGTAGTAAAAATAATCAAACTTCCATCTTTCATAAGTGGAGTGCCGTGGATGTTGATCAATGGATGAAAACATAAACATCTCAAATGAAAACAATATGTACAAATGACATAAAATAGATGTTTTTGTGATGACTAAAAACTTGACAGTATTTGAATATACTGCATTTCATTTTCCATTACAGGGTAGATAAGTGCTATACATAAAAGTATACTAATCTGTGCATCAACAGTTTTACAAAACTGAAAACATATGACTGCAGTCCTGAATTGGCTTCAGCAATAATTGCATTGATGAGCATTAGTTGTTATAATAACATACACTCTGAGTGATTTGTATACTACATTCTAGCATATCACTGGTGTTAACTTATTTGCATGTATAAAAACAGAAGTTATTTGCAGTCTTGCATTTATCTTGTGTGTTGTTACTGAACACAAGTTAGAAAATGTGCCGGAGCCACGTCTTTCACAGTAGCACGGTCAGGTGACCACACACACACACACACACACACACACACACACACGCAGATGACTGGATACACACTCTGTGCTATTTTTGCATGTTCTGGATGGTTTTCCTGTAATGTTTTGTGGTGTTGCTGGAGCAAAGCGTTACACTATTTTTATTACACTTGAGGTCAGAAGAAATTATTACATCATTTTACCCTCACATAAACAGTAGGACTACGTGTTTGGTGTGGCAGTTTTTCTATCCACCAGTGCAAATGAATGAATGAAGGCGTGGTATGAATGGGAAACAGTCAAAGAAATCTCCTAAGGTGGTGAAAAGTACGCAGTGAGGGATACTTTACTGTATGTTGTGCTTTGTCTGTGGATTGCCTTCACAGGCTTTACGTATGGCTACTTGTGTTTGTTCTTTCTCTATAAAACATCCTCTTTTCATTTTTTGTTTCTTTTTTTTTTCCAACACAGCAGTCTTATTTGCGTTAAACCCTTAAGTGGCTTGTGTTCCCACTGTTGATTGATGGCAAGCTGGTTTGATTATGTGGGATATTCAATCTACTATCTTGTGTCTTTGATCCTTGAAGGAGCCACAGAGCTTCATTATTTTACCAGGTGCCGTTCTTGGATGCATTTTTGATTCTAAAACAAAGAAAAACTTCAGTCTGTACCTGGGCTGCCAGCTTCATAATGACTATAGAGTAGTATACAGCACCGTCAATGTCTAATGTGAATGGGTTTCCTCAGCTTGTCTCAAGCGGCTGTGGGTCTTGTTCTTCCTGGATGGTATTATCAGGAAGCTGTTTGCTCCAGTAGTTGCACTGGTCCACAGTGTCAGAGCAGGGGTAGTCTAATCCCTCATCTCGAGCTAGGACCGGGAAGACATGGTCAACCATCTCGCACAGACGTCCAAAGCTTAGAGGGAGAAACACAGAATGTTTACAGACCTTAACAAGTTCAGCCAAACGTGTGGCCACATGGAAGAAAAGCAGAGAAACAGAGAATATAGCTTACGAGGAGATGTTGGTTTTGGCATGCTCCTGTATTAGCTCCCCCTTGGGATTGACCGTGAAAATCCTGTTCAGAGGAACACCCACCTCTTTATACGAATACACATCCTGAAATCACACACACAAAGTACCAAAACTACTTATGACAAGGCTGAAAAACTAAACAAAGGCAAGATGACAAGGATGAGATAAACAAGTGATTTCACATAATGCAATAAATGCTAAAATAAAAATAGTAAAACATAAGATATGATGCAAAAATAATTCATAGTACTTTCGTCATAGAGGTGCATCAGTCTCACCGTTGCTCTGTTGCCAAAAGCGGCGTAGAAAGGTTCAGCGTTGGGGTAGAACAGGTGCTTTATGTCTGTGAGACACTCAATCTTAAACTTCTCTGGTTTCTTCTCAATCACCTCCCTACACAACAAGGCACAACATCAAACACAAAGTTTCCCATGCAACTGGGTTTTGAAAGGGACTGATTAGCAGCCGTAACAGATGACGTGTTAAATAAAAGAATGAAAAGCCCTAAAATGTATTTATATTTGCATATGACCGTCACTTCTATTATTATATTTATAAATTTGTATATAAATACTGAATTAAAAATGATTATTAAGATGCATCTTGACCTGTGCAAGGCAGAAAAAAGACTGCTGGGGCTGAGCAGCACCGGGCCCATCGGCAGCATGGTTCCCCTCTCATTGACCCAGTGCAGGTAGCCTCGGGTCATATCAGCCATGCCAATAGCTCTGGCTGAGCAGTACAAAAATTTATATCCATTCCTATCACAGAGAGAGAGAGATCGTTGTGACATGCTATAACAAGTTATAACAATGCTATAACTTTTAATGACATGTCTATTAACACAATGTATTATGCATGTTTTTGACACAATGTATTATGCCTTTTTTCTTTGAATTTTCTTTTTATCAAATTTTTTTCCAGAAATTATACCTTCACTGTACAATAATATGGCCTTTTTATGACATTTTTTTTTTTTAACTTTTTTCAACTTACAATACTATGACTTTTTAATCACTTTTTGCTATGACTCTCTGCTTTTTTTTTTTTTTTTTAACAAATTTTACTCTAATTGCATTCAACATACAATCATGTCTTTTAATGACTTTTTGCAAAATGTAATTTTTCACCTTTTTTCAACATACTATACTTTTTTCAACAAATTATACACTAACTGCATTTAACATACAATACAATTGCCTTTTTTATGACATTTTAAATTTCTTTTGACATACTACTCTATAACTTTTTTCAACAATTTGTTATCATTATTAAATTCAACATACTATAATACGGCTTTATAATAACATTTTTCAACATTTTACACTTTGACATTTTTAAACCTTTTTTCGCCAAATATTATATTATGGCTTTGTTCATTTTGTTTTCAACAAATTATTCTCTGACTTAATTGAAAATACAATATGTTCTTTTTACGACATTTCACAAAAATGTTATTTCTCAACCTTTTCAACATGCATGCTTTGTTTTTTCTTTTCTTTTCAACAAATTACAGTAATTTCATTCATCTGAGTATAATGTGACTTTTTGATGACTTTTTTTGCTGTTGAGTTCTTATGACTTTTTTTTGACTTTTTTCAACATGCTACAATATGGCTTTTATCAGCATATTATACTATGATTTCATTCAAGATATAACATTTTTTGACATACTATACCATCACTTTTTTCATGAAATTTGTGACATATTATAACAAGGTGTTTTAAACAAATTATTGATATGCTATACACTATTATTATTTATGGCATACTATACTAGGATATTTTAAACACTTTATAATATGTTTTTTTATGATTTTTCATGAACTATACAATGACTTTTTAAGCTATTATATGACTTTATAGATAAGAGATTATACTATGACCATTTTGACATATCTTTCATCATTCTATATCGTGACTTTTATCATGACTATATTAATTACATTTTTACAGCATATCACGTTTTAATGGCAATCAAAAGAGACATATGTGAAATTTGAACTTAATGTTAACCTTGATGTTGATGTGCCACACTCATTGACAAAAAATAGTTCAAATGGAACTTCATATCAAAAATGTTGCCAAGCCCTGAATTAAATGAATAAGTATGATATTTGTATTATAAAAGCTGAGTGGGTTAGATATCCTTGGCTTTTCATCTGCACGCTGTAGACTGTGCACAGATTGTAAGGTAGCACTCACTGGCTGACTTTGTGGTAGAGCCGTGCGATACCCTGGTGGGTCCAGTCTTTACCCAGGGTGGGGAGGATGTGTCCCAGCGTGTCGGACCTACAGCATGAGAGGCAACATCACACAAACAATACAGAGACACTTACAGAGACAAACCATAGACACCAAATCTGTGTAAAGCCTGACATCTATTGGTCAAAAGTTGAAACTTCTGTTTGGGCTGGTGTGTGAATTTCCCGTTGTGGGAGTGAGACTGTCTTCACCTACCTGGTGATGGTTCCATCAATATCAGAGATGACTATCTTGTCATCCCAGCTCCAAAGATAGATTGTACCATGGCAACGACAGGTGCCTTGATACTGAGTGGTCACACTGAATACCACGTCATTAGGACCCTCCTTCAGCTGCAGACTTGACTGTAAACACACACGCACACATTGAAAGCTGGAAGGTTAAAAGGTGTTCTACTCAGTTTTAGGCCTGTCATGTACTCCACATAATGAACATGCAATAACACAAAAATGTATGGATTACTGTCTGTGTAGATTCTCAGTCATCCAGGTCAAGTTAAACAAAAAGAGCAGAAACTTTGTCCACGTTCTTGCTTTATTATGGTGTACAATATGTAATCATTCACTGCAAAGATTCAAATCTGCTCACTTACTAACTTGTGTACAGGTTTTCTTCCCATTAAAGACAATAAAACCAACAACGGTAGTATTACATACCAGTTGCTCTGAGGTGAGCCGAAGAGTCTTCTTATAACAGACACTACCAGAACTCGTGAGGAGCTCTGAATGGCAGGATCCTGACACCTGATTGGACAATCTGTGGTCCTCATCACTAGAGGATGATTCATCCTTCATCCTGAAGAGTCAAAGACACTGATTTGTTAAATCTGAAAACTGGTGAAAATGGTAGTGTTGAGAGAAATGTGTGGTGATTTAAAGAGTAAAAAAGGAAGAAGCTGTCACCTGTTCGCTGAGGTCATAGTGAGTGAGCTCTCTCCACTGTCTCCTCCTGCGTCTGTCACTGGTTCCTGGAGTGCACAAAGGTAAAAAGTCACACCTGAAATATGTATCTCTACATACAAATATACATGCTTGTATATACAGCATAATGTATCTCTGTACTTACTGATTTGGAGTCGCTGTTCCGGCTCCTCCATGAGAACCACCAACGACCTCCTTTCTTTGGCATCTTCTCCTTCATGATGTTCTCCACTGAGGCCTGGAGACAACCATGCACATAAAACTCAAACCTGACTGAAAATGTAAATCAAAACTGACGAGGTGAAGCAGAAAACACAGGTAAACCCATAAACAAATGACCACAAAAATACAAAAGGAAAATAACAAACAGCACATTTAATACCACAATGAACTCCAACTAAATTACCAAAACAAAGTCATTTACAGGATGGAATTCAATGGCACACAAAGAGCAAAAAAAAAAACCCTGAAAGGAAAAGACCCAAGGAGGAAGAGGGCGATGTGGTTGACAGTGGTGGGAAATGATGGCAAAAAGAAAAAAGAAACAGACAAAGACATGCCTTGACCAACACCCACACAAATCAAGAAAAGATCATACAGTTCGGGAAGGACTGGAGCCAAACAGACCAGGGAGGCAGTATGAGAAGAGACCAAAAGCAGAAAACACGTAACTCAAACACCAACACTTAGCACACACAAACATCGGATGGATGGTGGAAAAAATAAAATATGCAAATAAAAGGGAAAAACAAGGAGGGGAACAAAGACATGACATTATTAAGGTGTTAGGAAAACAGGTTTAAAGCTGTAGTTCACTGTGGTATATGAGCAGCAGCTTTGGTGTGAGCTTCTCCATGTTGATTCATAAACAACCAGAGTACCGTAACAGTGATGTCAGCTGTGTCCAACACATGACTGAATGGTTCAATACTTATGGCTATACTATGAAACACATGCAAACACACATTATCTGGTAGCGTTACCTTAACTTTTTCATGAAATAATGTGAGGATGCTGGTGTATGACAGCACTTAAGTGATACATCAGGGAGAATTAATAATAATTCATAATAATAAAGACTGGGAGTGCACAGGGCAACATGATGCAACATCAAACAAACACAAAATATCTATATTATAATCACTGGATGAACGCAACGGAATACACTAACCCCAGTACTTCACTTACTTTACTTTCACTGTATACACAATAATGCATATTTTGGTGAATATTAAGAAAAAAATTTGGAACACTTCTTCCGCCACTGACATCACAAACTCATAAATACAGTCAGTATATTCGGGTGTACATTTGAGTATCACTGTGGTGGTCTTACCTGCGGCAGTGGTTTCTGATAAACCTGCATAGCTAACATGACAGGAGCTGCAGTGTTCCAGTTGTAGTACCTATAAAAGATAACAGAGGGCGCTATAAGCACTTCCTCTTTTTTCTGAGATGAAAAAAATATATACTGTAGCAGTACATACTTGTTTCCTATCTTGACCACCAGGTTAGGGTCATCGATAATAGAAGGGCTTTCAGAGAACTGCTGGTAGGAAATTGCCCTCTCCTGGAACTGCTCTGTGGCATGAAACACACACACACACACACACACACACACACACACAGTAAGTATAAGACCACACAGACTGATAGGCATGTTTTAAAACAAAGAAAAGGAAAGAAGTTCAAATTGAACAGTACTGTCCTTCTGTCATTGCCTCCTTCCTGATCTTACCTCTGGTGATCTCCCTGTTGTCAGTGAGTCCTCCACACAGAGAGATAGCAACATGAGGCAGGTCCCCAACTTGGTCAGACAGACTGTCTACCCCACTGTCCATCCCACTGCTGGCCACCGACTGGGGGGACTGATTAGCACTCCGCGTTCCCATCATCATCATCTCTGAGTCCCCTCTCATGGAGCTACTGCCTACATCACTGAGGAGCAAGAGAGACACACTCATGTCCACAAATACTGCTGTAAAGGCTATCCTAAAGTGCCTTAAAGTACCTAAAGAGATTTCAAAAGCAACAAGCATCAGCCAATTACGGCCACCGCAATTATTTAACTGCAATAACTAGTTACTTAAGTTTCTGTGCAGACTGCATCTTGACCTGTAAATGCTCCTATTGTCTCTAAATGGAGCACTTCAATGAGACTAGAACTAGATAATTTGATAAAGCTGATGTACTTGCATGATTCTTGCACATTTCTTCTTGTACCCACATGGTGACATGCACTTATTTTAAGGGTAAAAGTGTCAGCTAAATAAATGTAATGTAATGAAGCAATGGTAGAAATAAAAAAAATAAACTCTGCAGGAATTCTGACAAAATGGACAAAAATGAAATTCTTCTTAGCACTTTGGAATTGTGTTGAAGACCTCCATGGTGGCCATCGGAGGGTGAATTACACCACATGAAATGCCTCTATACAGTAATGTGCATGTGCTTGGGGTGGATGTTTTGTGTTCATATGAAGGCATGCACAAACATGTTCGCTACTGAACCTTTTAGGGAAGTAGAGGGCCGCTACGTTAGGATCCAGCTCTGTAATGTCATCCAGGTATATGCCATCAGCACCAAGGTGCTGGCTTCTTTTCTCTGGTCAGAGACAATATTATGCATCATGAGTAGCAATAGCATGAATTTAAAGCATACAGACACGTTGACTTCAAGAAAACCCTTTGTGTTGTTTGAGATAGAGCACTGATACCTTTCCTCTTGGACGGTGAATCAGTTCTCCTAATGGGACTTCCTCTGTTCCCACCTTCATCGAGATGAGCCAGGGGAATCCTGGAAGATGCTGAGCAGGACGTTAAAACCTCCATCTCTGTACATGATGGCCTGACACTTTCCACCTCACTCCCTACAGACATAAAAATGGTAAATCAGTAAAGAATCATTTGATGCATTAAAACAAGCTCATGGGTCACCAGGATGTACTGATACATATGGTTAAATAATGACTATGCAGTTCTACTGTACAGTTATTTGGAGTCAGGTTGTCCTGTTGATTTATGATTCACAGAAAAGTTCAACAAGTCGCATCCCGTTTGCAAAATTAAGAAAAGACCACTGGAGGTCACAAAAGGGCAAGTGATGCAAGCCTGACAGAGCGGCGTTGATGAAATGCATTAAGACTGTAAGTGTAATTTACATAACTATAGATTGTTAGGCTGTGTTTCTAGGCACTTGGAGACAATAGTTTGTTCATTAAAATACATTTTGCCTTCCATGTAACTACCAGGCTCACCTCTTGCCCTGTTCCCAGTCTTAGTGGTTAGTCCAACACCAGCTCCATTGTCCTTATCCCCACCATGAGCAGCAGCCTCCCCTGGCTGGGGTCCATAGAGGGTAAGGGAGCGGGGTCCAGAGTCACTGATGGCTCTGAAGTGAGTGCTGGAAGACACTGGGATGGATACTGCTGTGGGAGGGCCCTGCTTCAGGTGGGATGTCAGGAAGGATGGCTATGAAAGAGAGAGTGATCCAACATTTTTTACACTGTGCTTAAGTATTTTCTACCCTTATGTACCCTGGTTGTGTGGCTGCAACCAGCAGCCTGTTAGCTTAATTTAGAATGAAAAAAGGTCCAACAGTAACATAATCCACCAAACAGCAACTCTTAAATTCACTAAAACATTATATCTTATGTGTTTAATCTGTGCAAAAACAATGGCGGAAAAAAGAGTAACTTCCTCCACATGGGCCTCAATTAACCTGGCCTCTTCTAATTACATTAATAATGATAAATAATGACCTGCTTCCAGTCTTCATGATATGCTAAGCTAACAGACTGCTGGTGGCGGCCTCATATTGTTACATACAGAATGTAACATAATATTTATAACATAATTCAACAAGCATATTTCTGAATCTCAACACTACCACACCACTGTAATGTACATCTAATATGCATCTGTGATATGATACAATAAGTATGTATTAAATGTGTATATATATACTGTATATATATATATATATATATATATATATATATATATATATATATAATATATAACATTTTTATATGTCTGTGTTATCTATTATATATTATAAATACATATTATTTTTCTATGCAATAATGGGTAACAAATGTGCAATAATTTCTTTTCATTTCTGCAAATGTGCAAGAACATTTCTGTAACAGGCTTTTGCTTAATATATATGTTTCTGCAGTGTGTGTGTGTGTGTGTGTGTGTGTGTGTGTGTGTGTGTGTGGATACCTGGGCAGCCTGTGGCAGTTCTCCCCAGGTCCACAACATCTCAGGGTTGTCTTTGTTCTGATTGGTCAGCTCTGAGTCACTCTTCGGTGTTGATGATCTTGAATCATCAGGGCTGCTGGTAAAGCGAAGAACAATTCATTTAAATCAGTTTCTACTCCATATTTTAAAAGATATATTATTCCACATATACAATACATTTCAAAATATTGGAATAAAATAAATCCAATCAAATGTATAATATATAGTTTAATAATTTCCAAATATCTGTTTGCTGTCATCTGTGAGCTTTTCCATCTTGAGTGCATTAGAGAGGGTAAAACTGAAGGTGATACCTAAGAGAGGAGAAGTGTGAAGTCTGCTGAGGACAAGAGATGGACAGACCACAGGGTGGAGGGATGGAGAGAGTCTCCTTAATCACATGGCTACAGGAAGAAAAAAAAAAGATACAGAAAAACATACAGAAAAAACAGAAGACAAGCAGAGGAAATGAGAGCGTGACAGACAGTGAATCATGATTATAATCAATTGTACAAAATGAGGAGAATAAAAAGGAATAGAGTTTAAGAGGAGCTTACTACACAGTTAAACAAGACAAGAACAGTGTAAGTGTTTTAGGTGAAAGTAATAAAGTAATACCTCTGTGAATGGATCCAGTCGGTGCTGGGGTGTGTGTGCATGTTGGCTGCAGACCCCTGATCACCATACACAGGTCTGAACACAAACACATATCAGTCATATGCACATACACATAACTTCGCAGCCTGTGCACACACTTCATAATAACACACATCGTCTCTGCAAGTCCAAATAAAGTAAAACAAGGAATTTTTTATGATCATAAAAATGTCCTGAAATGCTTTCAAACACTAATAATAGTCTGTGTATCCCTGTCTTACTCTGGTATACTACTCTTTTGGCCTGTTGCACTGTATTAAGCATGGAATGTGATAGAGAAATATTCAAATAATGTGGTTAACTTCCAAAAAAGAAAGAGCCGCCCTTATTCCAAAGAAACAGAGGACACTGTGGGAACAGATCCCTGGAGCTCATCCCACAAACAAAGCAAACATGCAAAAACATGCACTCACCTTTTGGAGTCATTCTTAATTGCTCCTAAGAGTTTTTTTTTTATTACTATCTGATATTTATTGTTTATGGGCCATTTGTAATTTTACAGAATTTATTACAAAACAAATATCATTCATTTTGCAGATGCCAATATTTTATTCTAAACAGAAGAACTGGCCTGGATGATGCCACCAGATGATTAGTGAGGATATCACTAAAGTCAATAAAACTTGTCCTAAGGGGGAATCGATTGTTTGTATAAAATGCCATGTCATCTAGCCAGTAGCTGTTGAGATATTTCAGTGTGGACCAAAGTGGTTGACGTTCCCAGCCACAGAGCAACACGACTATAAATGGACAAATTCCAATATGAGCATTAACAGAATGTCCCTTTTTTTGTATTCATGTGATGCAAATGGCAGTCCTTTTTCAGATAGCTGAAACAACCACTTACACACTCATTCATTCCTGAAAAACATAACGACAAACACACAGTGTCTCTGCTAAACAAAGTTATCAGTATTAATGGCAGCGGCTCATCTTCTGCACAAACAGCATCGTGACAGCTGACGAAGGTTGTTTACAACAGCAATGGAAACCACCTTTCTCTCAGCCCACAACAATTTTATACATAAATCTATAAGATGTTGACAAGAAAAATTAGGTAAACAGGTAATTTTTCTTTTTCAGTCAATCATGAAAGTATAAAATTATTCAAACTGAAACACACGATCCAACACAAACACTCACCTGCTGTCACCCTCTCTCTCCTCATCTGAGCTCAAGTCAATAGTAAACATGTCCTGGTCGTCTGAGAACTCTTCCTCGCTCTCCTCTCTCCTTCCTCCTCCTCCTCCTCCTGCCTCTGGCCGTGCCTTCCTCCTCCTTTTCCTCCTCTTCTTCAACATCCCACCATCGCTCTGCGGTCCCAGGTTCTGGACAGGAAGTGAGCTGCAGGGGATGGCGTCTGTGTGATGTCAGAGAGCAGCACGGTAACTGTTAAAAAGCACACACACACACACACATCCTCACAAATTCCCACTTTTCTTTTCTCAACAGGGGTTACCATGGTGACGAGAAGAGCCATGGCCCAGCTGGGACTCCATTAACTCTGCACCCGTTGACATGATGGGTGATGTTGCTAGATGGGATGGAACTACCTCCTGTCAACACACAAACATGACATGATCGCATGAGGTCATCAATATGCTGAAACAGCACAGCTGAGCTTCCTGCTCAAACTGAAATAAATGTCTTTGAGGCTGAAGATGAAGACTGTAGCTGCTATAGCTATGCTAACAAAATGCTAGCACAGGCTAAATGTTTACCATCTTGGTTAAGCATGTCACAAAACACATTTAAAGAAAAATTAACAGTCTAAATTAAAATCGTCAGTGCAATCCATGTAATTATTGAGTTATTTCAGTGGAGCCAAAAGTGGAGGACCGACCGACAAACATCATCCTTGGAGCCACCAAGCTAGCGTTGCAAAAAAATATGAAATGCATGTGTGTTATAGTACAAGCACACGGTATTGTGGGGTAGAAACTAGAAAATAACAGAGTGTTGCTGATTTACAAGGCAGATTTGCCCCCATGCTATTCTACATAAGCTGGTGGGACTTTGGGTTTGAGCTCAGATTAGTAAAATCACACAGATTCACCACAAGGACTATATGCCAGACAGATAAAGAGAGATGGAGAGGGAAAGGAGAGATGATCTGCAGACTAGCACATGCCTTGCAGTGAACGTGTCATGACACAGTTCAATGTAGCCCAATTCATTGTGATGCGAGAGAAAAAGGGACAGTGCTCAGGATGTGTCACAGCTGCCCGGAGCTCCAGACTTGAAAACATCCACTTCCATAGCATGTTTCTTTCTGAACAGTATTATAAATAATGAGTGGACGTATGAACCCTCTCCACCCACAGAGTTGATACGCACTGCTAAAACTAGATGGCATGAATTAATAACAGATTGTTAAAGAGAGAGTGGTGTAGTGGTTAGCACTGTCGCCTCACAGGAAGAAGGTACCGGGTTCGAATCCCGGGCCGGGGCCTTTCTGTGTGGAGTTTGCATGTTCTCTGACTGCGTGGGTTCCCTCTGGGTACTCTGGCTTCCTCCCACCATCCATTAGGTTAATTGGCTAATTTAATTGACCGTAGGTGTGAATGTGTGAGTGGTTGCCTTCCAACCTAAGACAGCTGGGATAGGCTCCAGCCCCCCGCAATCCTATGAGAGCGGTACATATTGGATGGATGTTAGAGAGAGGCATTTCAGTGTAAATGACATCATGCAGGTTTTGTTGCTACAGGTATTCAAAGATTAGCTTGAAGATGAATTAAAGGTTTCAGGATCTTGCCAATACCCAAGCCCCAACAAATCCTCAAATTGAACTTAACCCCCTGAGGAACACAGAGAGGGTAGATGTGCGGGTAGAAGAGACAGAATATCTGACTTGATGCCAAATAGTTCCTTAAAAATGCTGCTGATGTTTTTCCATTGAAAACAGAGAGACAATTAACGCAGGACGTTACTGACAGATGGAACAAAAACACTGAGGGGAGATAAATCATTTAAAACTAAAGCACCATACTAAGACAGTCCTCAAGCTGTCATATCTGACATCATTTCATCTCCTGCATGTTTATCAGTGCGTTTATTAGTACCGTGCAGTACAGTATATGCTTTATGTGCTGCTGTCGGCCCTAACTGCACCTCTGCATGTCTTGTTTGTGCTGCTCCTCTTTCACTATCTGATTGTCTGTCCGACATTCTGTCTGGACGGCACACAGATCAGTGACAGCCAGTCTCTGAGCGCAGGCTCTGTGCAGCCGACCGTAGGGAAGGTGAATTTACCAGAGCTATAAATAACCCTGTGGTAGTGGTTTTCCACTCGGCGGAGAAAAAGTTATGTCAAGGAGAGATTTTGACACAAGGCCTTAACAGTGGTAAAGACATGGCAAAATAATTCTCTAATGTAAGGCATTTAAATGAACATACTTTAATTTCTCATGGCAACTGTCAACGATTTACTGATTGTCAGAAACTCTGACTGAGGCAGTAAGCAATGAAAGCAGAATTCGACCAATTTAATCCCTCAGATTAGGAATTAGATTTTTAGATTACAACACATTGCTCTTAATTCCTCACTGGGAAACAAAGCCAACTGTTATCATGCTCACCACTCATCCTTGTCTCCTTCAGATGCTTGTGCTCCTGACTGTGCAACTTCCCATGACTCCTCCAACACAACAGGAAACGTTCTCAGGACAATTTCTGCTTTATTTGCATTCATTTATCTGCACATAACTTCTATTAAGAGTGCATGGAAAGCTATTTAGTTGTGACTTTTGCAAAGTATACTTTCCTAATCCTACCTGTTCATACACACCCAACATACTATTGTTAAGACATTATCACATCATGTCATGAGACTCCAGAATGATGTGATGAATGAGTGTTTTCTGATAGCATACCTCATGGATGAGGGTTTATTCGATGTGCTTTATGGAGCATACTTTTTCAGATTGTTCATCCCTATTGACTGAGCCCTGAACTCTGGCACTCATAGCAACAAAACAGGTCACATGAATAAAACAGGAGAGGAGGAGAGGTTGTTTGCATTAGAAAAAACATGGTGGCTATTGAATTACTATTGGCAAAGCATAAGAAAACAGCATACACAAGATGTAGCTCAGCTGTTATGTGATAGAGAAAAAAGAGACAAAGCAGTTACAATCATGTGTTGAAATGTTACACACCGTCCACTGCTTCTGTGTTTATGCTCTCTGTCAACCCTGATGGTTCATTTCTAGGAAACTGAAGTCATGCTGGTCAACAGGATGCCACAAAGGGACAGAAACGTTGTTCCCTCCTGTGTGTCATCTGATATACTTAAGTATGTATCTACTTTTGTACAAACACGATATCAAATCATCAGACTGTTTTCAAAAAAATCTCAAAAGAAAATCAGACAGATCCAGTCCTTTGACAAAATTTTTCATATTTTTCATATTCTGTATATATATTTCTTTCTCTTTTTCTTCTCCATCCATACACTTCCTTTCTGGTCCTCACACTTTGTTTGTCTCACTAAATGTCATTTATGACATTTCTGGTTTTGTGGCTTCTTTTGTTTCATCAAGCCCAGTCCACTCAAACAATAGCTAAACCTGATAATTAAATGACAATAACATGTATTTGCAGATTCATCAGCAGGTGGTGAAATCAATTTAAACTACAATGCAAGAGGGCACGAATTGAATATATTCTCTGTGAGGTTCAGTCCAATCCCAGCACACTGTAGTTTATTCCAGTTCAGCCTGTATGAGCTTCATGTCAGCAATACACATCCTGTCCTATATTTTTACAAAGTTTACTGACTCAATCATTTCTCACCAGTGTGTTTGCAGTCTCCTCAACGAAGAAGGCCTCTCCATTCTCTCCCAGCTTCATGTGCAAACTCACTGGCTCTCCATTAATTTCTATGTCCACCTGTAGGACAGAAAAACATGGTTTGAACCTAAATGCTAAATAATTATCCATCTCACTTTTAACTTAAAGGTGTGTTGGGGCGATGTACTGTCATTTAGTTTTATGCACTGTAATGCAGTATTGTCATGGACTACTTTGATTTCAGTTAAGTACAGCATGGTTTCTGACCTTATGCATTACACATCAAATAACATCAGAATTTGGCAGCGAATTTGACGAAAAGCAACAATTTTGAATCACATATTTTTTCATTAAAGTAAAAAGGACTAAATACTTCTTCCACCACTGATTAAAACTTGCATCCTCACCTCTATGTTTCTTTTATGAGCAATAGTCTCTGAGCTGCAGATGAAAAAGAAAAGAAAGAAAGAGGTAGCATCTTCCAGTCTCACCAGTTTTTCTCGGGACCGCAGCACACCCATCTTGCCAAAACGGACGTGGAAGGGGGAGCACTGCAGGGAGCCATCGGGCTGCTGGACCACGATGACATCTATACATCCAGACAGCGTTGCAGGGTTGAGTCCTCTATATAGCTCCTTGACCTGCACAAACACCTGGCCCGCCAGCTGACCCACATAGTTCATGGTCTGTAACTGGAAACAGACAGGGAAGGGGAAATAAAGGAGAAAGCTTTTGTTGATTACTTTCTCACGATCCACGATCATGTCTCTCCTTTTTTGTCCATTAAATGACATTTTATTTACATTCCAGCTTTTAATGTATACACAGCACCACACACTGGCACGACAAATGTCCTTTAATGGACATATTGGCGGTGAAGGATCAAACTCCTGACAGATGCAATTTCTGTGCAACCAAAAGGCCTTCCTGCTACATGAAAACACATTATTGATTCACACACACACACACACACACACACACACTCAGACCGGCTTTGCAATCTCTGCTGAAACCATGGACTAACAGCACTGTAGCGTTGCTGAGTATGGTGTTGGTATGTGGGTGCATGGATGTGTCAGCGTTCTACAAAAAAAAGATGTTTTTGTGATATAAATACACTCCATCATGTGGTGCTGTGTCTCTCTGATCCTCACGCTCTAATCTCTGCCCAGACTGCCAAACATGGCTCTGGAGAGAGACACCGACAGGAAAATGCATTCACTGTGAGAATATATGCCAGCTAATGGGCCTATGGGAGCAACTGCAGGCATGACATCAGTGGGAGTATGTGGTAACATTTTTAATAACTGCTGTTGTGCAATGCAACAGAATCAATGATGTGCCTGATCACATCAAAGGTGTATCATTATTTATTCAGTAAACTATGCACCATTAGTGTTTCTTTGGCTTCAAACCAGGGCGAAAGCATTGGTGATGAGACACATCAGAAACTTAATGACTTCAATCGAAACCAAGTCACAAGAAAAGAAAGCGAAACACAAAGGAGAGAAGAAGAGAGGTGAGAAAGAAAGAAAGAAACAAAGAAAGAAAGAAAGGGAAAGAAAGGGAAAGAGGACAAGAAGAAGGCAGGTGTAGCTCACTGGGGTTGGTGGTTCAATTCCCTAGTTCTTCTTACTGTGTACAAGTCATTGTGTTCTTGGGAAAAACTTGTTCCCTTGCTTCTAAAAATGCAAAGAATGGGTTAAATGCAGAGGTCACATTTGAAGCACGTGGCTGTATGTACATGAAAAAAGGACAAACGTTGACGTTGAAGTTTGTGAAAAGGCAAGAGGATGAGAAAAACTGAAATTCTGAAGGAAAAGAAAAGAACAAACCGCACCTTTAAATCTCCTAATCTCCACGTGTCACATGTGCTGACTCAGATACTGACATCCTCTGTCTCTCTGTTTCCACACACACATTATTATTACAATATGCTTAGGGCACAGGTGGCTCAATATTTTTGGCGGACCATAAGACAACATGTGTGACAATGATGATGTGTTAACTCCCATCAATTACTGTGATTCTCAGGATGGGACTCAGCATTATTCTGTTCAGAATGGGACTAAAGCTCAACAAATGGACTCGTTCTGACCGGACCACCAGCTTTACACACAACAACACAGCATCCAGAAAGAGCCTCATAGTCCCTCTGTTTAAAGCAGAGTGTTTACTGTACACAAAGATGTCCTGAAATATAATGAACACAGGAACTAACTAGGAACTAGGTCTTTTTTTCGGGCCAGTTGATCCAAATTACAGGAAACTGTTCCAAATTTAGTGACATCTACCCATGCAGATATTGATCATCTTAATCTGTTCATAGTGAGGTCTGTGGACCAGCCAAGACTCTGTTTCTGGAAAATAAACTGTTTTTAAATGCTATGAACTCAAATCAAAACCAGGCATGGCTGTAGCCTACTTCACAACAGCGTTCGTATCATTGGTGATTTGTGACTTATTGCTCAAGAACTGGGGGAGGGACTGTTTGATTACATCATTATTTGACTACTTAGTCTTTATTTTCTTTCTCTCTCTCTCTCTCTCTCTCTCTCACACACACACACACACACACATATGCACTTAGTCATGGAAGTGCCACAGACCTGATATCACTGTCAACATCAACCACGTGCAAACAGATGGGACCACGCACACACACACACACACACATACACAAAGCCTTACCCACTCTTCTAGCCAATCACAATGCTTCTCCATTATGTAATAGCCAATCATGAGACAAACTATGGGGTAATTCAATGTAAAGCAATGTCTGTGCTGGACTAACAGCAGATCAGTGAGGGGACTTTGTTTAGACATCAGTGAAACCACCACATATAAACAGACAGAGAGGTTGAGGGATTTACATATAATGTAAAGAATTATCCAATTACATCAATTTAATATGACTGGAGCAGCAGGGTGATAAATGGATGCAAGGACAATCATGCGCCTCAGTATTTAAATATATATTTTCACATGTTATATATTTCTAAACGTGCCTGACCTACCATCCTCTATAAACAGGCAACATCAATAGAAGGAAATGCTTTTTATTCACATGAAATATCACGTTGAAGTTGAGTAAGAAAGCGAGATAAACATGTAGTGTGATTGTAGTATCACGAGTGGCCTGTGAGGCGACATGTAAACATCTGCACGGGGTGAGGCTCTGCAGCACCGAGCTCCATTCAAACAGGAGAGCAGGGAGATCCAGAGAGGACAGAAATACTGAACAAAAAGGCTGATTGTGCTGTTTAATATAACCCACAGCAGCAGGTTAGTGCACAGCCCAGCAGTCCATATACTCACATTATATATTGAGGTCGCTGCCCGCTCACAAATCTTGCTGCACCATGCAGGTTTTCCTCCTGTTTTCGTCCTGTGCAGTGTAATCAGTCCGTTATGTGTAAGTATCCACATCAAACATCATCTGTGACCATATTAAAGGATTTCCTGACTGCTGATCTTCACTCTCCTGCGCGAGGGTGCTTCTCTTTATAAACCACAGTCAAAATATTCCTCCCACTGAGAGGACAGAGCGATCTGATTGGCTGAGCTGTTGTTACGTCACAAAAATCTACAATAATATCAAATGTATATATATTTTTATTATCATTATAATGATCAAATGTGTTTTTATAATTAATTAAAAAAAACTGTGTCAAGCTATTGTGTAAAATTAAAGGATGTATAGGTTGTACTGATCGGATAAAAAAAACTACTGATGCCTTTTGATCATCTTTTGAAGAACTACACTACTTCTTGGGTTGCAATGTTGTGTTCATCCTCCGAAAAAAAAAATCACTGCCAATCTAAACACCACTGTGAATTAAAAACGTATTTATTAGTTAATTACCTCTTTGTACAGCCTGTATTTTTCACGTACTTTTTCTACCTTATTTGTCTTTAAGCTGCTCTTTTATTTATCTATTTCTTAACTTTTTATCTATTTTTACACTTTATTGCTCGGTATTCAGTGCGGATAGCAAAGGAAGTATTTCATTGTACAGGGAAACATGTTTCCTGACTGTTCATATGATAATAAACACCTTGAATCTTGAATAATTTGCTTTATTGCTGTTATTCCTGGTCATTGTTTGCTTTTGTTGTTCTGCCTTGCCTTGTCTGCTGTGTTTCACCCAGCATTACACTTGATTTATTATTTAAGCTTTTACTAATCAGGAAGACCCATCTAATGGACTGTTTGACCTCTGACCTCCAAGAAGAGAGCTCCTGGATTTGGACCAAAAGTCAGCAAAGTATTGACATTTACACCTGCATACTTGGACCATTAATAACCCCTTATTGACGATGAATTTTATTATTCATAATGACAACTTTTGTCATTTAATTACTTACTAATTACTCAACAGCCATAGTCACAACCCAGTTCTTATTAACTTATCGATTCAGCATTTGCATATTACAGTTAGTAAAGTTAGTGTCAATTGATAAGGGTTGTCTTATTAGAAAGGGACACCTGTTTTTTTTCTCTGATGCCGTAGTGGTTTTGAGCACTTAAGATGTTGTGAAAGCAACTCCTCTCATGTTTTATTTGAATGATTTAAGGTGATTTTTAAAAAAAAATCATTATATCATTCCAATGTTTCTGCTTGATTTATTTTCTAGTGCCAACAGGGCCACATTAAATCTGCACAGTGGTGTCTATAATCTGTAAAACACTAAGTACTTAGTGGTCTGAAAATAAGTTAAATGCATCAGTGTAATTAAAGCATTACATTCCTCTTAATGTTAATGCTTTGAAATTACACTTTTATCATTTCCATACTTTAATTATGTAAAAGTAGAACAGTAGACAACATGTGAAAACCCAGTTACCAAAACTATTTTAAGTACCAACATATTAATAGTATCAGTCTAATCAGTCTAACATAACAATCTAAGGTTCCATGTTTGACTACAATTTCTAATAAGCTAATATTTCTTAAGTATAATAAGAGGAGCTAAGGAAAACAGTATCTTGTTCTACAGAAATACAAGTCTAGCATGCGGAGCGAATGAGACGAGAATAGCAGTGACATTCAGAAGACTTGAAGGCATCTGTAGTTGTGCAACGTACCGACTGTGTCTCAGTTTTCAACACAGAAATCTCCCCACCTGCCCTGACACATTGAGGCCAGAGCAAGACAATGTTCAGTTATATCTAGTGTGATTCAGTTCCCAAATAGCAGACATCACTTTAACAAATTAAGAATGTGAAGTCCGTTTTTAACTACTTGCCTGCTTTCCTGCTGACGCTGTGAGATGAAAAAATTGACTCTCCTGATATCAATCTCCTCATCTAACTACTCCTAACAGAGGAAAATATCAATATTTTTTGACAAATCTATTGATACCAAGTAATATGAATCATAATGTGTTCAGTGTATAGCTGCCAGTATGATGACTGAATAAATATTTATGTGTTAGAAACAGAGAGAAGCCTAGAAGAATATTTAGTCTTTGCTAGAGTGCTACTGGCATATGTTCATGTACATAATATGCCCTTTACAGAAAGAGAGGAAGGCTGCAGACTGGCATAGATACAATGGAAAAGAAGAAGAGATGATGGAAATGTATTGTGTAAAGGAAAGAGACAGAAGTTGAGTGCAGCAGAATATGATGATCAATCAGATAAACCAGAGAAAAATAACTAAAAGCATCATCAAAGCCTAAATCTGCTCAAACAAACATGCAAATGCTCCCTGATGCAAGAACAAAATATATCCCTGAGCATAGTCTGCACAGTAAAGCCTGTCATCAGTGTATTTATAGGTTTAATACATGGCTGAAAACCAAAATTCCTTTTGCTGCTGGACAAACAAACACCACCTCATTCAGTTTGACTGGACATTTTGGCAGAAAATTACATCAAACTGGTGCTCTTCTTAACTGTTAATATATGTTCCTGACTTCTGTAATCAGATTATAGGAAGATTATGTTAAGCGCTGGTCCAGTCTGGGCACAAAGTTCCCACTTTAGAGAAACAAACACAGAAGTCTGTCTTCCCTGGCTGCTCGGCCTCATGGCAGTATTGTTGCTGTTGTTCAATGATTCTGGGAACCAGCCCCACCAGTTACACTCACAGCATAATAACGTAAAACAACACACACACACACACACACACACACACACACACACAGAGAGAGAGAGAGCGAGAGAGAGAGTTCACAGTAACCCTCCCAAAATGTGAGCACTAAAAGAGAAGTAGGTGGAACGTTTTTCGAGGAATGTTGGATAATGTGTGTGTGTGTGTGTGTGTGTGTGCATGAAACTTCAGTTATAACTTGCAATAGAGTTCATGACTCTCTGTATGAATTTCTACTGTCAATCAATACTATCTGTGCTGTGCAACTGTTGAACATGTGACTACTGACAGAGTCGCCGATGGACACACACACACACATACACACACACACATACACACACACACACACACACACACATTCAGCACCAGGCAGCCAGAGAGAGAACAAGGAAACACGTGTTGGGTTTTCTAAGAACTGAGTCATTCATCAGGGAGAAACAAGTAGCAGACTGGAGGGGGAGAGGGAGGAGACAGACAGGGGGAAATGGAGATGTGAGAGTAGGAGGGAGAAAATTTGAAGCATGTTAATGTTTGACACAAAAAGAAAGTTATAGAGGTATGAAAGAGGAGAAGAACTGGTTTATGGACTCTGTTGTGTAGGTCCGATTCATGCACAAATTATGTTTTTCTGCAAAAGTAAAAGCAGCAGGTTCAAGTCCAGGTCAGACCAACTCTCGAGCATGGACTGGTAGCTGGTGAGGTGCCAGTTCCACCTCCTGAACACTGTTGAGGTGCCTTTGAGCAAGGCACTGAACCCTCAAATGCTCCCCTGTATATGGCAGCCCCCTTGCACTGGTGCCTCTCCACTAGTACATGTGCATGTTTGTTTGATAATGTGCAATAAAGACCAACAGAGGGAAAACTGAAATCTTCCCACTAAGGGAAGAATTCTTCTTCTTATCCTCTTTATATATTGAATCCATACAAAAAAAAAACAAAGCTACCCAAATGTCAATTATTCTGTTATTCCTTTCAGACTGTAATGAAAAGAAGTTGATGCAGTACGCTGCGAGGAACAATTTTGGGTCCCTCAAATGATGGCTGGTCAGTGAGATAGTTATTTCCTTTCTTGGTTTAAATTTTATTTATGTTTTCGTGCATCACACTGGTGTCAAGAATTCAACAAGAGTTGAGGCATATTTAAGTGTGAAGGAAACCGTGACCACAGGAATTTCATTCATTACAGCACGTGTGGCCATGTGCTTTGTTTGTTTATATAGATGTGTTCATACTCTGCTCCCTGCATGCATGAACTGTCTATGTGTACATACAGTGTGTGTGTTTGTGTGCGTTCTGGGTGATAGAGGAGGTGGGGACGATGTTAGCAAAGCTCACATCTTTATGGACAACCCCTTTGTTATATATACAGTGTGTGAAAATAATATAAGTCATATCCATTGTTGATATAGTAATAATACATTTCATTTATTGTGTTTAATTCCATTTGCCATTAAAGATCTAGTTATTTTCTTTGTTTAGTACATACAGTAAGTATGTATTATTTTTATGACTTATTATATTATTTCATCATCCTCATGTCAGACACGTGAGAGAGGAAGGAAGACAGTGTTTAGCTGAGAGAGGGACAGCCCAGTCACTCCCAGGAACTCTCTCTCTGAGGTCAAGAATGCAATCTTTTCATCACCAAGGAGACGGGGTGTTTTTTAAGGGGATGGGCTGCATGAGCCAATCAGAGAGTTGCCTGAGCCACACATCACAACTGAACTACTGAGCCCGCCCCCAAATGTGGAGTCCAAACTGGCATGCTGCAGGACTCTGGAAACATCTGATTAGTTTGGTTTCCAGGGCCAGACGAGGCTGCCTCAGGCTCTGGTACCACTGCCACCAGTCAGTTTATGACCTTCATAAATAATGCTGGAACACAATCCTGCCTCACGATTTGTTAATAAAAGACCAGTCTCATAAAAGGACCCTAAAAGGACATTTCTTCCCAACTCTTGCAGAGGGAAATCATGCTGTCCCTGTGGCCACGGACCGACAAACCACAGTAACATATCCTCTTATATAATGTGGAGTAGCTGTTAGATTCCAAAGGTTATTAGCATTGTACATAAGTCATTGTTTTGTCGATGCGGAGCATTTGGACAGACGTGTTATCTTGACTTTCACAATACAAACAACATGCATTAGTGAAGTTTCATGGGCGCTGGCCTTGCATTCACCCAGAGGCTGTATCCAAATGTGCACATGCATCATTTAAAATAGAGCATGAAGCATGTTTTGTGATACACAGGAGGCTAAAAAACAAGTTGTAGGCCTACAAGTAGTTTGAGGTTTAACAAAATCTGCATTTGTATTTGAGCATAAAATATAGAAAAATGGACATGTGGAATCTGAAGTAAATGTGACACCCTTCAAAAATCTTTGACATAAATGATCATATGTCACATACTGTATATACACATAACAAGAAAATGGACTAGTACATCTTGAGTGACCAATGACAAATACTAGAAACAAGTTACTCCAGTTAATGATGAACTTCAGGCAGATATAATTTGAAGGAGGTGGAGGAAATGTGGAGGTGAGGCCACAGAGCCACTCACAGGCTATCTGCATGGTGGGACTGTTATGCAATAGCTTGGCTGACTGTGGTGTAATGTGCCTTTATAAGTACCCATGTGGGCTTGAGGTCATGCAGAGAGATATGAGCTGTTGAGCTAGCACATGGTTCTACTGCACACAAACAAAAGTTCCAGCATACATAGCATACACTGAGAAGAGTCTGTAAAGCAGGACGACACAAATACACACAACTTCCCTCACAAATACAAACAAACAAGCACAGAATGATCCATTTGGTCACAGTGCTTTTAAGGACATGGCCTAGTTTTCTCAGAAAGCAACTAAAGACCCGCTGACCTGTCAGGTGGTCCTTCCTGTCACCGCTCACACATGATTTACTGTTACAGATTTTTCTCACTAAGAAGTTTGATTCAGTGAATGTTTTGGAAATAGTCTGCTCTCTGTATGAAGGATATTCCTGTTAAAATGCATCCTATAGCTGTTATTTAGTGCAGTATTTCCACCACTCTCTCATGTCTCGTGAGAAGTCCAGACATACAGTACGTCCCTGCTGTGGGTCATTTACAGTCTAAATTGTTGCTGTTTTTTTTTCGCTGTGGGACTGTTTGTGAGCATTATTTAATAGGAAAGTAATATTTTTCCAAAAATGAAAAAAAAAAATCTTTGAAATCATCACCCACCATTGATGAAGTCTTGGCAAATTTGAACATTTTTAAACAATCAAACCTTACTGATTTAAACACAGTTTTCTTACCCAGGACCAGCTACTGTTGGGGCTGTTCTCCTCACTGTGGCTGCTGAAGTCTCGCTCACCCACATGGATCATTATGGCTCCATGTCTTGATAGATGCAATGTGCTGCTGCTTGAAGATCCTACTTTTCTAACAGTGATCAAAGCTCTTCTGGATGCTTCTGGGTGAGTCCTTTGACTCTTAAATCTGAGCTGGTGATGCTTTTGCGAGGTGCAGTGAGCGTTTTGGACTAAATTTATCAACAAGTGTGTTCTGGGAATGGGGTACTAGGAGGAAACCTGAGAGGGATCAGAGCTGCTTCAGATGCTCGTCTGACATCACTGCCTCCATACTCGCGTTTGCTTTTTTTGTTGTGTAAAATACAAAAAAGTACGGTTAACCAGATTACCTTGCTGCACACACACTGAGCTTCAGAGGGAGTATTTGGGGACAGCCTGTCCTCTAAGGACGTGGACATCATTCGCAGTGTCAAATATCTCAAACAGTCAGAGGCCCTGCAGGACTGAGCTCCATCTGACAGGAACAATATCCTTTCTGTGCACTTCAGGCTCGGCTGCCCTTTCTTTGTGTAGATTAAAGCAGTTCTGGCAAACTATACTTCAGTCTCATTAGTTAGTTACGAGCTACTTTAGTGATACTGTTCATAAAACCATACGAATACTATTTGGAGCACACTTTGTTTCTGCCATAAGCAGTTAATCTTGTGACCTGTTAAGGTCACTTAAATTCAATGTTTGACAGAAGGGACATACAGACATACACATGAAGGAAACTTAAAACATATGTACATTTATACAATTAAAAGCATACAAATCTGTACATTCTGTAAAATGCTTCCAACACAATGCAGACAAATAGTCATCAGATTTTCCACATCCAAACACAAACCTGGTACACAGTGGGTAAGTACTTCCTTTTTTTAAAAAAAAAAAAAAAATCCAACAAAATATATTCATATGTAAAAACAGACATGGAAAACAAATCTCAAACAAAATTGCCCAACAGAAAGTGTTGCCATAAAAGTGGCTACTGTACCATTGCACACAAATGATTGTGTTGTGTCTACCCTTTTTTTAAAGCTTCTCATATTGTCAGAACAAAGTTAAACGCAGCTAAACCTGCAAACACATATGAAGAAATAAAAAAGCAGTACCTGCCATTACTGAGTCTAGTGAGCTTCTTCTTAAGGAAACAACGCATTGATTGCATTTCTATTTTGTCTACTTCCTAGAATCAAGATAGAGAATGAATGTTTTTACAAGATGCAACCATTTATCACCACATTGTTTCTTTGAATAACGGGTATATTTTATTATAGGGAAACAAATTGAATTAGTGAATTAAAAAAAACATTTTTTGATATTTCTAAGGTTAACGTGATTTATGGATTGTAAACCACACTAAATGTAAACAACACTATTCAACACCAGAAAAAGGCTTCCTGAAAAATATTTTACGAACTCACAGGATAACCATGACACAATAAAGGCCACATTAAAGATATATTCTGCAAAAATGATTTCCTCTAGTTTTTGTGAGTGTACACTATCATGCTATAAAAACACGTGTGCATGTCTTCTCTTTGGCAATGAAAGTAATTTCAGTTCTGACTGTGACTCTTTGTCACCTACTGTACACACATATGTGTTTATATGTGTTTTCCAGTCAGGAAGAAGAGCGGTCGGTCCTCTTTGGCGTTGGCAGTCTGGAATTCATCGCTGAGCCGGAACCTCCACTCCTCCTCCAGTTCCAGCCTGCCCACCGTCTGCCTCAAAGAGCTTCGGTCTGCGCTGATGACGCACAGAGTCGCACCTACAGGGAAATCATCACATTTCCTGACTTTATTTAGTAGACAGTAAGAGGAGAGGGTTTTGACACTGAAGCACATTATATGCTATACTTCTTAGCCATCTGGCCACAGGACAACTCCTATGTTTTTAGTGACTAAAACACTACATGTAGGGCGGCATGGTGGTGTAGTGGTTAGCACTGTCACCTCACAGCAAGAAGGTACCGGGTTCGATTCCCGGCCCGGGGCCTTTCTGTGTGGAGTTTGTATGTTCTCCCCGTGTCTGTGTGGGTTCTCTCTGGGTACTCCGGCTTCCTCCCACCATCCAAAAACATGCATGGGGATTAGGTTAATTGGTTAATTTAAATTGACCGTAGGTGTGAATGTGAGTGTGAGTGGTTGTCTGTCTCTATGTGTCCTGTGATGAACTGGAGACTTGTCCAGGGTGTACCCTGTCTTTCACCCTAAGACAGCTGGGACAGACTCCAGCCCCCCCACGACCCTATGTGAGGATAATAAGCGATAGAAAATGGATGGAATGGATGTACTCAAAAATACATCATTGTAAATGTGGCATCAGTGACATAAATACTAGTATAGTTTTTGTTTGTATTTGCTCTGCCTTTGTACCTTTGAGGAAGGTGAACTTCTTGAGAAACCCAGGAGTCACAAAGGAGTCGGTGAAACAGAGGAGAAGACCACTGAACAGCAGCCCTGTGGTGCTGATGTTGACAGAGTGAGGTCTGGAACTCACAAAACACACCGTCACCTGCAGGAAGCAACAAGAGAGCGACTCTTACATACTGTGTGTTGGAATTTATGAGTAAATGATCCTATATTTCTGCCCAGAGGTTAATCAGTTACCACAGAGAGGTGTGTGTGTGGGTGAGTGTGTGTGTGTGTGTACCTCAGGTCCCAGGTTGAGATAACAGTCCACAGACAGCACAGGGTGTGTGTAGTTCTTGGTGCTGAGTGGGAAAAGCTTCTGGCTGGTGTGTTGAAGGTATTTCTCCAGGAGGAGCTGAGCCGGTGCAGCCAGGAAAAGGTGCTTGCTGTCTGGGGCACAGATGTACTGAGAGGGCCCCACTGAGGTGGGAACATCTGTTGACTGGAGACATTTCACAACTTTTGTTGAATAACCTTTGTTGCCATTAAGTTTTATAATTAAAACAACCATTATATGCAGGGATTAAAACAGGCACATAGGCCTAGCATGGCAATTATACTTTTAAATGCTGGCAGAGCGTACAGGTCCAGGTGGAAAAAACTAATTGTCATTGTAACATACCTAAAGAGAAGTCAGAATAATATGCTAACCTTTGAGGTGAAATACAAAAACTATCTGTCTTCATCATCCTTATAGATACTGTTTCATTTTATTTGATAGAAACTCATGTTGCGTAACTTTGCTTTGGGTTAGGGTGTCACTCCAAGTCAAACTAAAACTGTTAACAATTATTTTACTATAGATGAAAACTGTATGCAAATGCACGTTCTTAAAGCCACAGTGGAGACAGAGAAACAGCAGATGGTGGAGATGTGTACAGTGCATGTACTACACTGCAGGAACTGTATAGTACTACAGTACTAAAAGCAGTAATACTAAAATGTCAAAATATTCTGCCCTGCATTGAAAGTATTACTTAAATAAAAGAACAAAAGCAATAAAGTTATTATTATGCAGACTGGGCCATTTCAGAATAATAAAAATTGCATTTTTGGATTTTAGTCATTGGTGCATTTATGCGTTCATCACTTTAATGTTTATGCGTTCATCACTTTAATGTTGCAGCTGATAAAATTTAGAGCTGAGTAGTCATCAAAAAAGCATAAACCTTTACCAAACCAAAAAATACCCCCAACATTGAATCCCACTGAGATCCTTGGTTACATGCATACACAGATTATGAGTTTAGTTATACAGGTTATATTGGTTGCTAGTTAAAATGTATCAGTTACTACACAGACTAAAGAGTGATTTTTTGTAGCCTAAAGCCAAAATACAGTTTCTAACACAACAAGATGGTCTCTCATTTGTTTGTTATGATTAAGTATGGTTGAATTAATTTATTGAACCGTGTCTTTATGTGAAAATATTAGAATTTGTTCCTTTGTGGCTTCAAATGTGGTGTTTGATATAACTTATTATACAAGTAAAGTGATACTCATGAAGTACTGTTAGAATCTTTCTTCTGCTCTGTGAGTTCTACATAGTTGGGTCGTCGTGTGTCGTCAGCATCTACCTTGGTTTTGATAATGAACGTCCTGTATCCTCCGATGGCGATCTGCTTCTTCATGACGCTGAAACAGTTGAACCGGCAGACGAGCAGTCCGGCACTGTGCAGCCTCAGGGTGAAGTCCACATCGTGACAGGTGAAGCGGTTCTGGTCGTACTGGACATTTTGGCTCCGGTCGACATTGAGGAGAAGGAAGTCATGAAGGTGACCTCTGGTGAAGGGCTCCCTCTGTTTAGTGCCTGGATACAAGAAAACAAGTACAAAAAATGTTTGTTTTATCTTCCACTTTATATTATGATTCATTTTTTACATGTTAAGGCTCTGAGTGGCTGCTTATCTGTGGCTGCACTCTCTTTACAGATCTGAGATATATCTTGGAGCCAGACATACAGTGCAGGAATTACCCTTTAAAATAATATCTGTAAAATCTTCCAGTTAAAGAAGTAATCTGATGAGACGAAGACATAACAGTCTGGCTTCTTCTTTTTTTAAGTATACGGTGCAGGGTAATACCACAGCCTTGCAATAGTTAGTAAAGCTTGAGATGTTACATTTTATTTGCCTTTAAGCTGCCTTTGTTGTTCGATTTCTTTTATCTGTTTTTTACACTTTGATTTATTGCTTGGCATTTGCTGTGGACAGCAAATGAAGTATTTAATTTTATAGGGAAACACCTTTCCTCATTGTTCACATGACAATAAACACTTTGAATCTTGCTTTTTGTCTGCATGTGATTACACTCGATAGTGATGTTTAAGGTTGATGTAGGATATATCATCATAAATAAAACTGATATTACTATTTTTTGTCCCTGGGAGGAGTTAATTTATTTACAAAGACAGAAATGCTGTCTGAACGGTTCTTGACTTTTCAGGGTCTCTGACATTGTGACCTCTGACCTGTGAATCCACGGCCGCTCCACTTCCTGATCCCACACAGTCCATAGTGGGCCAGGTCTGGGCAGGCCTCCATGTGCTGTAAGATCTGCTTCAGTGAAACAGCATGTTCCATTGGACCACTAATGACAGCACAAAGCAAACAGTCGCTAAGTAAAAAAACAACTCGTAACATAAATAATATATTCTTACTTCTAATACAAACAACAGCTATTTCCCAAAACCTTTATTCATGTAAATGATGTGTTGTATGTACTTGCGTGCGTCGAGATCCACAGCGTTCCACATAACACAGGAGTCATCAGCCAGGATGATGAAAGGCCAGACGTCACCTGCTGGGCCACCTCCCTCCAAACGTCGACTGCGCTCCAGCTCCAAGTTGTGATATGAAAGCTCTTTAATCAAAAAGTGAGCAGCACCTGCAGAAGAAAGGGAATCAGTTATGAAGATGGTGGAGTATTAGAAAACATATTGATTTTTAAGTACAGTCAAATCCATAGAATAAAGGAATCCCTACACACCAGTAACAATCCAGTAACATACCTATTCCAGCCCCATTGAAGACAGTGGGCAGAACCAGCATGATGTGGTTGGGCCAGTATTTCTTATACACAGCCATCTCGTACTCTTTGACCACCAGGATGTGTAGATGTGAGGCTCCATCCATAGCGTGGTACAGGTTGAACAGACCATGCTCATGACGACCGGTGGTTGGGGTGAAGATTGGACTCTTGATGCAGTCTGGGTTCTGGTGGAAGAAAAAAATTGAATTGAAAAATCTCAATAACATCATATTTATTGATGATATGATCAGATGTCAGTGTGTTTACTTACTAAATTTATAAGGTATTGTTTCAAATAGAAAGCTGAAGCACACATATTCTAGGAACCACTGATATACTGAAATCCATTTTCCCATGAGGACAGTTTTAGCCATAGTCTATCCTGTAGCACCACCTAGTGGAGCTCATGGGTGTTGCACTGTGATTAATCATATTTCACCACAAATGTGCAGTAGTAGTGTCTACCAGGGAGATATTAACTGAAACACAGACTAATCACATTTATAAGGCACAAAATGAAAAGTATTACTAAGTCTGTGTAATTTAAATGTAATGTCTTTTTTAATGTTTTATCATTTCTGTTGTGAGACTGAAACTAGAAGATGTAAGCACATTCATTGTCAGGGTGACTCTGACCCTCATTAAATACTGATATCCTCACAAACTGTTGTGAGCCCCTTTCACACAGCCTGTTCAAGACATTGAGCTTGCAGTGAAGTTTGTCACAGAGCTGAACTGACATCAGTGTATGACAGGACTACACAAACGCACAATACTTGCACGTGCTGTTGTGTTCACACACATCACTCCTCATTTGCTTTTAGCAGCAGGCATTAAGGCATTAAAGTATGTCAGTAAGATAAGAGATAAGATAAACCTTTATTCGTCCCACAGATGGGGAAATTTGCATTGTTACAGCAGCAAAGTGGATAGTGCAACATTACAAGGAGGGCCTATAAAAAATAAGAATAATAACATAAGTAGAACGTAACCAAGTGGAAAAAAACTATGGCATCATATATAAAATAAGGGAATAACAACAATAATAACAACAATAACAATAAGTGACTCAAATTAGTGGACAATATTACTGAACACAGCAGATGGAGTGGTGTAATACAGATATATAAGGAATTGCTTGCTTCAAGGCAAAACAACAAAAGCATAATGACAGATATTCGTTATGGCAGCATTGCAGAATTCCTATGTAAAAAGGACTGTACATCAATATCTGGCTAAAGGAAAGGAGGATTTGAGACTCAGGTTTCATTATGGAAGGACTCACCCAGTCTGAGGTGAGAGGCAGCCGCATGCTCTCCAGCTGGCCTCCTGGTTGGCTGAAGCTGAAGTAGTGCTCTTTGGACTTTGGGATGATGAAGTAGAGCTGGATCTCTTCCCCGAGCAGTAAGTGGGTGAATGTGAAGGCATGCAGTGTTGACTCATACATCTGAATATAAGACTAGAAAGACATGAGCTATCAGTTGTGACATTTACATTTCAAAATCAGTGAGGGGATGAGTCAGTTATCAGGCTGTGTGTTAGCTGAGTTGGGCTGACCTGGTATCTGGGGTTGAAACCCAAGTACTGGTGACACTGTTCACAGTGGTGGTATGTGTTGTACGCTGCATATTTAGAAAGCTTGATCCTTGATGTCCGCCTACGTAGATACACATCCTCCTGTCGCACAGGGTTTCCTTGAAAAGAAAACAGGGGTAATTAGAAAGGCACTCAGAGAGCGCAGACCTCCGTGGCAACGGAGGCAACTTTTTTATTTAAACTTACCCCCACCGCCAAGGGGGTTATGTTTTCACAAGGCTTGTTTATTTGTTCGTATGTATGTTGGTTTGCAAAGTAACTCAAAAAGGTATGGACGGTTTTTGACGAAATTTTCAGTATTGGCCAGAAGTGGCCCCGGTGAAAACATAACCTCCTTGGCGGAGGTAAAGATAGATCAGAACAACAGCACAATACACAGGCAACTTCTTTGTTTGAATAAAGCAACAAACACTAGTTTTGGTTGTGCATTAATTTATTGACTGTGTGTGCTGTCTGGTGGTGCCTACCCTCAGCACTGGGTTTATATCCAGGGCTATAGACAGAGCTGATGTCATCGTATTTGGGGTCATGGATGGTGTAGTCAAAGGGCATCGTCCTCAAAACATCTGGGTTGGGCCAGGAAGCACTGGGTGGGTGGTACAGCACCCCCTCTGCTTGTGCACCTAAATAAACACATTTAAAAGTGCATGGAATACACAGGAGTGTGAATGAATAGCACAATGAATATTTAAGATTAGACTCTGCTCTGGATTCCCAAGTCCTAGATAGGATCATATGACCTTAGCAAACACAGGCATATTGGGGGGGAAACACAAAATATAGAAATAAAGTTGTTTTGAAGCCTAGTCTCCATTTTTTACATAACATAGGTTGAAATGGTGGTTACTGCTGCAAAAATACTGACTGTAGTTTATGTCTTCTTCATCGTAGATATCCACCTCCATCAGCCTGATCAGCATCCGAGACAGAATACCCAGGAAGTGCAGGTAAGCTCCTGTCTTACCCACCTGATCGTGGGAAGAACACGTGAGAAAGAATGTAAATACACAGCATAGTGTGAGCTTGAGCTTTTAATAAAAGAAAGAAATTTAAAGAGAAGTACCTGTGGGGGTCCGCTGAGCAGCAACCTGCGAGGGTGAAAGTTGTCACTTCGTCCTTCAGTGCGATTGTTGCTGTCCATGTGGTAGGAGCGAGGGACTGTCCACTGGCGATAGTACAGTGACTGTTCTGTACATGTCATCATCTTACTCAGCAAAGGCCTGCAAAGACAAAAAAACAGACACAGTTATAAAATCCCCCCCAGTGAGTGTCAAATCTTTCTGGGAGACAGTCAGTGAAAGATCTGGAAGCACACACGACTAACTAAATAAGCCAAGTTACATCAAACCTACTGTTCAGACTTTGAATCCTACATAAAATACTTGTTGAAGGCTCATAACTTGTTATTTGACCCACTGAACCAATACACTACATCATAATCTGTTACATTACAGCTTTGGTGGTCTATAAGATAAGATATACTTGGGGAATTTTTTTCCTGGGCTCTGTCCAGCTGTAGTTCAAACCGGTTAACTGCTGTTATTTAGCACCTTGGTTCACGAGAAACAATATTTTGGTCCTGTGTCAGCTTCTTCATCTCTAATATCACACTATATTTAGTGGTGTGCTTTACCTGAAGCTGCTTGCCCATGCGACAGAGATGTGTGGCAGGAATGAAGTACATCGAGGAAGCCCACTGCTGTCACTGGCTGTGATGATATCGTAGACGGCACGAGGGAGGAGCACAGAGGGCGGAAGACTCACTCCTCGTGCCCAGGAGCAGCTCAGATGAGGAGAGGAAGCTCGTGGGGACAAGGAACCAGATGAAGTGGATTTGGAGTGTTGGTGGCGAGACTGGGCAGGGGGAAGTGTTTGAGGGTGATGGTGGGGTATTTGCATCTGGGAGAGGGACTGATGGTGAGGAGGCGTTTGAGTGTACAGCTGGGTACTGGTTTGCAGCTGGGAGACCAGTTGGGCCTGGGAATAACTCTGCACTTGAGGTTGGTATAATGAAGGTTGAGGACAGAGAAAAGACTGAGACAGGGACTGGGGTTGAGTCTGTGATGGTGAGGGAGGTTGTATGATGTCCATGGGTCCTTTCTGGGTGATATTTGGAGTGGTAGTGCTTTGGGCAGGGAACGGATCTAAAGCTCCGCTGTCTGGACATGACTGGAGCTGCTGGCTGCACGACAGAGGGGAGTCTCCTGGAAATGGAAGGAAGAAAAAGTAGAATAACAAGAAAACAAAAAATTGTAAGCCATTTTAAAATCTCTCATGCACAACCCATCTCACCGTTCTCTTGTCCCTCCTCTTCCTCATTGTCAGTGCTGCTGAGTTTCTCTGCATCACTCTCCAGCAGGTCACTTCCTGGTCCGGGGTTGTGTGGCGGTCGTGACTCTGCTCTCACTAGATAAGCAGCCAGTCCTAGCTCTTGTTCCAGTGTTGTTCGCTGAAGGTAAGAGCAGCTAATCACTCTGAGATCGCAATACTTCAGTGACCTGTGGGCAGAATGAATTCAAATTTAAATTGTAGATTTACAATAGCGTCTGTGGCTTTCCTGCAACAAACTATGGTAGAACACACTTCCGTGGTGCTAACAATGCTGCACATAAAACCTGATGGAACTACAGTATATGGAGGATTGGGAGGAAAGGTTCAAGGTTCACCTGGGCAGTGATTCTCCCAGTGGCTCAGCTCCTGACAGGATTAGGATGCAGGGAAGGGCCTCCAGCTCCAGGTAGGTCCGAGGAACCCAGTCAGCGTCCTGGATCTTCAGCCATGTCTGCATTACACATGCAGACAGAAAATACTCAATTTTCACGGTCAGTATATTTGTATTTCTTTACATAAAATTAATTAATTAATATTAACCCACCTTGATCTGATCAGTGAAGCACTGTCCAATATTCAGAGCCTGGTTTGGATTCCCAAGTATGATTTCAAAACTCTCCTCCAGACCCAGCATCCGTCTAACTCTTGACAGCCGTCGGTGGGCCCATGCTGCCAGAGCCAAAGAGGGGATCCGCAGCAGCACCATGTGACCATGATGGGCGGGACACTGCCGGGCAGCAGTGAGCAGTGACTGTACAATCCCAAGGGTCTCCACAGAGGTGTGCTTGTGAAGATTGTGAGAGCTGCCAATTCTGCCAGATGCAGCCATCAGAGCTACGCAGTAGTGTTGGATCAAAACTGTTGTCCGGATCACAGCACTGTGCAATTTAGGGAATCTGGGAGAGAGAGAGAGAGAGAGAGACTGTAAGGATGACTTACTGTTTTTTGTGTAGTCCTGTAAGTAATTCAAACTTGTTTGTTAAGTATTTGTGTTGATGAAGCGTGTGTGTTTGTACTACCTTTCTTCCAGGGCGGATGCCGTGCTTTCAAAAGAGGAATCATAGCGCATCAGAGGCAGACTGCTCCCTGAACGGGTCGACTCTAAAAGCTCTGACACACCAAAGTAGCGGGTCTTCTCATGATACAGGTCCACATCCTACCCACACAAACACACAACAATGTTTTCGACCTTGTGATATGTGCCTCTAATGTATGTTAAATATGTTGCACCAAAACTTCTTACATTACTGAAAGCAGAAGGCCAGTGTATCTCATTGTAGGGGCTGATGCGGGTGTACTGTGTCTGCAGAGCGAAGGGGAAGGAAGTGACGTGGAGAATTAAGATGTTTGGAGCATCTCTGACCTGACGGGAGTTTAACAGCTGGTCCACCAGACCCAAACCACTGTCTGAGCCACTGTGGGAAGCACTGAATGAGAGAAAGAGACAAAGAGACCACACTTGATTGCCTTGTAGATGATCCTGTTGATCAGGCTGTTGCGTTGCGAAGGACTAATAACAAGAGAGATAGTAATCATTCTGCACCACTTCTGACATCTTCCTTGTTTCCCTCTCATACCTGTTAATGTCCCAGTGGGCATGGTCATGAACCAGGATGTAGAGTGTGTAGGAGTTGCTCTGTGCCTCCTGGATGAGGCTGTCGATTCTTTTCTCAGCACGCTGATCCATCTTGAACACATAACGCTCAGCCTCCCGTTGAGACACACACTCGTGGTCTAAACCCCCAAACTCCTGAAGGACACCTGAGACACGCAGCCAAAGAGAAAAGAAGTGTCAACGTAAAGAACACATCATGTTATAGGCACATACCCAAATTAAATGATTTGTCTTGTCTCTCCTGTCTTTTAGAAAGAACGAAAACAACTGCAGAGAAACAGATAGCCTCGTAACTAACCAGAGCTCCAGAGGTGGAGAACGGTCTGTTGAAACGTGACCTCGGAGGGCGGGACCAGGATGAGAAAATTGACCCTGTCGAAGGAGCCAAGATCCAGGTTCTGTGTGCTGGAGTCTGCTATGGCACAAACATGGGACAGCAGCTTCCTGGCCACTGCCAGCTGAATGGGACGAACCTCCCGCCACTCTACGGAGTATTCTGCACACATACAAACAAAAATTAATATTGTTATAGTCAGGGAGGAGGAAGAGACATTGAAATACAGCATACATCATCTCTGACTATTGTTCTGTGTTTAAACAGTGAAACAAATGGCAGGGCAGTTAGTCAAAATGCAAATTGAAGAAAAACACAACACAATTAAGGCTAAAGTATGAATTACAACTGTGGGAGCAACTGGGATCTGCTTTAAGAGCATAAGCACCTGTACATGTGTCTTTAGGACTTGAAGCTCTCTCTTTAAGGCTGGGTGAGTCTTTTGAACACTGTGCATGTGAATCCTTTGGACTGAGTGTGTGTTTGGGACTGGGCGTGGTTTTAAGACTCTTCTCTTCAGCTGATTCCTGACTACTGGATAAAGGAGAAGGCTCACTGCTGTCCACAGTGGCACTATCCAGCAAGGAATCCAAATCACCATCTGAAAAGAGAAAGGCACATCTGACTTTGGTGAATTAAGACTAAAACACACATAAATATGTGCCTGCAGTGCACACATAAATGCATGTTGAAGAAAAGGCAGGCATACCTTGTCCAAGGGAATTGCAGTGGTGGATAAGTTCCTGGGCGACACCAGTGGAGAGCTGGTGGGTGATTTCTTTCAGACCCTCATTGGGGGAGAACATACTCTCTGCCAAGGCACGACACTGGTGTTTACCTGCACCACACACACAAAAACACACAAAATAAAAATCTTTCTTTTTAATTCTCAGGACAGCTTCACAACATTCACACATACACAAAACTCCCACCTGTGACGACCACGCAGGACTGTGTTTCCTGTCCCGGTGCAGTGACAATAATGACCACATAGTTGGTGTTTTCAAGTCGTCCCTCCATTAACCTGCTGAACGTTTGCTGAAGGCCTTGAGCCAAAGATCCAATCTTCTCCCCTAACACGACCACGCCCTCTCCACAGGACGATGCAGCCAGCTGGGCGAGCCAAGGAAGCTGGCTGGGGGTCAGGGGTTGTTGGCTCTGAGGAGGTAAGGAGACATGCTGGGGGAGCCCAGGCAGGGTTGATGTTGTCTGGAGACAGAGTAGAATTTTGTTAATGTATTCAGTCTTACTCTGTCCTGTCATCAGTAGTTATTTCTTTAATTTGATGCATGAAGAAGACCGCTTCTTAAACGTGATGTGAAGCAAGGAGCTCAGATTTTTACTTGATTGACTTACTTGCTAATCCTTCATCCTACTTGTCTCAGACTAAAGGCCAATTTATAGTACTCCGTAAATTACTGTACGTGGACACTAAGAGTGCGCTACGTCACCGGAGAGCCCGACAGAGATCCTCTCCATTCTCTTTGGACGCATGAAATGTTTTCTCACTGTTTGTAACTCCGTCAAGGGAAAACGGAGAAGGCAAGGGCTGCGATTGGTCCTCTCGTTGCACCCCTGCCCTGTGAAATGCCAGTCAAAAACATTCAACTTGCTAAAGAAAATCCATTTAATTCATCTATTAATTATGACTGGGGTATATTTCCACAGAACATACCGAAAGATGTTGGTTTGCGTTCGCGATTATCTGATTTTGTGTTGAGAAGAACATCTGTTATTTTCTCTCTTTAGTAGCTTTTAAGACTGCAAGCAACTGATGTTCTTCTCTTCTATTTCCCTTACAAATAATTCAATCGTAAAATAGAAATTTCCCCTGCATTTGTCTGCGATATTAAGGCGAATTGCGAGGGGGTGCGTTTCACGGCAGGGGCGCTTACTGTGGCATAACACCGGCACCACGACGGAGAACTGCAAGGGCTTGAGGGGTCTCTTTGGTTACAGAGTTGGATAATGTATTATGCAGTTGGAGAAGTATATTCAGTGCTTTATCATTTGGCAATTTCTCAGGTGTCTCACCTCTATGCCGTAGTGCCTCCCTTGGGAGGTTGGTGTTTGAGGCTGTTGGTACTGTCTGATCTCGCTAAGGTGAGACTCCCTCCATGACCTCATGAATATCTGCTCCAGGTCCTCTATTAGGGGCACCTGGTCAGGGCCTTGGATGAAAGACAGAGAGAGAAAGAAAAAAGTAAGTGTAGTGAAGAAGAACGGTTTATGGAACATAGTTTTAGTTTGGGGAGTCAGAAGACTTGATTGATTGATAGCTGTCTGCTTCTTAGTGGTCATTATGATACACAATAATGGCAACCTGAAAGGCCAAAATAACTGGGTATGAGTAAAGAAAGTTTTACACCAACCTAGCTGAACAAGGTAGTAGACTGTGAGCAGAATCTGCATCTCGGTTGACAATGGCTGAATGGGTGATGGACCATAGTGCTGGTAGACTCTGGGGAGAGTCTGGGAGCTCAAGTAACAACTCTGGAGCAGAGGACTGACGAGCACCTCGCTGACATTTCCAGTCAGCTGAGGGAGGGGGCCGTGACCTGCATCAATGAGAGGTAGACAGATGAAACAGATAAATACTGTGAGGATGCTGGGTGAAACTTGGACTTGGTGCTGTGGCTCAAGTGGTGGATTTGGCCCTTAACCCACAGGGTTATTCAATCAGTTATTATACAATACCCATAACTGTTCCTGGTGTACGTGGATAGGAAAGTTCTTTTGCACAAAGTAATCTGCCAAGTGAATGTAATGTAATACATGTGTGGAAAAGCACTAGGCTTTCACAGACTGGATGGAAAAATGATTCAACACTTCAAGAAATTATGTAATCAAACACACAATGCTGACATATTTATTTAATGCGCTACATTTCAAGACCGATGTAAGATTTTATTTTACTGTTCGTGTTTCTGTCATGTCTTACAGTACGCTGCAACAAACCCAAACACAAACCAGATATTGTGAAGGACTGAATGGTGGGAAAGACAATAGTAGGGGACAGGAATATGTAATGGGTGGCACAAAGAGCAGCTAAAGTGGAGAAAAAACAGGAAGTCACAAGATGGCTGGCTGGCGAGGTGAATGGTTGATACAAAGTGAAAACAGAGAATAAAAGCATGAAAGTAAACACACTGGATATAGGAAAAGGTTGAGGGCATAGAGGGTAGAGAGGTGGATGAGTTGACAGGTGATACAAAGGGGTGAAAAGGTTGGAGGAGGAGGGCAAATAGGCTGAGAAAGAGCCTCGGGGGTTGTCTGACCTCTAACCTGTGAGGAGAGGCGAGCTAAACTAGCCATCTGTTGGATGGTTACTAAAAGCTTTACCTGTTCAGATGGACAGAATGTCCAGTTCTGACAGATGGGCGGAAAATGATCACCCAGCATCAGCTCGTCAATAATAACTATGTCACAGATACAAGTAATGTTGTACAGAGAAAGTGTGTTCTACCGCAGTTCAATGACGCAATGGGTCATCTGACCTTTAAAGACGACAGGCTGCAGTCTGCAGGTGTGCAGCAGCTGATCAGGGATCGTAACAGACAGGCCTGGAGGGGACAGCGGGGTCAAAGAGGACACCTGTGATGAACTCAGGTGGGCTGCCATCTCTGGAAAAGGCACAGAAATATATTTAAATTCACACATAAACACACAAACAAACAACACACAACCCTCTGTCTCAAAATAGATCATTTCCTCATATGTTTCTCTCTTTAACTTCTCGTGTGTTTCTTGTCCTCTACTTACCTGATCTGGCTCCATTTGTGATGACATGTGAGGACACCGATGATGCTGATAAGGCTGAAGGTGGTGATGTCTTCACTGTGCTCTCTGGCAGACTGTTGGCAGACGACTCAGGCGACCAGCCCTTGTGTCTCTTCTTCGGAGGTCCAACATTTGCATGGGACCCTGCTGGATAAAACATTAGATCAAAGACAAAAGTTTGTAGTTCATTTTTTAATGTTTACATTGTAATAAAATATACATGCTAAATTTATCAGAATTTAAATTATCAATATACAGAAATATTGTATTTCAGGGCATCTTGTTGCTACCTGTTTTAACATTCAGTGAGTTGATTTTTTTTTCTGCATTTTTCTACAATCCAGTTTGCCGTAGTGCAGATGAGTCACTTTTCTAATTCTAATAATCCATAAATCATACAGAACATACACTAAATTGTGTTTTAGGGGAGACTTCTGTTGACGCAGTAATGCAAAGTAGCTGTATTTCAGTCACACATTAACTTGTCTCTTCCTCTGCTGAGATGCGGTAATAGGAAGACACATAAAAGACACTTGTTAAAAGGGCCATGAAAAAAAAAAAACAACATGAACAGGAAGGAAGCTTTTCATTCAGCGAGAAAGCAGCAAAAAAAGGAGACAAGAGGGAATTTTACAACCCTGGTTAATAGAGGTGACAGACAGACAGAGAGAGAGCGAGAAAGGACAACCCCCAACTTACAATGCAGCTGCATGGCTCCTGTATAGCAGGGGTGTTATAAAACACACACACACACACACACACACACACACACACGCACACACACACACACACACACAGACAGAGCTCCCTTTCAGAGGTGTGGAGAAACACAGCAGTGGGGTTTAATGACACCAGACACAAACTGACCACGTTTACACGCACACAAGAAGTCAGATCATGGTGAAAACTACAAAACAACCGGCATGTGCAATAACATATTCATTATTCAAGCAACACATTTGATTTCATTTCAAATAATTTTCACTGACAATGAACAATTAATTTTCATGCGTACTGTGTGCAGGAGCACTTTAAGATATAGTGTTTGTATACATTTATTTTATTTTATTCTAATTTTGGTTCATTTTGTCTTGTTATTATTTTATTTTTATCATACAGTTTTATGTTGGCTTTACTTTTGCTGCGGTGTTGCTGTAAATTTCCCCACTGAGGGATTAACTAAGGTTCACCTTATCTTATCTTATTAATAGTTTACATCCAGTTAGTTGGTGAGTTATCACATTTCTTCAATAACCATATTCATTTTGGTATCTTTCACAGGTATTGGAAGTTATCATTGAGGAATTACTTTTGTGATGTTTTAAATCTTCTCATTCACTGTATTTCTACTGATGTAAGGGATATCATGCCTTCGTGTGTGAGGAGAGATTTATGACAGTGAGAAGGATGAGGAGGTTAATATCTTTGACCGGAGTCATATTCCTGGTATCATTTTAATGGGAAAATTACACAGGATTCTTAAAAAAAAAAGTTGACTTGCCAAGACATTTGTGGAGTGAATTGTGTGTCTGTGAGGGATTTTTTCATCAATCAGGAACTACAAAGCCAGGAATAATCTGGCTGCAGATTCCTGGGGATGGAAAAATGAAAGTGCACTTGATCATTTGGTTTAACATTTTGTATATTAAGGGTGTGGTTTTGTAAAATAGTGAAAGTTGGAAGAGCTGTTAAAACTATTCATACTGTTCTTTTTTAAATAATAAGTAATTGTTGGCAGCAGCCGCTGCACACAGTAGAGGAGAGAGGGGGGAACGGGGAAAACCCACAATGATGTAACAGCTCATTCTCATCTGTCAAAATATGCCAGTATGCTCAGTGTGTACCTGTAGCTGAGGGTCTCCCAGGACCTGACTGGTTTAAAGGTGGTTGTGTGATGGAGGGAACAGACTGGTTGCCATTGGTCAGCGACTGGGGGACGTCAGCTATTTGTGGCAGACTGCTTGGGTCAACATTTGATCCTGCTATTCACAGAAAGACAAAAATGATTCATTAATAAGAAAAAACAATTCTGTTATTACATATTGCTTTCTATTTCTCAGAAGATACTAGTAAATATGGGTGAACTGCACCGTCATTTATATGGTTAATCCCATGGTAAAATTAGAGGCTGCAATCTGAAAATGGTAATAATACGTATTTGGGCCTGAGAACACAAACAAATAAGCAACACAACAATTTTCAACCTTGGTATCAATACAGCAGCAGAGTGTGTTACCTGTGTAGCTGCCAGGTGTGTGTGATGATGGGTGTGTCAGTGCCATGTTCGGTGACTTCTCATCTGATGTCACAGGGCCTTCTGAGGGGCTGGACCCCAACTGTCTCAGTCTGCCATCTGAAATACACACACACACACACACACACACACACACACATACACACACACACACACACACACACACACACACACAAACCTGAGTCCCTTTCACACCCGCAGCAGATGTTCAGGGACATTTCCTGCTCATGTATGAATAGGAGCAGCGATTCAACAATTTCCCACCTCAACACCTTGCAACATTTCAGGGAAAATGCTGTGTTGTGAATAAAAGCAGTAATATTGCAGGGACAAAAAAACAAACAAAAGACAAACTAAAAGCGAACTAACCACAGGACTCATTGACATATTTAAATCTGCGGCTTGTTTGCGGGCGATTTGATAAATTACAGGAACAAGTCAATAGAGAACAAAAACTTCTACAGCGTACACATACATCCAGCCTAGCCCCATGCTGGGTTTGTGTTTTGAGACGGCATCTAAAAGGGCTACCACCACCTGCTAGACATTTGTCCCATCTATTCCAGCATTGGCATGCGTGAAAAGGCAAAAAAAAATCATTTTGTAATAGAATTTGTGTCAAAGTTGAATTTCCATTTCCCAAAATTTGACATCCAGAGAGACAGAAATAATTGTTGGTCATTACAATATAGTATTCTTTGTGTGCACATAATAATAGTTTTTGACAGTGCTACACTAATAAAATGCTACTAAGCATACAAAAGAGATGACCTTTAACCAATCATAACCAACCACAGGGTAGCTTAATTCAAGTGAAATCAAAGTGTTCTGACATCTGGCGAACAACAATTTCTCAGTGAACTGAAAATATTTTCCACTCCTCAGTCCACTGCATGGGTGGAGTGTAGTAACAATTGTCCAGATAACTCAGTAAACCTGCTCTTTGAAACAGCCTAGACTTGTTTACTTGAAATAAATCAGATGGCCCTGCAGCAGAGGAGAAACTGAGCGTGTGGTAGGGAGGTATTTTAACAATGATTGCATGTCATAGACGGATACTGTGTCTGTTTCAGTTTGCAGGAACCACATTGTATTCTTCTACCTATCTACTATTTCATACCAAAGCAATGGCCCATGAAAAGAGCATATTTTTACAATGTAAAGTTATCTAATCACAGCAACTGATGGGGAACCTGCACTGGGTTTAACTCAGGTTTGATGTTGCTCAGCTTTGATATTATAAATAGGACTTTTTCCAAGAAAAGTGTTTAATCAGTGAGCATGTTGCATAATCTAGACTCCTCCGTATCAGAGCTTTTGATGACTTTTATGGAAAATATGATCCAAAGAGATTATCTGCAGCATAATTTCATATTATTGTAAACACAGAAACACCCCAAGCATTCAAAGACTAAGAAGTCTAAACTGTTAAGCTTCACTTTTTCCCTCCCAACCAATAGGAGTGAAGAATTAAGACTCAGAAACAACAGGATACAGTTGAACTTGGAAACGCTGAACGATCACAGCATTAGGGTCTTTTCTCACAGGCCTTTTCATACACCATTTTAATTTGATGAGTTCCCTCCAGGCTGTGGCCTCTGTGAACGCTCTGTAGTCTCACCTTTCACCTGTAGGCTTTACTGACTGTCCATCTGCTCACACACCCACTGTTTTTCTATCAATACAGACACATTTCTCGGACTTGAAATGACAATACCACCGAAATTAAAGATAAAGGCCCCAAAACTAATGCATGATTTGTACTTTTGCACGTTCATAAAATCAATTTTATCAATATTTTGCTCCCCTTGTTGCCAAATGCAACATAGATGCATATAATATTATACATTTATCCCATAAGTCCATCTCTTACCGTGTCCTCTCCAGCAGATGGGAGCGCCTTTGACCAGCACTCCCTGGTTGTTTCGGTACAGATGGTGCTTCAAGTGCTTCTGTTTCTTGGGCTGGGTGCTGAGCTTCAGGTTTATGTGGTTGGAAAAGTCTGTGAAATAGCGAAAGCCTTTCTCTCCACAGCCAATACAGTTCCCTAAGAAGCCTAGAGGGTGCGCACATATAGGAAATTTAAGATTACAACAGGGTTCGTACATGTGGCATTTTCTCAGTGCCTTAACCTCAGGATAGAATTTATTATCTAACGCTTAGAAAGAAAGCAAATAAAAGTATTTCCCAAAATGGTGAACTATTCCTGTGAAAAAAGAGTCAGAGAGTGATGATATTGTCCTGTTTCCCAGTGAGTGTCCTGCCTCACCCAGCAGTGCGTTGTGACCCCGTTCATCTGGCAGGAAGCGGCGGTCCACTGCACACACCAGCAGGGTCTCTGGGAGGGAGGGGGACTTCACCCCAACCAGCATGAACCCAGGAGGCACATCCAAGGTGTCTGACGCCATCGAGGACAGACGTAAGTCCCTGCCTGCCTGACAGAAACCTGAGGGGCAGAAAGACAGGATGGGACAGTTTATTTAACAAAATGATCAGCTCGCTTTTCTTTGACTTTTAGATTACTTTATCTTTTTGCTGCATAAGTAACTTGAGCAATGATAAACACCGTGCAGACCGCTGGCCTGGATACTTTTTTGCTGCTCATTCACCTTTTATCTCTCTTGTTCAGATTTCTAGTAAAGGCAAATTACATTTCCTGCTCCTAACTGACCCTGGCAAATGTGTTGGACAGTATACACACATCCAGTCACACTCACCTCTCCCTTTCATTATTTGATTGTCTTCCCCCCCTTAAACTTGCAGCTTAAATGAGGTGACCACTGTATTACAAGGAAACTGCAATTCCTGGACAGCATGCTCCCAGTGCTAATTGTGACTGTTTGTGGTCCTGGGCGTGATGTTTCTTTAGACTTTGTGAGTGTATGCAAACCATCTGTTGTGCAGCTTCCTTCAGGTGGGGGCTTCATCTGATAGGGTATTGGGGGGCTGTTGGACTCAGAGCCATCTTCATCGTCTTCATCATCATTCTCTGTGTGGCCTGTTGGGGACATACATTAAAAAAACATACAATTTTAGTGGTTAACAAGAGATAGCGATGCAATAGAGAGAATTCAAACAAGCTCATTATCTGCACCCACCGATATGTGCCAGTGGCTGCTCTGTCTCAAGGTACAGCTGTGAGAAGACAGGTTGAGGCACTACGGTGTTCGACCTCAGCGACGCCTCAATGGAGTTATGCAGGACCTCCTCAAAGCGCGTGGTCCGCAGCTGACCTGCATAAGAGTTTCCCATCGGTGTGCTGCATAAACACAGTAACAGCGATGTGTGAGCAGACAGTCATTTGTTATTGTTTTATTGTTACGCAATTTCCCAGGTTGGGATCGATAAAGTTTTTCTATTCTATTGCATGAACTACTGACGGTTTCACTGCACAGATCGTGTTGCTACTTTCAGTTACTGACTTGCCAGTCCTTCCACTAAAGGGATGATAAAGATCATAGATCATAGATGATCAATAAAAAGGACTCTGTGTGTCATGACACACTGAAGGTTAAATCCCTCTGACAATGAGAAGAGATGTATTGCTTAATATTATCAAGTCTAAGCCCCCCCCCCCACACACACACACACACACGTCGACATTATGCACCAATGAACAGACACAACCACTGAAAGCACCTCTCCTCACACAGAAACACACACAGCCCCCACACAAACACACACAGAAACAGTGGATGGCATCCGTCCAGACAGCATGCCATAAAATCAGCTGCACTGACGGAGTCAGGACACCCTGACCTAGACAATGTTTTTCTACTTTCTCTCTCTCTCTCTGGTTTTCTCTTGCCTCTCATCTGTTCTCTTAAAAAAAAACCACTTCTTTGCTTGTGCTTTTTCAAAATGTGAATACTGAATACTAGTTGTTAAAGTTTAACATAAATATATTGTTTGAAATTATTTAATTTCATGTATTTCTGTAAAAAAAATAATGTTTACTGACTATTACTATGTGGTATTCTTGTTGTTATTAAAAAAAGTGTGCTGCACAAAAATTAGGAAATGTGAGAAAAACTGCAGCATTTTTAACATTAACACTTAAGAGGTGTTTTGTGTCCTGTGTCTTAAAAGAAACCTCACCCACGATGGATGATATTTTGATAATGTGTGGAGTCCCTGCTGCCATATTCATTTCCAAAATGAGAATAATCGTTTGTACATAAAGATGATGCAGAATGAATATTTAATAAACACTGAGTGATGGAAAAAACGTGTCGCATAGTGAACAAGATGGGTGAGTGAGGAGGGAAGTAACTACGCTGGGTGGTAAACACAAACTTAATCCCTCTTCACTAAACCTTTGACTGCCCATATGCTGGCTGCCACACACACACACACACACACACACTAACTTGACTGACAAACCTGTTCGCATGAGACTCACTAACGAGTCAGGAACCTGCAGGTCCTCTTACTAATGAAAAGACAAGCTTGTCAGATTACAGACTTAAAGCTGTCTGTGTCGTCCAGGTCTACCGCAGGACTTCAGCTTCCTGTCTGAGTCACAGCGAGCGTCTGTTTCAAAACCATGAGTCTTGTTAACAACATCAAAGCCAATAGCAGTCCAACAACAGCATGTTTGAGCTTTTAAATATAAAGATGCATGAATGATAAACACCATCTTCATTCTTTCATTTGGCTTTCAGCCAAAAAAATGTTCAGTTTGAAAATTAACCTGAAACTACAAATGTAATGTTGTTAATAATATCAGTCAAATCCATCCATACATCCATCCATCCATCCATTTTCTACCACTTATCCTCATAGGGTCGTGGGGGGGCTGGAGCCTATCCCAGCTGTCTTAGGGTGAAAGGCAGGGTACACCCTGGACAAGTCTCCAGTTCATCGCACGACACAGAGACAGACAACCACTCACACTCACATTCACACCTACGGTCAATTTAAATTATCCAGTTAACCTAATCCCCATGCATGTTTTTGGATGGTGGGAAGAAACTGGAGTACCCGGAGAGAACCCACACAAACACGGGGAGAACATGCAAACTCCACACAGAAAGGCCCCGGGCTGAGAATCGAACCCGGTACCTTCTTGCTGCCACTACACCACCATGCTGCCCTATCAGTCAAACATTTAATAAAAAAATAAATAAATAATTTAACAAAAACATATGAATTTTCTCACCATGCTCATAGAAATTTAGTGACATCATGAGAAAATGTCCATCCTGTCCAGTGAAAGGCATCAAGCACACAGCAGAGCACATTAGAAGTGATCCCACACCAATATTTGTCAGAAAATTATTAAATTAAAATGTTTTTTTATTATTTATTGCTGCTAAATTTCAAATAGTCATTCTTCCCCTAAATCATAAATTAAACATGCTCAGATGAATAAAGGTGGTTGTATGATTTATTTGCTTTACTGACTCGTAGACAATTTACTATTTAATCTCTGCCAGTAAGGGTCAGTTCAGCATCGGCTGCAGATGGAAACCAGCTAGACTTTAGCTCTAAACATTTGAGTGTCCTGTGAAAATGCTTTCAGCTTTATATTCTCCTCTTGAGATTCATGTTGGAGACACACACACACAGACACACCTTGCCTTCTGCTTCTACACTTTCATATGTAAAGAAGCAAAGCCGACTTTTAAAGCCTTGCACCACTTTGTGGAGAGACAGAAGACAGAAGACAAAAAGCCTGTCGCCACTGAGAGGAAGTAATCACACCTTCTACGAGAGAGCAGACAACTCTTTTTACAAGCAGAGGAAGAGGAGATGAAAGCAGAGAGGTGTATTCCACCTTTTATTGAACCTTTTCCAAGACCTTCTGACCAACTGTTAATACAAGAAGTCTATCTATCTATCTATCTATCTATCTATCTATCTATCTATCTATCTAATTACTGAAAGTCTTGGTTACTGCCAAATATGAAATTGGATCAATAAAGAGAGATTTGTTTTATCTGTGTCATCTTCTTTAATATTAAACAGCTTGCTTTACAATCTAAGGGCACTGAGGAAGCACACAAAGGAACCTCATGCTGAGCAGCTTAATTGTCCTGTTGAAATGTCCATTTTAATCTCTGGCTGCACAACACATACTCTTCCAGTCTCATACAGATCCAGAGTATATTTATTAAGGAAAGTCTGTTCCTGACAAAAGCCAGAGCAACCTGTAGACAGAATCTGCTGAATGTGAATCTTTTTATGAAGCTTTGTTGCTCTTTCCTCTTTCCCTGACGTGGAAGTAGAAGATCCTTTCATCCCCCCTCTTCTCCTCTGCCTGTCTTTCTTTCACCCTGGGGAGAGAGACACTATTGTGGTGTTTTATGACCCCTTGAACCCCTTTCCCACCACCACCACCACCACACAACCTCACACATACAAACCTGTGGTTAGGAGCCTTTTAAACTCCTACATAATACTACCACAACATAGCTTTTCAGCTCGTTTTAGGAGTTCAGAGTCAGGATTTTACTGATTTGCTGGTCAACAAAAAAGTGACTAAGAAGAAAAAGTCAACTATTTTTCTTAATTTTCTATGAATCAGTGCAATGCCAGACATAATGAAGTAAAATTATTTGCCAGGGTCTTATTGTATGTCACAAAAGACATACTACTTAAGGAAAATGTTGTAGAGATATTGAGTTATTGCCTCAACAAATCATCTGTCAGGATGAGACATCTTGTCCTCCTCTGCTCTTCACAGAGACATGCAAACCCGCTCTGCTTTCAAGGAATAAATGTATTCGTTTGAGGGATATCTCATGACCGTGAGGTCAGAGGTGAGTCCGAATAACAATGTTTAAGTAAGACTTTGATGTGGCCTATACTTCTAATACTCAGGATGCACACACACACATACGCTCCCACACACACGCTCTCCCATGGGCTCAGGCTCGGTGGACACAAAGGGCTTGTCTTGAGGGGTGAAAGGTCAACCTGGGAGAGGTCAGATAAGAACCCCAGGCTCTTTCTCTGTTGCCCAGGCCCACACACACACACACACACACACACACACACATGCAACATCCCTGCTATTCTTTCTGTCTGTTCAGTTGACAAGCAGTGTTGTGGCTCTTCAGTAGCTGATCACATTACAGTCTCACACGCTCATGCAGACCTGCACAGTTAAGTGAATGCATGCATGCAAACATGCATATCAATGTGTGTACAAACAGAGAGGGAGGGGGGAGAGAGAGAGAGATAAGACAGAGGAGCGCTGAGCAGAGTCAGCTGGTCAGTGCAGCAGAATTAAAAGAGAAAAACTTCCAGCTTTGCAGATGCTCTGAGATCACTGACCCACAGCCCAACACATATGCAAAGAGATGTCAGCTGTACACACACACACACACACACACACACTCAGATGGACTCATCACTGACCAGTGACCCACATCAAATGCTCTCATTCACAGTTTGCTCAACAGACACTGGATTGATGGTCAGCTAGCCAACTGGCCAACTGTTAGGCCGGCCATTCAGCTTTACAACCACACACACACTGAAGCGGTCGACCACTCAGCTAACCTGTCAGCTCTGCCAAAACACTGCATCAACGATCACAGACACCCTCCTGTTGATCACTTTTATTTAGTTCCTGCACACGCCGATATAAAACGTGCCACCTTTACGATGACAAGTTACCCGGCATACTGTAATATCACATAAAAAAACACTGTCAGATGTGATGAGATAATATAGTATGTCTGTCTTGTGCAAGATACTTCCCGGTAGAGTTAAGGTAAAGAAACAGCTCCAGCTTCCTGAAATATAAAATGCCTGTTGCTTCACTATCTTGCTCCACGTCCTTGAGCAGGTTTTTTCCTCTCTATCTTGCATGACTCCAAGGCAACTTGTGTTGTCTACAGACACGAATATCTGGTTAGAAATGTACCTTAGAGTGGTTTTAAACCTAAACTGGATCGAGACGTTAAGTTGCATCAACCATACATGCACACACTGCAGAAAACTCTTTTCACTCTACATGTTTTTTTTTTCAAGTTTTCATGACAACACTCTGTCAATAAAACAATATTACAGAGAAATTATATATGTGGCATTGTAATAAATTGCCAAGACACCAGTTTATGACACTTGTGAAGGCTGTTTGTGCTGCTATGTATGGGTTGTTACCCACATCAAGCATTTTAGAATCTTATTTTTATTTGATGAATGTTTTTTTTTTCACTTTTTGCCACAAGTGGAGCTTTCTTTTTTTTTTTGGACAAGTGTTTTGAAACAAATTACAAAGGTATTAAGTATCTATAAGCACTCACCCATTCTGGTATATATTGCAGTGTTGCATAAGGGCAATTTACACCAACGTAACTAACATTTCCTTTTGAGCATTTTGGAGGCAGCCAAAACTGCTTGACCCAAATATTTTAATTAAATCAATTCATGGGCCTTATGTAAAACATGTGGGCCTATTATATTACAGCAGTCACAGAATAGGGACAGAGATGCATGCAGGCCCAGTGTGACATGGAGGAATCATCTATTGTCACTGGAAAAGTCACACATTGGTGTGGCCTCGTTCACAACAAGTTCAAAGGAACTAAGAAGAGGATATGTGTTCGTTTAAAGGGGGATATTTGTGGATGAAACGGGTTTACATCAAAGTATATTACCACAGAACTGTCCTTTAAAGCGTAATAACGTCAAATAAAAGTATAATAACACGTGTATTCAACAAGTTTCCAAGCAAAACAACGTGTACAAACGCTGATTTAACTCCTTCTGAAACACTGGTAGCAGTGATTATGAGATGTTTCCCGACCAGCATCAGCATCAGACGAACAGAGACACTGAAGGTCTACTTTCCATCACCAAGAGGAGCAGACATGCTGAGGTAGCGAGCCCTACCTGCAGAAAACACCACGGTACAAACCAAACAACAAGCAGCAGGCAGCACGGGACTGCTGACAGGACTTACCTCAGCAGGAGCAGCACAGGAACTACTCTTCATTAAAAAACCAAAAGTTGATCCAAAGCGCTGCCTGTCGACATGTCTCCAGCGCGAGACCTACGGCGGGACTGGGTGTCGCGCGTGTCATCACCTCTGATCCTGAGAAGGTCCCACCTCCCCCCCTCCTCCTCCACTGAGATGGTATGATCCAAGCAGCACTCTCCTCTGCGCTCACTGCCAAGTCATCTTTACCAAAGGTAAAATCACTTATTAGGATTGACATATCATTATAATGAACAATAAAATATGTGGGAAAAATAGACAATATAAGGAACAGTAAATTGTCACTTTATGATGAGCAAACTATTTATTACAGACAGATATTGTCATTGCTCTTAAATTACAACAAAATATCGTTGCGCAGCAGTCGCAGCGTACAATAGGTAGATAGATGGAAATTTTATTATTCCAAAGGGATATATTCAAGTATATATAAAGTATATAGTATATAAAGTATATAAAACCGATTAATAAATTGTGATAAATATATAACAAGTATTATTTTGTCCCTCTTTCTCCCGGGTCAGTCTATTCTGTGGACAGACATGAATCATTGTCTGCATGGTTCGTAATTTAGTTAATTAGTAGGATCAAATCAACCACATGAATTGAGAGAAAAGTCCTCTTGCTATGTTTCTTACTTGTTGATCAGTGAGGCCTGGAAAGGACTGGCGTCTTTCAGTCCAGACCTACAGGACATTATTTGAGTATCATCTCACCGTAAAAGAGTAACATCCTGGGACCATGCAAAATAACCACGAAATCCCTCCCATTTACCACATATGAGTCAGACTAGAACAGATTGAAAAATGATTGGGCTTTCCCCCACCTTTGTTATTCAGAGTGAGGAACAAACTGTACCGTGCAGAGTCAGGGTAGGTGGTTATTTATTCCCTTGAGGTTTTGTAGCTCCTAAATGCTGAGGCATGATTTATCTTTTTATATTTATATTTTTATTTTATATTTTTCTGTGTTCCATTTTTATTTATAACATTTTCATTACACAGGCGTTATACAATTAATTGGGTCAGTTATATTCATTGCAGAAGAAACATTTAGTTTCAGGTGACTTTTCTGTAGGCATATAATATAATATATGTCCTTAGTCCAGATCATGTAAAAGTATACTAAAAAAATAACAGGTTGTGGTAGAAAACAATCTTCTCTCAGGAAAATAACCTGCAAAAGTAACAAAAACTTAAAATGAAAACCAGTCAGCTGGGTGAATTTCAAGTGAACTGGCATCATTTATGGTCATTTATAGACTTCTGTCGCCCTCTGCTGGACAACATGTGGACCTACACTGTGCAGCATGAGTGAGAAGAGGAGACTTCTTCAACAGAACCACTTTATTGTCTAGTTCTTGTATGTAGCATCCCAACTGAGCTGATGAAAAACTTGCATTGCTTATTGTGATGAGTTTAAATTTTGGATTATTTGATTTCTCAACAGCTGCTGAGCTGAAACCTGATTACTGAGAGTCAAAGAGAACAACATGGGCAGAGTTATGAATATGTGACAAACATACTTCACAGCCTCAGTGGAGCAATCCCACTTATGCTGTGGCACAAATGTTAATTTCTCCTTCAGAGAGAGAGAGAGTGAGACCCTTAATGAACCTGTGGCTACAACATACAAAGTCATCAGGTGAGACCATATATAGGGGCATTAAACCAGCGTTTTCCATGTCATGTTAATAGAAAGATCTTACACAGTACATTTAGAACAAAGTGTCTAATGTGGGGCGATAGAGATAAAACCATTTTTCAAACTGTGTAAAGATACACATCCTGTTATTAACCACATAAAGACTTGGTGCTGCTAAGAATCAGATTATAATGAGAAAATAACAATTGCAGGTCAAATGTGAGTGATCCTACAAATCCTACAAATCACAGAGCATGAGCATCAAACCCAGTAATGTTTAGGGTTTACTCTGGATAAATTTAATCCTTAAAGCTTCTTCTAAATGTCCATTAGGGTCTGCAGTCTTTGGGAGTTTTACAACTAAAACTAGAAGAGTATAACATTAGATTGACTTGCAAGATACTTAAATTGCTTCTTTTGAGTTTTGTCCATCTTTTCGATTGGTTATCACATTAATTGTAAAGAAAATATACACAGTTGACATTATATAACACTGTGGTGAGTCTCATTTGTCTCTCAAACAAACAATCTTGAGAAAAGAACTTCAGTCATGTGACTGATTAATTTAATGAGAATACTGATGCAAATCAACCCAACAGCAGCTGAAATGACTCACTCATCTGTTTTAATCCTAATGTAATTTAAGTCATGGTGATTTCTTTAATTTATTAGTTGTGAAGACATCTTAACAACTTTTATTCCACAGTAGTACCTAAATCATAAAATGCAGAGGATATTATAAAAGGCCCAGCCATTTTCCCACTGTGGTCCTCCCTCCTAATTACAGCTTACATTTTGTCACTGGGAATCTCATACTTCATCCTTGCCATTGCCCCGACTGGGCAGTGCCAATCTGTACAGTGGCATAGCCATGCCACGCCAACACAACATCCCCTGATGGGAGAACAGGTGTTGGACAGGGTCCAGTGGAGCAGAGCGGAGCGGGCTGCCATGATATATCAGATGAACCGGCCAGCACCGTCTCCTCTGGCCCGAGGGAGGGGGACCCAGCCATTTATTAAGTGAGTGTGTGTGTGTGTGTGTGTGTGTGTGTGTGAGGGCGACAACAATGAGCTCCATCTAAACTGATTGGGACCCAAAGACCCAACAGGGAGGCAGGCTAATCTGGGAAATCCCTGAACAAAAACTGTAAATTTTTGCTTGAAGCAATTCAAAATGTAACATCCCACAAAAGCCATACTGCTCAGGCATTATGTAGCAGGATACGGGACATAAATATGTCACATTAAAAGTGTTTAGGCCTTTTTATATTGTAGATCAATTAAAGAATAACTCTTCTCTGTCAGCACTGCATAAACAAAATAGAATAGATAACCTATTAACTGTCAACTTTAATTTTATCAAATGAAACAACATGCTTTTTTTGCATTACACCAAAATATTTTTTCCTAAATTTTGGGTGGCCTTATAACATATCCCATTGCCCATTTTTGTTTCCGCTCACAGTTCTTAGGAAATTGCTTTATTGGGTTTTTGAGATCAGTTTCTTAAGTCCCTTTACTGCTAATTTTACAGCCAATATGACACTGGATATGATGATTTGCTCAGTCGCTGTGGAGCCGTATTGGCCTAGGCAAGGCATGTAGTTCCTGTTAATGGGTTGAGTATAATATTTTATGTCCCGTTGCTATAGCCACGGTGCTTAACTTGTGATGTAAAAATAGTCAGGCCCATTCATTTTATTATAAATACTTCACTTCGCTTCAAGACACAGACTGAGCTGTATGTAAAACATGTCTATTTGAATGTGCCCCGGCAGAGGGAAAAGGTATTGCTACTTTACACATAATGACGGCCCAGGTCATTTGGCTGAGAATAATGGTGGTTTCCCTGTAAAGCATATCACTCTCATTAGGCTTTTACACACTGGTGGTGCCTTACTGGAGATGCACCTGTCTGGACACACACACACACACACACAAACACACGCATGCACACACACGCACACACATATCCATCTCTAAAGTCATTAAATCCCTTTGAAAAGAGGCCTCATTTGAGAGTAGCAATAAAATTTTTAATCATTTTATTACCAAAAGAGTATTTAACAAGTGGGTAATGAAACGCCAAAGGCAGGTTAGCTGAGTTTAACCTTCATAGAGGAAGCCATGTATCACATGCTGCCCTGAGGCATGGTGGGACAGAAATGTCATCCTCCATTATCCACCATACCTGAAGTGTGGCGTTGCGCGGCTGGCAGGCAGGCGTCTCGCTCTGCAAGGCGAGGCTGACGGGAAATTAGGGGAATTCAATTAATGGACGTTTTTTACGCACCAGGGAGAGGGCACAGCTGCACACACACCTTAATGTGTGATGCACACACACATCTTAATGAATTGAAACACACCTTTGAGTGCATGCACGTGCACCTTGAAGCGTAACCTACACATCTCACACTGTGAGGGGCTGCTGATGGGACAGCAGATCAGCATGAACACATGTTCTCCCTCCCCTTTACAACTGCTTTGTCTCTTTCTTTAGCTCTCTTTTTATACGTCTACTTAACTTGCAGTCTTCCTCACTCTGCTCATAGAGAGCTGGCTCCTTCTCTCTTGCTCATGTCTTTCCTTGAGGTGATAGTATAACAGGGTTGCTCCAGTCCACTTCCCCTCAGCAGGTCAATTAAGGGGAAAATGAGGCAGAGGGGGACACTCTCAGTCTGTTGGCGTAAAGGAACCATACCTACCTGCCTACCTGCTTGCCAATTGCTCACATAATATACCGTTAAACTGCCCTGCAGTGTATAACTGCGAGCCTGACTCTCTGTGCACGTGAGAGGAGACGGTGGAGCTGGAGTCAGGTAGAAAAATCAAAAAAGGGAGGGGTTGAATCATACATGTTTTTAGGAAATGAAAAAAAGTGGTGTTTCCAGAAAAGCAATCGCCAAGTCCTTCAGGGAGGGGAAATACACACCAGCCACCTCTTATAGCACCAAAACCAGGTCCATACATTACGTCTCGCAATTTGTTTGACACAGCGGAATAATTTATGTCTGATAACAAAAAACCTCTATTTTCAATAACAAGCTTCTGCGGTACTTAGAGGGACTGGCCCCAAAGTTAATTGAAAAGTGTCCGGGCTTGCATTTGCATAAGAAACACATTTAAAGGTGAAAAATTATAAATAAATATGCGGCCACCTGTGAAATATGGCTTTTGGCCTGCTGGTCATTTATAACTTTGTCTTTAATTACGTGACAGGCTGGGGTTCTGCAGCTGTAATGAGAGGCTGGAGTGATGGAGAGGAGTGTGTGAGAGACAGAGGGCTATAGGTCATTTAGTGTATGAGCAGACAAACATGCATGCAGGCGCTCACAGGTGGACACACACACACACACACACACACACACACACACACACACACACGTACAAAAATATATTGTAAATGTACACAAAACATGGATTTAAACACAGGCTTAGGTGGACAGGTATCCACATGGTCACACACACAAAGACAGATAAGCAAAAAAAACACTTTTTTTTTTTTTTTACCAATTGAGCTCATCCAATCAAAGAAGAGAATATTCATATAATTCAAATCATGGCCTCTTTGATGATATCACTGAGTTAGCCTTCATATAATCACAATCTCAATATTTTCCCCCAGACATCAGAGACTTTTTTCTTTACTCACAATTAAAATTAAATATAGTAAAATGATAAAAAGTTTGAAAAAATAACAACGAAGTGATCTGAATGAAAGTAGTTCTTGTTGAATCATGCAGTATGTTAAAAAAGTGTATTTTTGAAACATGCTGTAAACCTCACTGGCATTTTATCAGTTGATCAATGACTGACTAATTTACAGCATTTTTATTTTACTTTGTCCCACAGAAAACATCAAACTGCTCTGGATGGGGTGTATTTGCAAACACTAGCATGTTTCCTTCAGCCAGCCGGCGTGTTAAATGACAGGTTATGACAAAATTCAGGTAGAGAGACAGACAGGTGAGCATCAGTGAACATCAGACAGATAGTTAGACAAAAGACTGGGTGGTGGATATGTGGCGAGCAGCACTTCTGTCTCAGTGTCTCCTCCTCCCTCTGTCTCTTTTATGCATAAAGAAAACAGCTTGCATTGCCCTGCAGGTACTACCACAGTGCTGTGCCGCCTCTCACCGCTTTCACTTTCACCTTCACACCTTCTCTGCGGTCACTTCCCGGTAGAGCTTGCGTCGCAGCGGCTGCACTTCCTGGGGTGTTCTTCTCTCTCTCTCCTCATCTCCTTTTTTAACCCTCTTTCTCTGTCTCTGAATAGCAGTGGGGAAGGAGGGAGGGAGGCACAAGCATGCCCCAGCCCGGCTCACTAAGTCCTATTATAAGTAGAAGAAGGCGATATTTCACCATTTCACCCCCCAGAAATATTACAAGATAGACAAGCAAGCGGGGGCTAATCCCTGGGATGAAATTAGCAGCGGAGGGGTTAGCGGCAGGATGGAGGGATGATAGAAACGGGGGCTATGTGGGTAGCTGAGCCCAGCTAGAGGCAACTCGTCCACAGGGATAATTACAAGATGCTCCTGGGATCTGTCTGTCGGTCTGTCGGCTATGCTGGGCTGGCCTTCATTTTTGATGGCTCTATTTTCAACAAGGGGGACTAGTTCTTGTGTCTGAGTGTGTGTGTGTGTGTGTGTGTGTGTGTGTGTGCCCTTTCTTTCTGTGTCTCCAGTGCTTCAGATACATAGTAAAAGCTATTAAAATTGAAATTGTTCTAGGAGCTGTGAGCGAACGGGGCAGAGAAGCGACACATTCAAACCCCATGACAGGCTGTTTAATAATGGGTGGACTGTGTGTGTGTGTGTGTGTGTGTGTAGGAAGGAGCCTATGACCCAACTGGTAGGCCTGGTGTGAGCATTTCTGCAAAAGCTGCACTTTTACACCCTTTTGCCAAAATACTAAAATGTGGATATTGTTGCTGAAATTTCACCACATTTACAATTTCATTTTCCTGTAACATTAAAAGATGTTGCTTAAGTTCAGAGTCAGTAGCCACACAAAAAAATATGATGTTAATTTTTGTTAATTTTTTTTCACCCCGTACAAAACAAACATAGCTGGTTTTAATTCCCCTGTATTACAGGTATAAGTGAGTGAGTCGCCTCTCTCTCTGGTCAGTGGCGGGAGGTGAACATGGCAGCAGAAAGCTTTGACCAGCACACTGACCCCTCTCTAGGGAAACAATGACTTTGAGAGGACTGGAACACACACACACACACACACACACAATGAAGAATGGAATGAGCAAACTCATTCATCACTTTAACAAATATAACAGGCTATTGTCCGAGCTCGCAAAACAGGAGACAAAAGCTAAAGCAGTTGCACTTAGGCCAATGGCTGCATTCGCTCAGCCACGTGTGCACCCTCACAGTGAAATACACACCCACACTTAAGCACAGCGTCTATATTGGCGTGCAGTTCAGAACATTTCACACATTTAAATGGTTCAACGTCTCTTTGAAGCTTTTACCTAAATGCAGTTTGTAGCAATGTGTTAGATGCATTATTTTCAAATAGACCTGATATAAAAAGAACCAATTTAAGTTGTATATATCAGGGAGAATGAAATTCAGTGGTGTTTCCAGCTGCTCACAGCAACATATCAAAATAAGCAACTTTATATCATAATTTTCTTGCAAAACATACTTCATCTTTTAGAAAGAGCATGATCCACTCAGATGTAGATGGCCTGATTTATTGTATTAATTCTATTTTTATTGAGTGTGTGTGTGTGTGTGTGTGTGTGTGTCAACAATAATCAAACATCACAGTCATTAGTCAGTGTGCCTTCCCTTGAGCGTGTTGCTGAGTCTAAAAATGTTAGGTCCTTTTGAAACATGGGAGTTTGAGTTGCAGCTCAAAGTGAAGCTCACATGACCTGTAGATGGCGCTCCATACCAGGAAATGACACTGGACTTTGATGGAATGCAGACCAAAGCGCAGAATAAGTGTGTGTGTGTGTGTGTGTGTGTGACAGAGAGAGAGAGAGAAGAGATAGAAAAATAGAGCAAGAAAGATGGAAAGTGTGTGTGTGTGTGTGTGTGTTAGAGGTGTACCGTACCTGATGTTACAGAATAGTCTAATGACCGTCCTTCTTTGTCTTTGAGCTGGCAGACAGAGTCATCCAGCACATTCAGCACCAGAATAGCTACAGAACAACCACGCATAAAGTGAAGTTATAAACAAAAAAAACAGAGCACTAGATCATCTAGACAGGCAGAACAAGGATGACATTTTCCTTCTGATAACTGCAACCTCTCACATAATTCACAACTTCATCCAAATTCCTGGTGTGGAGCTCCTGTGGGTTCAATTAGTTTTTGAAAGGTATTGTTTTGCTCCCAAACTTCTATTAAGTATGTGCGGGTACTGTAAATGGAACAAGCTGCACGTGTAACACTATCACAGGTTTACAATTTAATGCATGTAAAACAGGGTGAAAAATATTTTGACACACAGAATTTAGTGGTAAAATTAAAGGTCAGGGTTAAACTGAAAAATGTTCATATAATGCTTGATATTTTTCTAAAAATCAGAATGACTTATTTCTATTGAGGCCCCATCAGCATGTCAGTCTCATCATGTTGTTGTACAGGAACTACTAATATGAAAAGAACACGGGACAGGTGGTGTATTTGTCTTATGATGACACCACGTCGAACAGCGTGATTAGAAAATCCAGTCAAGGTCAGGTGAGTAATTGGCCTGGCGGTCGCAAGCAGCTGTGTCACATTTTGTTACACGTAGTTACGTTGTAATTACACCATAATTATAGGAAAAAAAGAAAGAAGCAAAATAATTGCTGTTAGTCACTCTGAAAGTAATGTGATGACTAGAGGGATTTAATTCATTGTCATGTTGAGTCACATTAAAATATGCATTTGATTTCATGACATTTTTCAAGATCAATTACACATCAAATGGCATATCACAAGCTATTTTTCTTTACAATAATAAATGCACACACTGTGGACAAACATTTAAATTAATGTAATTAACAGCCACTGTTGAATTACGTGAGTCAGACAAATGCCATGTTGTTTTTATCCGGCCTGTGAATGAATTTGTTTCAGGGTAAAATCTGTTTATTATAGTATCGATGACATTCATCTGACTGAGATTCCAATCTAAAAATAGAGTTACAGATGTGACCAAATAACATGCACAGGGCCGTGATCTTAACAACCTGCGTGTTGCAGAAAGCATGAAAAAATGCAGCAATAAAGAAAAAACCTAAGGAGATAGAGAGACAAGAAACAACAGATTTGCTGCCACAGACATATTTTATTACTAATGTGTATATGCAGAGGTGGTAAAATAAATATCACTATTATTATTCAAGTGCATTCTAAAAAAAAAAGTACATACGGTTTATGTGTTTTTAGCTGAGATCGTCTTTAGTGAATTTAAATTCAAATCAGATGATTAAACGTCCATGCACAGATCGTGAGGAAAGACTGGCTGAATCTCAGTCAAACTGCCTTTTTAAAATTCCTCAACATTTGGTTTGAATAAAATATACATATGCAGAAATTATAGATGTCAGATAATTTTTTTATTCTAAGAATTTAGTCACTGATTTAAAATCGTAGAACACTTTTAGACCATATGCTGTCTTGCTGCCGACAGCACAGTGATAATTTAATAGTAGCCGCAGATGCATGATGGCGTGTGTCCTACTCTGCACTGAATATAAAAAAGGTGCCCTTGACAATGACTCAGCCTTTCTGTGTTGATGCTTTTTGTACTTATTTAATTGAACCTTTCTGAGATTTATTTTTTTTGTACTGTGCTGGTTTAGAACTAAGAGAAGCAGGGGAAGTGTCCAACATGAATGGCAAAAAACTTTTCTTTTCCATTTCCCCATATTGTGTGATTGAAATTATTTAAAATACTTATTATTCTTCTTCAAATAATTGTCTATATATTATGCTTTATATATTGGTAATGCCACACAGCTGCTATTATCCCTGTTGTGTCCACAAAATGTACTCTGAAAATGTATGAGGAAAATTTAGCATTTTAATCTTTCATTCTTGTAGAGTAACTAATTTCATTTGCTGCCTCCAGGGAGGTCAGAGGGAGAGGTTAAAATGACACCCAGGGGAACCTGTAAGGGCCCAGTCTCTTGCTCAAGGACACTACAGCAGGGAAACTGCTTGCCAAAAACATGAACCCCTGTGTGCGTAAGCAGAGCCCCAGCTACCGTGACGCATTTGCAAAATACCTGTAACACACAACCAAATCTTTATAAAGCAATGCTGCATATGCACACCATTTTCCACTATTATTCCATGGTAAATTAAGTGTTTTCCCAAAACAGACATTCTGCATATGTGCTGAAATGATCTTTTCCACATCAGACAGTGAGGCTTTGTTGCTGCATACAGAAAGGGTCAAAACATATAAAAAATACATTTACAGTGTTAGAGTTCATATTTATCTCTGGTTAAATAACCTAATTTGTGCGCATGCAGAATAAAATATGTTATAATTATAATTTCCTCCCATCTTGTTTATAGTTCAAACTGGGTTTGACTTGACCATCATCACCTCCATAACCCCTCAAGGTGTCTCTCACATATAGACACACACACACACACACACACACACACACACGCACACACACACACACACACACACACACACACACACACACACACAGTGTTGGCTCTTTAGCACTCACCATTTTACTGTTCAGCATGTCCCACTCAGCAGTGTATGAAAATAAAGACAGCGCCCTTGACAAAGACACTCCAGTGTTGTGAGTCTACTTTCTTTTTCCTTTCAAGTTTTCTGATCAGATATTTTTTTTTCTTTAACGCTGCTTTAGCAAAACTACCAGGCTGTTTGTAGACAGCTAGTCATTCTACATCCTTTAGTTTAAAAATAGTTTCAATACTACATGAATATCATCTCAATTCAGTGTAAAATCCCATATCATCCCTTTATTACATTTACTATTTAAATTATTATTAGATTTCTTACTACTGGTAGTAGTAGTTTAGTAGGAGTGTCCACAGTTGTAGTATTACAGTTAGTCTTATTTGGTGTGTACCACTAATTAGTTTGATGATTCACTAACAATTCATTGCAGTGTAAAATAAATTTCAATCTTACGACCAAATAAAACATAATGTATAATAATACATATGATAAACTGTTTTCACTGCTACTTCATGAAATTGTGATAATAATGATTTATGATTATTTGCTTCACATTCATTTGTATAAACTGTTCTGTTTATTGAGCAGCTTTTCATTTTCTATAACTCATTTTGTTAGTGTTATCATGTTCTTATTTCCTAGTTTGATGTTAGGTTTAACGAATAAACAGTTAATATTTATGACACCTCTCAAGAATACATGACTACAGCTTTGTGCAGCCGTGCTCGCTCCTCCTCTCTGTCTCTGACTTTGTTGTGTGCGTAATGGTTCCTAACGCTTACACCTAATGAATTGACCAGCCTCGGGGAGGTATATATAAACCTATTAGCTTTAATAAAGTCTGAAGGTATAAAATGACTCTCTGAGGTATTTCACTATACACTTAGTACTCTCGCCAACCTAATAATACCAGCTTCGTTTTTAAGTTCATTGTCATGCACTTTGATTGCATTCTGGTGTCTGTCTGCACAATTATTTTCAATTTAACCACTGAGAGGACAGAAGGGAGAGAGAGAGAGAGAGAGAGAGAGAGAGAGAGAGAGAGAGAGAGGTGAGATGTGGCATCTCCCTGCTTTGAGATGCACAAAACCTTATATAGGAAACAGAGAGATGGGAGGACAACCGAGAACGTAGAGGGACCACTGAAGAGAGGACAAAAGAGAGACGGACAGAAAGAGTGAGACAAGGAGATATGAATTCCCTCCAGTTAGCTTGACTACGTATGTGTGCTCATTTGGCTGCCTCCTAATCCCTGATTCAATTTCCATCCTTTAAACATGACGAATTACGTTCCTGTCCTCACCTAATGCTTTTAACACATCCCTATAAGAGGCCTTAATCAGGTGAGATGGGCCCCAATGCTGCTGGCTGTACACACACACACACACAGACACACACACACACACACACACACACACACACACACACACACACACACACACACACACAGGCTGATTAGCCTAGCCACGGTGCTAGCCACCCTGGATAAGCCACCAGGTGGATAATGTGCTGCTTTAGCGCCTTAATTACGCCATAATCTGTTCAGCGCCTCAACCCCCTGCACAGAAGGACAGAGGGAGAGGAGGGTGGTGGAGGTGTGGGCTGGTGGGAGGTTAGGGGGGACTGAGCGACGGGACAGGAGAAGAGAGGGAGAAAGGGAGGGGGAGGAGGGGAGGTAAAAGAAGCCTGGCGGCACTCTGCTTCTTAACCTATACCTCCTCCTCCCTCATCTCATCTCTAAACTGTTTTACCTGCATGTATTGTGTCTTTCCTTCCTTCTCCCCCTACATGTTTCCTTCCTTCCTAAATTGCTTCATCTACCCCCCAGACACACGTTTGAACCCATTTTGTTGCCTAACACTCCTCAACTCTCAAGTCTCTGGCCGGTCTCCCTCTCCTTCTGTTTGCTGTGCGTCTTGAAGCTCTACTGTATTTCATGTCACCCTCCCTCTCGCTTTCTTTCTCATCCCTCCAACACCCCCCCACCCCCCTCTGGCCATTCTCCCTCCATCCACCTCTCTCCTTTAGTCGCTGTGTGTCTCAGTATCTCGGGTCCTCCTGTACCCTGTACCTGTCACGGTGCGTAGCCCTTTGACAAATCACGTGAAGGGCAGACTGAGTTTTGTAGGACGAGACAAAGCTTAAACATATGGCTGCCGTGTCCCCAGGTGCTCTGCTGTGTGCTGTAGCAAGTCCCTGGGAGTCCTTATATATAACATTAGCTACCTGTCTGTCTACCAGGCTAGCTGCCTTTCTGTCTGTCTGTCCACATAGTTCTGTCTGTCTGTTGGGGAGCATAACTATGAGCCGAACTGTTTTACTTCAACTTTCTCTCTGTTTGCCTGATGTCTGCCATCATGATGTTCTTCTTGACCTTCAAACCTTAAACGGACTCTGTGTAATTTTTTTTCTCCCATCTAGTGGTTAAATTTGACTTTGCATGCATTGCAACATGGTTGGTACTACGGATGGCGGAATGGGTCAACTCCCAGGCAGCCACTCTCACCATGGATCCCCGGCCGGGAGTTCTGGGCATTTTATGGCCCTTTTATGCTTTTTTAGGATTGAGGATTCTTTTTCCTTCAGCGCAGCATAAGTATGGTCTTGTATTATGACCAAAAGTACAGTGCAGGTTTTAGTTTAGTGCCGGGTAAGTAAGACCGTCATCTCCACACTGTTTCTCCGTGAGAAGTGAATCGCAAAAGTCAGAAATGCGTTTTGTCCTATGGGTACCAGCAGGTAGTGTTTTATGTCCCTCTCGGCAGTTTGTAGTTTTTTTTTTTATAGGCCGGAAAGACATGGAAGCCTCTGTAAGAGCGACCCACTCTATGTAAAGACAGATAACTGATTCTTCACCCAGGAAAAGTCAGATTGTTGGCATATGTTATTTTACACTAATGAGGATCTATTTATGATCTGAGGTAATAAAATACTTAAAAAATACATAGTGTCCCTTTAAAGGTGCTCTATGATATCCAGAGCATTGATTAGCAGCAAACAGCTACCTGCAAAGATTAAGAGAGTGAATTCGCTCTCCCTCTGTGCTTAATTGACGTAGTCCGGCCAGCCACGCCTGCCCTTTAGTGCAGGCTCAAGTGAATGGGTGGTTACCGTTAATAATGACGTAGTCACATGAGTGTACCTACACTCTTGTTCCCCCCAATGTTTACACTCTTGCTGTGGTTTATGCATTAATGTTGAGTCGAGCGCTCTGAATTTTGCATTTAGCACCTTTAATGCCGGTAGATTGTTTTTATCAATGCCTGCTGGTTTTGAAGTAAACACACATCAGTTTTTCCCACTAATGAAGATGAAGTGAGATATCAGTGTTTTCTCACTGCTCTTGAAGCCAATAAAGTGCCCCATTTAATGCCAGTTAGCCACTGCACCTCAATTTGAGTCATATTATTTATTCTTTTGAGTGTTTCTTTCTTTCAATGATATCAATAACTATCTCGCCATCCTTGAAATTTGAAAGTTTGAAAGTTTAGGCGATGTAACATGTACTGCAGGTCCCGGTAACTCTAAATACTCAATTGGCGAGCATCAGATGTTACATTATCATATCATTTATCAGCTCACCTATGCTAAACAGAAACAACAACATTCGTTACCAACTCAGTACTTCCTGTCTGATCAGTGTGCAACTCTCAACTGGATAAGAAAGAGCAAGATGTTCAGCTACCAGAATCTATATTGGGAAGGAAAAATGCTATGGGAACACCTCTATGTCATACTATGCTTAGAAATAGACTTCTGTGTCAATTTAAAGTATTGAACATGTTACAGAAATAAATTCTTAATATAGCGACTTGAACCAGGGTCATTACGAAGCTTGTGCCATTGGCTGTGTGGCTGTACTCTGTTGTTTAAAAGTTTCAAAGGCTTCACATCTGCAAGTTACAATGACTGAAAACTCTGTGTTAAACTTTACTGACTCTTGAATGTTCCACCTCTGGTGTGTATTGTGTTTAAGTAATAAGAGTAAAAAGAAGAATTCTTAGACCGGTTCCAGTGTTACGAGCCATCAGTGCATCCAGACTAAATTAAAGTCAAATAACATAAAAAGGTAATTAATTAACACCGGTAGTCATAGTCAAGTACACAGTGTTTTTTATTACTCCACAAGATTTATAACCGTCCTGCTGATGTTGACAGCTGGTACCAAATACAGATAAAACTTCTCACTTCTAGATGTTTCCGTGGGGGAAAGTACATATGTCAGCTGATAAATGTCACTCTTGGCTCATATTTGGTAAAATAAAGCATTACAGACATTGGTAGCAGGCAATATAGATAAAAACAAAACAAAACGGAAAAGTATCCCACAATATTAAGGTAAAAAGTAAAAATACAAAGAAGATGGATGATAAGTTAAATGTTTGACTGTTCTCTGTGTTGAACATATGAATGTATGAATGAGGTTCAAAATTTAGGAATCCATGGCTCCAAGTGACATTTTATTTATTACACATTTCTCTATCAGTGTAACAGGAAGGACTTCACTGTTCCTGGTATTTTCCTCTTTATCCATCAATTTTTATCTTCAAAGCCATTTTCAATATTCTCTCATGTGTATCAATTATATCTAATCTGGTGAAGGAATGAGTCGATGCAGAAATGGAGCTTACATAAACCTAATTTCCTCATGTTATTACATATTTCAAAATCTCCTGTGTCCTTGAGTCACTGAGGCGTGAAATAAAATCACAACACAAATGACTAAAAAGCATGTACTTGGCAGGACATCATTGCTGTACTCCTTCCTTTCTTACCTTTCACAATAAAATCCCTTGACATATAAAAGCTACATCACTAATTACCAGCTTACTGGCATGTTTTGAATCTGTAGCAGCAATGACGTAATTGACCGAATCAAGTGCTTTTACATTGTGTTTCAAAATGTGCTCACTATTTGTACTCTATATGATCCTTTACAGAACTCCTTAAGTACAGAGTAGGGAGCAGTGGATAGGTGAATCATTTTAGACACAGCCATAGATTTAAAAGTGCAAAAGAAAAGGGAAAGGTAGGCAGCAGGAGAAAGAGAGAGAAAGACCATGTTTGTCCTACAAAGTTCTGAAGTTCTTTCCTTCTTCAAACTTTACGTGGATTTGCTGTCATGCAGAATAATTTTGGGCTCTACTCGTCTCCGGGGCAATGGCCTCAGGGGCAGACAGAGCCCCATGGGGGACAGGTGTCAGGCAGGTGTGTGTGTGTGTGTGTGTGAGAGAGAGAGAGAGAGAGAGAGAATATGTGTGTCAGTGAGTAATGGCGCTATCAACTGGCCTCCACGATCCATCATGCGCGTCCCTGGCCTCGCACCTCTAGGGCCGCAGCATACATGCACACATGCACATTTAAACGAGCTAACACACACACACACACACACACACACACACACACACACATTAATACACGCCTACACAAGCAGATGTTAAGCATGAAAACACTGAACAAACCAATCAAATGTTGCAGATTTTTTTACTGGCTTATTAAAGGAAAAAGTTTTTGTTTTTAAAAAGTTTGGTGGTGTTATGCACACAAATGACTGCTGCAAGAACTGCATCTCCATCAGCAGAGGGCCAACATTACAAGGCATGGTCTACTTTTCAATCAGCTAATCACGCACATCAAAGGCCATGCTACTGAAAACTTAATTAAACACTAATCTTGAATGCTGTTGTATTGTTTAGTTAGTTTGAAAAGAGGCCATTTTAAATTCTCACAATGCATCACCTTTCACTTCCTGCTATTTTCTCTCAGTTAATTCATGTTTTTGTCTCTTGTGTTTCCCATCGTTCCTTCTCTTTTTCTCTATTTGTCCGTCGTCTTCTTTCATGTAGCATAAAATCTTTCGGAACAAATTGCTCCGTTCAGTTATTATCTCAACAGGGGAGGGTGGTATTATAATTAACAAAACAATAAAAGTTTATTAATGAACATTAAAATGCAAAATAGCAGGAAGAGAAGACGGTGGGTGCTATCAATCAAAAAGAAGTGACTCCCCCGCTTTTTTGAGTCTTAATTAGCCATCCGCTCGTTAATGGCATGAGTGTGTTTGTGTGTGTGGGTGTAGGGGAGGTTACAAAAGGACTTTAATTGATCAGTGGCCCCTAAATGGGCTATCAGCAAGTCGGAGACAAAAAAAGTAATTTATAGAACGGTGTCAGTTTTATTTCCACACTAACTAATTATGAATGCCAAGGAGTGAAGCTTTAAATTGGCTGAAGAGGCCTCATCCAATCAGCCGAAGGCATGAGAACATTAACATATACAGTACGTTAGACTGCAAGTAACCATGGCAACAATACATATGTTTTACATTCGGCTAGTGCTTCAACTCCCAAGCCAAAACTAACTAAAATGATAATGAAGTTTACTTTTTCCTTTTCTGATCAATAGAAAATAATGGACACTGCGAAAAGAAATGCACCAGCCTGTTAGATTAGATATCAAGATATCTAATGAAATAGGATATCTTGTTTTGCATTATTGCTTGCATAAAATCTCTGGCTACTTCTTTTACCACACTGCTATTAAGTCTACAGAATGACTTGTCAACACTGTTTCTTCAGGCTACGCCACTGTTTCTGCTAAAAAATGAAATACTTTTAATAAAGCGTCATGTGAAAAAAACAGCATTATGATTCATGTGAAATTAATAATAAGACTGTAGAGATTTTTTTTTATTTTCAACAACACCTTTAAAGTTCAAAATTTAACATTATATAGCTACTTTCTTTCATCTACGGAAGTGTAAAAATGTTGAATTGTATATGACCAGCAGGGCTACGAACAAACCAGCTCTGAACAAGACATTTCAGGTGACCAAACATTACAATTACCTTGAACTGAACTGAAAATGCACTGTGTGAATCATGACATCACTGCTGTATTTGATTACATCAATAAATATAAAATAAACTGAGGAGAGAGAGCAGTGTGACATAACACAACATTTGATTTGAGTGCAGAATATCACAAGCGTGCCCTGCTCTTTACACCAGTAAGGTTGCCATGATGAAGCTATATTTAACAGGACACTTTGAACCAATCAGAAGACGCCTCCCTCTGTCCTCCTATACCTCTTTCTCTCTCATATTCACACATTATTACACCCACACAGAGTCACCTGAACACATATACAACCCAGCTCGATTTATAATAGTTGGCATGACCCTGTGACCCCTCTCGGGGAGGAACTAAGAGAGTTCAAATCGTGGCCTAATTACGCCTCGCCTCGCTCCGCTTCGCTCCCTCCGCCCTGTGCTCTCAGAAAGTAGAGCGCATGGCTGCAGCACACACATATGCACCAACACGCACACACACTCTGCTTTCAGAACAGACGGCCTGTTTCAGAACAAACTCCCCCTGCTTCTATAACACACACACACACACACACACACGCACACACACACACACACACACACACCCTTGTGCAACCATTCCTTAGCTTTGCGCCCACAAATCTTGCCTTGTGTTGCACCCTGAATCAATTACCTACACACCACCCTACACTGGGTCAACCTACATTTATTTTTCTCTCAGTGTGAAACACTCACTGTACTGGGAGTTAAGGTGTTAATTCACACAAAAGGCCAAAATATCAAAGGAGTTATGACTGATCCTTAAATCTATAGATAATAATATTATAAAATATTATAATAATATTACTAAATATATTTAAAAGCCAACATATTATGAAGTAAAGAAGTAAGTTAAACATCTGAAGTTAACAAAATATAAAAAAAAAAACCTGGCTTTTCCAACAGTTCAGTCTGCAGGATGGTGAGGGTAAATAGGAAGATGGAGGCCACTTAGAGCTCCAGTATAACCCTTTAGAGCTGCTTATCAGATGACAGAACAGCTTCAGAAACTGTCCACACATATTTACTATTGGCGCTGTATCCATGTCTGTAAATGACCACCTATCCTTCATGTCCATTTTGTGCCATGATTGGTGTCTGCATGAGACATTCATAGTTGTTTACTGCTTACGACTATGAATGTCTCCCAGATGCAACGGTTAAAAAATGAGCAACACTATCACCACTCATGAACATATGGAAAAATCCCACATTTGATTAAATGTTTGTGCTGATGGAAAGATGTGTCAGTTGAGGTAAGACAAGATTTTAGGTTTCACTTAGTGTTCTGAAAGTAAGTATTCAGCTTAAGAGGTTTGCCACTAGGCCCACAGACGTCTCCAGAGCTTCCTGACAGCTGACTGACGAGCTCTAGTTTCCACACGAAACAAAAACAAAATAAGGGTTCTGACTAAAGTTCTTAACCATCAAAATGTAGTTGAAGGAAGGAAAAAAAAAAAAAAATCACCGGGGGCGTAAAATGTTCCAGACCTCTCAATGTCACAACTTTCCAGGCACAAAGCTTTGGTTTAGAGCCTGACTGCGTTTGAGGATTGGCAAGCTTCAAGTTGTAAAAATTTGCCTGCAGAAGTTTAATTTTCATTCCCTATCTCTCTCTCTCTCTCACACACACACACACACACACACACACACACACACACACAGGTAATGTCTGTCAATGTGAGAGGCGAGCAGACCTGATGAAAGAGAACAGGAGTAAATTGGACGCTGAGTGTTTGATAACTCCATTTCTTCTTTTCCTTGCGTTTCTGCCATATGCTCAGCGTTCCTCCCCCAGGTTGTTCAGTGACACTCTGCACTCCTTTCCACATCGTCCCTCGGTTCAAACAAAGATTACTGTAAAACAAAATCAAAATAAAGATATAGAGGAATATGGGGAACAGGAAACCAAAGCAGAGACTGAGAGAAGCAGTAAGTGTGATTATTGTGTGTTTGGGGGTTTGTGGGGTCTCGTAAGAGAGAGAGGTTTGAATTGGCCCAGTGGAGTCACAGCAACTCGACGGCTCTATTCTATTTTTGCCTTTTTTCTCTGGCCAGACCCACAGGCTTTTCCCACCGAGCTGCCACAATACATACAGTACTACCTACTTTATGTGTGTGTGTACGACTTTGACCTGTCCTTGAGAAGATGTGGCTTCCACTGAAACTGCCCGGGAGAGAAAGAAACCAAAAGAAAGAAAAAGACAGAAAAGAGAAAAAAGAAAAGGAAAGAAAAAAGAAAGAAACTTGCTGGCTACTACTGATTTTTTCCTGATTAATTTTTTCTCATTGATGAAGATATCTTACTAATGAAGATGTCTTACTAATCTCAGACATCTTGGACCTTTAAATATTGAAAAGGAACTATAAACTAAAATGACACTTCAAACTAAAAAAGTACGGACAATGCTTTTCTCACAAAGACATTGCAATGCCAAATAATCCAGTCTATGCAAATGATGTTGGAGCTGGAGCAACATGACTTTTATTTTGTTGTCTCCTGAGTCCGTTCAATTTATATCTGCATCATCATTTGAACTAAATACAGCGTTTTTATGTTAGTCGTCCCCAAGAAATTTCTCAACATTGGAAAAAAGAAATGTGTTTGTTAATCATCTGTAGCCTTTAACCATACACATTAGAGACGCTATTGTATTGATGACGGTCGTCATAATTTGATTAAAAATGTAGGAACATGGAACGAGCGACCATCTCATAAAGCACCTGGAGGATGCTGTTTGGAAATAATAGAAATGGTCATTTAACAGTAATATTCCTGTCAACATTACGCTTTATTTAACCCGCTCTTAAGAGCTTTAATACATCTAACAAAGACAAGGACAGGGACATA